>OX276379.1:4287500-4751000 GCA_946251855.1 Alsophila aescularia | reverse complement strand
GTTTCCAAGTCATGGATGTAATATTCGTATCTATGTATGTTTATTCGTTGTCTAGTACCCTTCATAGTACATGGTATCCTAGTTTGGGGCTAGTTAGGTAATTTGTGTGAATTGTCCTGAATAGAAATATATAAATCTGAGATTTCTGAACCGAATCTGAATATCATATATTAAAAATATCTGACTAAAATTGCATCATACTGATAGGTCCTTAAATCTCAGAACATATTTATCAAAGAATCATTTGCGATCCTCGTAACAAATTCCAACGGAACATAACAAAACATTCTCGAGAACGCTCCCTCACACAAACATCAGTCATGCTAGAGAACCGTAACTTCGACAATGTATAGGGCTATTTATAGGGCAGCTTTACGATCAGCCGTAAATGACAGAAATGTCCAGTGAATATGAACAACTATCTGTTGCCATTGGCGTTGCCCACGCGTTTTTTTTTTCATAATGTACCTTGAACATTCCATTCCATTCCAGCCATTTCTCCCTCTCCACCTATAAGATTGCTGCTCTGCGCGAATACAAATAAATGAAGCAATCATAGATATTAGTGGATTCCTGCTCATCCCTTAGCTTCCTGGTCAGATCTGGTTGGCAGGCAGCTTAGGGATTGAATTTCTATGTGCACATCTACGTTCAAAAATACATGTAGAACTTTTAAGTCTCTAGGCAAGGTCAGGTAAAGTCTGTGATCTTGTTACAAGAGAAAAAATAAGTAGAAATGAACTGAATAAACTGAATTCATAAAACTTTTCCAATCCCAAAAATTGTAAGCGCTTTAGAAAATGAAGGGACGTTTTGGTGAAAAAGGAAAACATGTGCAAACTACGAGTATTTGAAGCTGAAATAACACAGTGCACACTAGCAAAGTCATACAATGAGAATATTGCGGGTAAATATCTTTCCATGAGATAACCAAATATTATTAAAAAAAAAACGAGTGAAAACATAAATAAAAAGATGCAAACAGGCCTTAGATTCTTGATTTTGAAATATAAGGAAGGTACTAGTTTTTCCACCCGCGACTTCGTACTGTTAGACGGTATTGTAGGAAAGGCTTTTTTAAAAAAAGACTCAAAATGGAAATTAGTATTTACTTGGTATTAGAATAAAATGTATAAAAATAAAATCAAAAAAGGAAGTAGAAGACGTGTGGTTTTAGTAGAGTATCGAAATGAAATTCCCGTCGCAGTACAGGTCTCCTTTTGGCTGAAAAGTGCAAGGAGGCACTTTTCGGCCTTACTATTTTAAATTTTCTTACAATTAAGGGTTATAACAGCACGCACGGACTACTGTTTATTGCGAAAAAAAACATCCTATTTTCTTCTAGGATATTTAAAACCAATGCAAAAGTAGGTATAGCACCAATGCTCTTGTTTTTGACAGTCTTTTTATTTCGTTTCCATGGCTACCACAGACCATTTTGTGATGGCAACCGTTCCTTACAGTGAGTAATCAACATTTTACAGTTTTACTTTCAATTTTCCAGGATAAAAAGTCTCCTATGTTTTATTCCATGGTATAAGCTATTTCCATTCTAAATTTCATCAAAATCCGTCCAGCCTTTATTGCGTGAAAGCTCCCCAAACAAACAAACGTACAGACAACGTTTCACTTTTATATATTGGTATGGCTAATCGGAACACAATATAACAGAAAATTTTATATCGACAAAACATTATTGTTAATTCAAAAACCTTAACAAACATCTAAACGAAACACTCACAAAATTCAATATCTATGTCTATACTTTTAATAAAACTGTAACAGGTTAAATTCTGTACATTGAATTCTGTAATATTTTTTGAAGGCTTTTCTTTATTCCATACTGAAGCCAAAACTGTATCTATTTTCATTTTTGTCTGTCTGTCTGTATCTTGGCTAGGTATCACGCTGAAACTATTGGATGAATTTAAATGAAACTTGGTTTGAGTTCATACTACGAGGTAGGACATCCGTCATTTCATCCCGAAAAATTAAACGGTTCCCGCAGGATAGGGTTGAAAGTTATTTAAATAACACTTACCACTCTGAAACTACTAGACGGATTTTTTGCACCTTCAGTGCAGGCATAGTTTATATGATAGGTGAAAATTGAGGATACTTTTTATCCCGAAAAAATAAAGGGTTCTTGCGGAATAGGGGTCCAAATTCTGTACATTGACGATATATTGTAATATTTTTTTTGGAGGCAATTTTTGTTATTTGTACTGAAGCCAAAACTGGTTATTTTTTTGCTGTTTTCTATCTGTCAGTATGTCTGTATCTTGAACGCGCATCACGCCGAAACTACTGAATGAATTCAAATGAGACTTGGCATGATTTGAGTTCATACTACAAGGTAGGACATTGGATACTGAAATAATTAAAATAAGTTGCTCTATCCCTCAAGGTAGTGTTCTCGGATGTTCCCTTTTTCTCTTGTATATTAACGACTTACCAAAATGTATAACTACAACGAGTAGGTATCCTATTCGCAGATGAAGTTTTTTTTTATTTAAAACACCGCAAAATGTGATCATAACTTAGAAGTAAATTTAAGTAAAACAAAAATTGTTCAACCCAGAACCTATCAGCGATCGCCGCTTGAACTCAAAAGCTTTTGTACCAATAATGAAATTGAAGAAACCAATAACTTTACACTTTTAGGCCTAACACTTGACACTAATTTAAATTGGAAATCACACATAAAAAATATCAAATCAAAATTAAGCCAATTCATTTATGCTTTGGGAATATTAAAGATGAATACAAACTTGGAAACTGCCCTCTGAGCTTATTATGCCTACGCATATGCCTGGTTAAATGGAGTCATTCTCTGGGGGGACAGCACAGATTCCAATGAGTTGTTTATTCTACAAAAAAAATGTATAAGAATATTGGTGAACATAAAACCGCAACACAGCTGTAAACAGCATTTTAGTAAATTAAATGTTTTAACCTTACCGTCAATATACATATTACAACTGGCCATATTTGTAAAAAAATATAGACATCTAAGTCAAACATAGAAATTAATCAAAATTATAACCGACGTAACAAAGATAAGTTAGTTCTAGAGTTTTTTGAAAGTATTCAAGCTGTCATGTTGTTATTTTTTATTTTTTATTCATATTAGTGTTTTTTCGAGTGTTAATGAGTAATATTGGTGTAATATTAATCATTAGGTGTTTGTTAACGTGCACAAATGTGGGCAAAGGATAAATAATCAAACAACGTGACTATTTGTGATATTTTCAAAACTCTCCGGGAAGTTTCAGTAAAACGTACACCATTTTACTGATTCGTGACTTTGACATTTATTGACTGTGACTTGACAATACTAAAAATAAACTAAACTTGACATTGGCAAAATTGCTAGTAGGATAGTGCCTCCGCAGAAGCCATCAAAAAAAAAAAAAAGAAAAAAAAAAGTTAGTTCTACCGGATATTCGTCTGTCAACATTAGGAAATAGTCCATACTGCAAAGCGATAAATATATATAATAAAATTCCTGAAGACATAAAGTCAGAGACTAAAACCCACATATTTAGCAGAAAATTTAAAGCATTCTTAATAAAACAATGCTATTATTCGGTCGAGGAGTTTGTTGGACGATAATTAATGGTAAAAAATGATAACATTAAGCAGACTAAAAATAATACTAGTAATTAATTATGACATGACTAATATGAAATTGTAAATAAGTTAAGAATCGATATGGTATTTAAAACTGACTTATAGTAGGGAATTTAATTGAAATGTTATTTTAATTTATTTAATTATACTTAGAATGTATTGTAATTTTTTACCGGTAAATTGAAGGGTCCCCGCAGGATAGGAGTATTTTACTTGGAGTTGGTATTCATGTTTTACGGTTTATAGTTACTTCCGTAGTTCGTCATAAGGATACTCAAAGAATATTCCTCCAAATTTCAAATACGCAGGTCCACCGATTTACGCTGGGCATTGTTTGTCAGTCAGTCAGTCAGTCAGTCAGTCAGTCAGTCAGTCAGTCAGTCAGTCAGTCAGTCAGTCAGTCAGTCAGTCATTCAGTCAGTCAGTCAGTCAGTCAGTATGTCACGGTACTGTTTAAATGATTTAAATAATGTAATAAAACACATATTTTAATTATTCTGCCCAAAAGTGAAGGGCATCTATGCATACAATAAAGTAGTAAGTACCAAAAAAAACAGAAAGGGGAAGTTTTTTTTTTTTAAACTTGGGTATTAAAAATAAGCCACAAACAAAGAAAAAAAAACATTTTTTAAATTTGAGTCTGTCTGTTTGTCTGTTAGTCTATTCAAGCATCACGTAAAAAACTACTAGACCGATTGCAATGTGGTTTTCAATAGCTTAGGGTTTGATTTAAAAACTGGTGTACTTATTATCTCAATCCGATGAGAAGAAGCCGAGCAATCGATAAAAAAATTTAGATGACTGAAGGATTTTTGTTTAAATGTTTGTATATTGGCATTTTAAAGTTCTCTCAACCTAGAGAAATAGCCACGCGTGCGAAGCTGCGGGTACATCTAGTTTATATCTATTTGTAAAGCCTGTAGAATATTTTACTTGAAAATACAAATCGATAACATCAGAGTTCGTGACGAAAAACCACAAAACCGTTTGCTCTTTGACTACTAGTATTAGCAATCTGCGGCTGCTTTGTAAATGTAAACAGCAACCGATTTACAGTAATGGTTTACAGTAAACGATTTAAATCATATTATTATACGAAACGCTCAATTAATCGAGCCAGAAGACGAAACATATAATCGACAGCAATCGTTGTCCAACGAAGGCAGCACTACGACGATCAACGCCGAACGACGCGGATGGCTCATGCATGACTGCATGACTATACGTGAACGACGACGAACCATGGCTATATAATAACGGTGCATGACGATGATGATCGACGCTGGAGGTTGGCTATACACTGCGAAGGATGGTGATCGACGGAGAACGATAGTGAATGACGACCATTAATTCTTTGTGACCCATGTGTCCCAATAATCCGTGGTTTCGTCCGGGTACAGACATTCACTTCAATAAAGTTTTCATGCCATTAGAAATTGTTTTTAATAAATTAATAATATATTTAGCGGTTTAGCCTGTTCATTGTCATGTCAATATGACTTTGCTTTTGTATTAAGGCTTCCAACAAATCAGAGAAACAAACACGAAACCCATATAATCCATTCAGTCCCAAATAACAAAGATATTCCGCCGAACACAAAATAAATCATGTCTTTTCTTACGAGGTTTTGATGACGGAAGTTTTTGACACGACCGCCATGGGGGAAAAGCCGGAAAGAATCACGATTGCAGAAGAAAACGTTAACAAAATTAGGCGATTTTGGTTTGTTATCTTGTTTCGTAATAATTTTTTGTAGCCCTTGGTAATACTCGTAAAATAATGTATTTTGTAAGAAACTTTGATTGTGTGGTCTCATTAATCATTAAATTAGGTTTTCTTTGGAGAGATTATGGACAAGGGAGATTCACCGCAATCATTTTATGTGTCCGTCTGTCTTTCGCCAGCTTGTAAAGCCTGAAAGATTTAACATGACTTGACATTTAAACATAATATGTGTGACATGACTCAATATGAAAAATCGTATTTAAAAAGTATTATGAGGGTGTTTGTTTGTTTGTTGTATGAGGCCGTGCTGGCCTCTAGTGTCAGAGTTTATCAAGCCGCCCGAGGGCCTCTGACATGGCTTAACGACTGCTATTTATCAATAACAGCCAGGACCGACAGCTTAACGTGCCCTCTGGAGCACGGAGCTATCGAAACCCGCACATTTTGAGGGTGCCATTAACACATACTTGTTAAATATTTTCAATATCACTCAACAAAATTCTGCGGTTTGTTCAGTGAATGAGTCCTATGATCAATATAATAAGGTCTTCGAAGTACGGAACCCAGAATATGCTAGTCAAGCTCAAATATGTAACATTATTGACCAAGTTGGTTAATAATGTTACATATTTGATTACATTATTAAATTAACTTTAATTATGTTATCCTTATATACGTTGGGTAAGTTCAACAACTAGAAATATTTTTAGTTAATTTTACCTATATGCATTCACACTAGCTCAGTAGCCAACTCTAGAATATATTCTTGAGCCAAATAGCTCCGTTGCCATGTTCAGTGAATTAATGCAATGGCTTCGCCAATTAAATCAATCGGAAAAGCCGCACGCTGTAACTGTATGGGGGAGTTTGAGGTGACGTCATGATCATATAGCTACTCGGCTATTGACTATCTATGACTAGGCCTCTGTTTTGTACAACTGAATAATGATCAAGCCGTGAGAACTGAAGCAAGCCTGACTCGCGGTGCCACCTGATTTTATAACCCCAGCATAAACCATTCCCCCAGGGCATAATCTCCAGAGGACAGACTGGGAACCCGGCTACGCGCTGGGGTTGGTCGGTGTCGGGAAACATGCACTGAGGAGGTTGATGATTTAAGTTAAGCATCGTTTAATATAGAAATTTTAAAATGAAATAGTGTCTCCATAATACACAATTATTAACATGAATCATTAGTCAAGTTAGTATACTTGACCAATGATTAAGTATGGTTAGCTTAAATATCTGCACTAAGTGCCCTCCAACCCAGTCCAGAACCTTTGTTTGCACACTACTGCTTGGTGGTTTTATATCTAACAAAGGGTAACAATTCCCCAGATGAAACTAGCAGAAGAGTGCTACACAACAAAAAGTACAAAGTTAATGAAGCCGTTAAAGTTTTATAGCACTCAGTTTGCAGCTCTCTGCAAACTGAGTGCTATAAAACTTAGTAGACCCAGGAGAGATAATGATCAAATAAAAAAATAAACATAAAACGAAATACTAATAGATGCTGAGTAAACAGTGCCACAGTACATATATATATATATATATTCTTAACAAGCTGCGTCCGCGGCTTTTCCCGTGTATCATGTCTCTGGGTTAAAATTACCCTATGTGTTATTCCAGGATCTAAAATACCAAATATTCCAAATAAGAACGAATTTCCTTCAGCCGACAACAATATTTTTAAGGATTGCTCGGCTTCTGCTCATCGTATTGACGTATGAAGTACACCAGATTGAGCTAACGATCAGTTAAAACCGTATCCAGTAGTTTTTACGTGATGCACGAACAAACAAACAGACAAAAATTCTTTTTTTTTTGTATATCCTTATTCAGTCGACTTTTTTTCTTTTTTTTCATATCTTCATCTATCTATACTCTTAATAAAACAATAAAAACGAAAAAGTCTGTACAATGAAGATAATTACAACAAAAACGGTCTAGCCTTAAATATGTTACATTGTTTTTTTTAGTAACTTCGAGTCTTTCTGTTCGTTTGTAAGTTTGTTTTGTTTTTCACGTATCACGAAAATACTACAAAACCGATTGCGATGCGGTTTTCACTCTTGGATAGCTTAGGGTTTGACTTAAAAACTGGCGAACTTGGTATCTCAATCCAATGAGTAAAAGCAGAGCAGACGATAAAAATAAATTTGACGGCTGAAGTAATTTTGATCAAATGGTGGTATATATAATAAATCAATAGGAACAAAAGTAAGATCATAAAAAATTGTCTGTTTAAAATAATAGTGTGTAGTAAAATAACTGTACAAATAAAAGTTTCTTTTTTCATATCGTTTCTGTCTGTTTGTTTGTATGTTTGTTCGCGCATCACCTAAAAACTACTGGATCTATTGTTATGTGGTTTTTACAGTTGGATAGCTTAAGTTTTGACTTACTAACACGGGTACTTGGTATCTCAATCCAATGAGAAAAAGCTGAGCAATCGATAAAAACTTTTTGACGGCTGAACGAATTTTGAAGAAATGTAGTATATTTCACTTTATAGGTACTTTTGGTCCTGGAATAACTCGTATAGGCTACTTTTAAATGAAATGACCATGCGGGCAAAATCGCGGGCACAGCTAGTTGTAAATACTTTGTTTTCCTTCTGTTTCTTTTCACAAATTATATTATGAACAGCTGTGGCAGTGTGGGCCATATAAAACTCAAGTGGCGCTCTACCTCTTTCTCATGATGCACACATTTCGTTGATAAATTGTAAAGAAGTATGTAACAAACAGAGTTATTTAATTTTCTGGTATAGGTACTTACGAACGTAATTATCGGGTTACGTACATGATGTAGGTTCAACGTACATTACTTTCCACTTGGCTGGTCCCTATCGATTATGGTGGCGCATTCGAAATATTAGAGCGATTTTATCATTTCGATTACATACTCTTTATACTTGTGGCTCTGTGAGCTGTAGACCTCGCGAGTACGTCTTTGCATAGCCTAAACTGAATTAATGTTGCACCCGGCGCAGTGCCCCCAAGCTGCGGCGTCCGGGAGCCCCGCAGCCCTTGCACCCCCGGGTTGACGGCCCTGATCTAACGAACACTAGTGTACGTATGGCGTATTGTACCTCCCTATGTACTTACGTCACATTGACTTCGTGCATCTTTTGGTAATATATATGTTTGGTATAGGTGCTTGCTGCGGTACGTTACACAAAGTAAAATAATGTTAAAAATAAATTATTTATAAAAAAAAACTAAAAATCACGCATTAATACCATTAAACGATACAAAAAAGTACACATTTGATCTTCAATGCCAGGAAGATACGTACATCTAAACAGGCTCATAACCAAAGCCTACTTATAATGCGGGAACTAAGCTGTTTCATATGAGTTAAATTAGAAGAATGAAGAAAAAAATATTGTCTATCAAAATAAACTAGTGGCTTTGTGAGCTGTAGACCTCGCACGTACAAACTTTTTTGAAAACAATCTAGCGGTGCACAGTAGCGTTACCACATCTGGTTACCTTATTGTACAACTAACATTAATAACCAAGGTGCTCCATCAATCCCTACCTAGTGGGTAAAGGGATGATTCCACTGATAGAAACCCAAAATTGAGAAATTTACTGCATTTTGAGGAGTTATTCAACTCATCACGCCGAAGATCCTCTTCAAATCTTCACCAAATTTTTATGAGACTAATTTAAATTAAAAAAAAAACCCATCGAAATCGGATTTAATAAGAGGGAGATATTCAGTAGCCCCCTTTTTACCCTTTTTGGGACAAGCAAAAATCCCCGACGACAAAAAAAAACGCTCAATCTGTATACCAAGTTTCGTCTAGATCGGTTGAGAAATGCGACTTGTAGATGAGAACAGCCCGACAGACATAAGAAAGTATTTTTTCCGAAGCTGAAACAATGACGCTTCGCTCGCGCTTCGCGCTCGCTCAGTCAAAAATTAAGTTGGACTGTGGCCAAAATCCTATTCGTTTAAAATATTATACCAAAATCGAAAACATTTAATGTTTTCCTTGGTACAAACCAATCTACAGGTATTAAGTGATATAAGAACCAAATCAGATATTTTTGGAGAATTTAGCCAACGAGTTAACGATCATAAATTCAAACGGCTCCAACTTAGAACCGGTTTTACGCTGCATTTAGCTTAAACTTAGTTGAGATCTGTAAGTGAGTTCAGACTGCAGTTAGCTAAGTTAGCATTTGTTTTCAAAACGAAATGTCTAACTTTATATAAGTTTACTGCAGAAATGTATGTACATTTTCTTGGCATCTATTTAAGACTCAAAAATCAAGCTCAACTCAGGACTCGTAATACCAATATTTGCAACAAGCAAATAAAAAAAAATGTTATAAGATGAGCAGTCGCGTCTTAGAATCTTTGCCAAGTATTCAATCGCAATAGTGTGCATACCTTCAGGAAAAAGAAAGACCTTTCGCTTCGTCCTTCAATTGCATAGAGAAGTCGTAACTTTAACTAAAGTAGTATGGGTTAAACCACAAGCAATAATCACAATACAAACCGTGAATTATTTAAAATGTTAACACGATTAACAACATACCTATCGATTTGTCGATTGGCAAAGCGCATTCGACTGTTGCCATTCATGATAAAAAAAATATTTATAAAGATATGAGACGCTCTAATCCCACACAGCTACATTCCCACCACGTCGTGCTTAGTGTGCGTCTACAAAAAAGATATAGGCATACAGAAGCACTACGGAAAGTCACTGCTAACATGGCTACACAAACACCAATCCGATTGTTCCTTAGCCAAATTGTATGCGTTGCATCCAATTTATGCGGTCCTCTCCCGAGGAGCTTGTAGGTACAAGCTCTTCTTTTTTATTTGATCTATGACTTTATCATGACGTTTTCATTTTTATAAGTTTTCCCCGATAGGTACCAAACGTCAAAAAGCGAACATGACAGCGTTTTCCTGCGGCAAGCAACTAAGTTTACTTCACGTTGTCGGCCGCCAACTTTATCGACGACATAACGTGACAGGAGCGGCGTCAGCAATTCTGAAGAATACTGTTTCGTTCGGTTTTTACCAAAACACGAAGAAATACGTGAAATACGTGCCAAGGTTTTCATCAGAGCACCCCAGTAATAGTCGCTCGCAAGCGTGAAAAAAATGTTGTTAAAGTCAAAGTTAAATTATTTTATTGTAAATAGGCTAATATATAATAATAGCACTTTTACAAGTCAAAATTAGCATTTCATGAACAAGGTGAAATACATAATTTATTATAAATAGATCAAACCAATAAAATTTAGGTAAACTGAGTATGCTTTGAGTTTGGAAAGGAAATTTCTCTTTCATGTGCCAACAGAGTTAAATCTCACACTGTTAAAGAAAATACCCTTCGGATAGTACCGGTGCTTTGGAAATACGCCCGCTAGAGAAGAGACTTACTACTTCGAACCAGCATAGCACTCTCAGAGTAAATATTACTTATTTACTCTGAGTTAGCACTGAAATTCAATAGAGCAATGTCGCTAGAACGTTGGGTAGACACTGTAAACAAGTAATGGGCAAGGGTACTTGTGCTATTAGTCAAGGAAGACTCAACCAAAAAAGGGCAATAAGTGGAACGAGCCTATTAGTGCAATAAGTTTCAGGATTGTATAGGGGTAGGTCCCCTGAACCAGGTCAAATACAGTCCCCTCGGTTACAGGCACCACGAGGGGTTGGAGGGGGTCAAAGTAAGTCCCTTATTACAGTTCTGAAATGAAATAATCCTCTTGATTTTGAAATATTAGATGCAGTTGGAGGCATCATAATACCAGATTCCAGCTGAACCCGTCACAGGGGAAATTAAATGCATAATGCCTTCGACTGCATCTTATATATCAAAATCAGGAATCCTAAAGCTTGCTTGCTTGGTTTCGTTTACGAAATATTTGGTGATCATTTTGCTTGAGTTGAGCACATACAGAATAGTTTCAAAAAATATAGAGAAAATCTAGGACACCAGCGCATATAATTTACTAATTAAGTTATCACGACTATCTAATGTAGGTTTTACAAGTTAACAAGCTATAGCCGACCTTGATAACGCAAGGTTTGTCCGCGTCCCGCTGAACATATTCCATAATTAGTGACAGAATCCATCAGTAAATACAAATATAGTGGCATATTATTTATAAACTACCACGACTACTACTACTTTCTAAGTTATGTGCAGTTTTCCATCGCTCCGTACTTCGGAGGGCAGGTTAAGCTGTCTGTCCCGGCTGTTATTAATTAATAGCAGTCGTTAAACCATCTCAGAGGCCCTCGGGCGGCTTGACAAACTCTGACATCAGAGGCCAGCACTACCTCATATGAAAAACAAACAAACAAACTACTACTACTAGCGACAATACTTACAGAATGAAATTAAAGCTGAGTAAATTTCCCACAACTTTGTTCATATACATTATATACAGAACACCTGCGCTGTCTTAATTAAACTAATACAGGCTTCTATGAGGTTATCTAATATTAGTCTGGAAATAAGGAGTGAGAATGAAACGTTTTAATATATGTTCACTTTTTAGCGATAAGACCGCCCATTGTCCCATATATATTTTGTATTAATGTTTTAGTTATTTTGTATTTTTGTTCTATGTGGTGTACAATAAAGAGTTATCTATCTATCTATATAATAATAAGAAATTATGATGATATTATGCAGTTTCGATGCCTAAAATTGTTGTATGGCTTTGCCCACGACATGTTTCTGTGATAAAAGTACCCATAACAGTACAAAATATCGAAATTCATTAAAAATCGTTTAGCTGACATATTACAATTGCGTGCAGCTACTCGTAAATCGACTCAAGACCTCATGCGTGCAAACACATTTTTCTAATTCTAAAATACGAAACAAACATTAAAAACTTTAGACGCTGTAAGTATACACATCTCACCTTTAAAATTACATATTTTTCATGAAAATTCGTTGAGTGTTTTTTGATATATGATACTTAAAATATTACAGTTTTTTGTACAAATTTCAAAGCAAGCTATGGGGAAAACATTTAATGAAAAAAAAACATTTATTTAAGTGTTAAATCAATAATAATGGTTACATAATGAGCATAAAAATTAGAGAAAAGATATTTATAGGCATTCCCGGCGCATACTTAGGAGAGCAATATTTTAAAGCATTAATTCTAACTGTACATATTTTCTACAAGAAGTTTCAGATTTTTACGATTATTTTTTCATGGAGACCTAATGATTTTAACTTTCAAATAGTAGTAGTATAGGTTAAAATTGTGGACACGTTTTATCCCGAAAAAGTAAACAGTTTCTCCGGGATATGGATCCAAAGTTATGTTAATATTGAAGTAATAAATAATATATTTTGGATGGTTCTTCGACACTGAATCCAAAACTGTTTTACTTTTTATTCTTGTGTCTTTCCGTCTGTTTGTCCGTATCTTGACCGCGCATCGCACCGAAAATACTGAATGAATTCAATTGAAACTTGGTATGATTTGAGTTCATACTATGTGGTAGGACATTGGACACTTTTCATCCCGAAAAATTAAAGGGTTTCCGCAAGATAGGGGTTGAAAGATATCAAAAAGAACACGTATCACGTTGAAACTACTCGACGGTTTTTTTGTGGCTAATTGACACAGTCATATATATATATATATATATATATATATATAAAGCGTGTTTTTTAGTTTTTTTTAAACTATTATTTATTTTCTACTTTTTTTCTTTTTTTTTAATTTCCCAAGAGCATTTTTTTATTTATCACCTTTTTCGTACCTATTGCTTTATTAAAAGTATATATATATATATATATATATATATATATATATATATATATATATATATATATATATATATATATATATATATATATATACTTTTAATAAAGCAATAATAAAAAAAAAATAAAGTATAAAATAAAGTAAAATAAAGTATATATATATATATATATATATATATATATATATATATATATATATATATATATATATATATATACTTTTAATAAAGCAATAGGTACGAAAAAGGTGATAAATAAAAAAATGCTCTTGGGAAATTAAAAAAAAAGAAAAAAAGTAGAAAATAAATAATAGTTTAAAAAAATAAGCATTTTTTTATTTATATATATATATATATATATATATATATATATATATATATACTTTTAATAAAGCAATAGGTACGAAAAAGGTGATAAATAAAAAAATGCTCTTGGGAAATTAAAAAAAAAGAAAAAAAGTAGAAAATAAATAATAGTTTAAAAAAAACTAAAAAACACGCTTTATATAGAAAACCAAACTAAAAAATAGAAAATAAATTTTAATAGTGTAAATAAGAAAAAAATGATTTATTTAAGAAAAAGCGTGGGGTGCTTCTTATATCTGTCAATGAAATATTTATAACTATTGACCCATGCACCCCACGATTTTTTTGAAATAAAACTTTCTTTTTTTTCGAATTTTTGCATTGTCATCGGTCTTTGACAGGTGTGCAAAATTTGAATGAAATCTGACCGTTTAAAGTGGGTCAAAATAGCGTCTAAAGGAGTCGGTTACAAACATACAAACATACAAGTGAAGCTAATATAAAGCGTATAAAAAGGTATTGAACAAGCATATAAATTTGTTTTTAATCGTGGCTTTCTGTCTGTTTGTCTGTATGTTTGTTTGTTCATGCATCACGTAAAAACTACTCGAACGATTGCAATGCGGTTTTCATTGTTAGATAGCTTAAGGCTTGATTTAAAAACTGGTGTAATTGGCATCTCAATCCGGTGAGTTATAAGCCGAGCAATTGATAAAAGTGTTTTTGACGGCTGAAGAAATGTTGATCAAATGTTGTAATATTGGCCCTGGAATAGCACATTAAGGTACTTTGAACCTAAGGAAAACACCACGCGTGCGAAGCCGCGGGTACAGCTAGTATACTATAAACTCATTCAGTCGCACAACTGTCTGAAATTAGTAGTAGGCATTTTTTCCAATGTATGTACTGTGACATATTGAATCATCCATACCCAATATATAAAAGTGAAACGTTGTCTGTTTGTTTGTTTGGGGAGCTTTCACGCGATAACGGCTGGAAATTTAGATTGGAGATAGCTTATACCCCGGAATAAAACATAGGATACTTTTTATTTCCGAAAATTGTAAGTTTACACGTGAAAACTGGAAAATGTTGATTACTCACTGTAAAGAACGGTTGTCATCCACAGTGGTCTGTGGTTGCCATAGAAACGAAATAACAATCCTGTCAAAAAACATCAACCGTAGCATAACCGTATAGCATCAATATGCTATACCTTCTTTTGCATTGATTTTTATTACTGTAGTCCGCGCGTACGAAGTCGCTGGCGGGAAAGCTAGTATTCTATAAAATACGACATTTACATCGCAACAAAGCAGTGGAGCGTATATCTATCTCGCTTTCACTCGCGTTAATAGTCTTGCTATCTTGTTTACACAAAGTAGTTTTATTTTTAAGTGTGCAACTAGGTACGTTCTTTTATAAATGTTGATGCGTGTGGGTAGCTCGGACATCATTGCCTTAACGTTAGTTTTGACACAACGCATCTTTTAACGAAAACATCGTTGCTTATAATGTACAGATCATTAATATTCAACCGAAAAGAATTTGTTTCCCTGAATTAAAATGTAATTTGACCTTTATGCTTTCAATCATAAAATAAGGATAACAGGGAATGAAATTATTTCCCCAAACTAAATCGCATTAAGCTCCACTTTTTCCGCCCCAATAACCCTCCTGATATGACTCGACGACTTTTCCCAACCATCAAAAAGTACAACTTCTATAATATTAACAGTAATAGTACATTACTGCCGCAGTCTGTAATGACTGCGTTGCTGGCAGGGATGATGATGGTCGAGAGCGTAGCTAAGCTAAGTTCGAGGCCATCACAGCGCGGTCAGCATGGCAGCCCTTGATGGCCAAGCTGGAATGAAGGCCGGGACCGAAGGTCGAGGCCTTTATAGCGCGGACAGCAGGGCAGTCATTGCGGACCAAGGCTTGTATAGTGCTTTACTCAAATAATGCGAGGAATTTAAATAAAACCAGCTTAGTATAATAAGAATTTACCCAAACAATGCAACAACAACGAAAACAACAACGACAACGACAAAGACTTAAACAACGGAAACAGAAACATAAACATAAACAGAAACAGAAACAAGAACAACAACAATCACGATCACATCAGCTTTCAAAAAGAAAAAAAAAACATTAAAATCGGTCCATTCGTCTCGGAGCTACAACGCCTCTCTTTTCGAGTTCGGTGGTTAACAAAACCACAGAATAAATAATAGTACTAAAAAAACACGACAATAATGGATTTTCAAAGGAAATTGCTGGCCGCAAAACACGACAGCAATGAAATTCCATACAACTTTGCTGGCGCCTATTCAAGCAGCGCGGCAAGGTCGACTTTGCCTAAAGAAGGTTGCCGAAATAATGACCACATTACAAGCTTGTTTGAGTAAAAAAATATTACCTACTTATATTTGAGAAGGTTCATTTTCCTGGTGAAAATAGAAATTTTATAAACAACTGTATGACTAGACAAATCTTATATCATTCTTGAATCTGTGGTTTAAAGTTTTTTTACCTAACTGCACAGAGGGTTATGCGTTTGGGTTGTATGTTTGTTTGTTTGTACGTTTCTTATACGTTACGTTTCTTTCAACCTATACAGTTTGATGGATTTTTTTTTAATTTTTAATTGTGTACAATTATGTGGATGTATTATGTACAAATTGTTTAATTTCATTAATTTTTATTTCTGACATGTAATTTTTTTTTTATGAATATGTTACTTTGACTTTGACTTTGGATTTTGATTAATGAGGTACATTGAATTTGTTTTGATCACGAGAGTGCTATAGTAAATACAGCTGCCATAATGTATTTCTTACGGAACAACAAATGACCAAAACCTATCAAGTGAGGTATCAAAATAAAGGTCTATTAATATCATTTCAAAAATATATATTTCTTATAACCAAACACCTGGCCACTTGGACCACCTTGGGGGCTATAGAGTCCAAGTGGCCAGGTGGAGTGAAGACCTGTGAAAAGCGGCTAGAAAAAAATGTATGAGGAGAGCTGAAGACCGAGCTCAGTGGCGTGAATTAAGAGAGGCCTATGTCCAGTAGTGGACAGATATAGGCTGATGATGATGTGAATTTTAAATACGATGTATTCAACCATTGCACACGTAAACGAATTCTCATGCTTGATCGAAACAAACTTGGGCCAGCAGCAGTAAAAAACAAAACAAAAAATACATCAGTTGAAAATTGGTACAGTGGTTATCACAGTGATTGGTTATCGCTATCGCTGACTACTACAGCATTAGGATTCAGGATCGAAGGTTGATAGTATTATCATCAATGGTGTAATGTTATTGTGCGCAAAGTTAGAACAGAATCAGTTAAGTAGAATGTAAAAGTAAAAAAAAAACTTTCGCTAGATATTAGCAAATAATCATACATTAATGTGAAGCTAAACAAAACAGATTGAAAAAAATTGGTACCTGTTTCAATAAGTGCAAAATGCAATCAAAACCTTCATGTTTGAGTCTGGAAGCCAATTTCTTTATCTATATGGCTAACATCTCTGGCCCAAGCATAGTATTTCCATTCGATCGTGTGAACTTTTGTCGGCTGCAGCTTTTCAGTTTCAGTAGCCGCAACGCCGAGTGGCGTTATTGGAGACAGCATGCATAATGAATTGGCAGGATCACAGAATAATAATAATAATAGTACAACCAGCGGAATCACAGTGCGAACTTGCAACAGTGTCGCAGTGGAAATAATGGAGTAGAAAATCGTTGGAAGTAATACTCAAAGGCACCCAAAAGTACTCAAAGTCACAACTTTGAGTTAAGTTACCCGCAGATATAAGGATATCTGCGGGTGAGTGTTAATTTATAGATGTATTTTCTCGAGGTGACTAAGCTCAAATCTCGGTAGGTACCTACTCAGAAAGACAGATAAGCTTAATTAAACTTTTAGTTATCTTACTTGACAAAGTGAGTTTGCGCTTATATAACTAGAATATAGGAACTTATTATAATTTAAAGTTTAAAGACTCCGAACCGTTATTAAATCTAGAAACTTGACAGTTTATAGTCTTTGAAAGTTACTTTACTGTATTCGTTTCACTATACCATCTGTTTCTTTCAGACAAAATGCAAATTTATTCAAAGTCTGCAAACAGTTTAGTGATTCTGTTTTTACGACGTTGATATCTATTTGAGCAGTGAATTTGGAAACGGTGAACTATGATTCGGGGACATTTGGGTGACTTCCGGGGTATACCATGCAACATTTCGGTCAGTGCAGTGTTTGTGGTCTTTTAGCACTTGATTGGTTTTGTTGCCGCGTGTTTTGGCGGCTTCCGAAAGTTTGAGTATAGCTTGGAGCAAGCAACCAACGCTGGTTGCTCCAAGATCCATAATGCTATGCCACTGGTCTTTTCTTGCACTGGTTCAAAAGCTTCAACTGGACACGCAAACTAGCTTGTAGCTTCACCAGACTTAGACGGCTTTTAAGAAGATACAGCTGACAGGCCAGCTTACTGCCTTCTTAGTAGATAGGTGCGGTGCCAGCTGCGTCTTTGTAATCGATGTGAACGTCGCCCTTAGGGTTTCTAACTAAGAGAAAGGTGCTGAAGTTTTCTCGTTACTCTATATAATAAATAACCAAATAGAAAAAAATTGATTCTTCATAATACACTGGCCTTCAAAACTTAGTACCTCACTGTTAAAATTAATATATTTTTTATTAATTTGCGTAGCTCCTACCCATCGGATTGAGATACCAAGTACACCAGTTTTTAAGTCAAAAACCTAAGCTATGCAATACTGAATATCACATCGAAATCGGTTCAATAATTTTATTTAAAACTTAGTACCTCACTTTTAAAATTAATAGATTTAGATTTCTTATTAACTGCTTGGCTCTTACTCGTCGGATTGAGACACCAAGTACACCACTTTTTAAGCCAAAACCTAAGCTATCCGATAGTGAAAATTTCAAAGCAATCGGTTTAGTAGTTTTAACATGATTCATGATAAGACAGACATTAAAAGAGTGGTGCTAAGTTATGAAAGCCAGTGTATAGAGATGAGATCAATTTTATCTCCACGTACTTCTTTTGTAGCGCCCGTTGAATGCTAAAAAATAAAGCAAACGTTCCAAAGGCTACATAGCTTCTGTCACCTAAAAACTGAGGCTATATATTTTGCCCTGTAAAAAGTAGAACCAAAAATACCATCAAACAGAGGTTTATGCAAATTTACTATTTATTACACAACACAACTCCAGTATCCTTTTCTGTATTATTAAGGAAAAGGCGGACTTACGTTTAATATTTAACTTATTTTAACTTAACGTCCTGTAGCAGACAGAATGCAAACTAACTTTGCTAAGTAACTGTGACATAACGGAGCTGTGACGGGTTTTGTCAGGATTACGTACTTATTGTGGGACAGGCTGAACATAGGCGGAATTTTATGCGATAAATCTTGCAGCGTCTTGCGTAAAAGCGTAGTTAACAAATCAATTTAAAAAATCATGAAATTGTAACTTCATTTCCTTCCTACAATGTTTAACCGGCCTTGTTGCTTGCACAACGGGTGAAAAAAATATATATAATACAATGACGTTTCCGGTTTGGACGTCAAAATTGTCAACACAGTATACTTCCCACCCAGTTTTTTAAACCAATGGAAGTTGAATTACGCTTTCTTCCCACTCGATTTTTTAAACCAAATGAGGTTGAATTAACCTTACTGGCGTTAAATCTTTTTCTCCTTGCGATATACAGAATAATAATATAGACTGTGCTATAGACAAAATTGTACGTCAATTTAAAACCTCTATAGAAAACAATAAACTCGTAGCAAAGGGAATACAATGCATTATAGTTTATGGAGCAAGTGGAAAGAATTGTTGTTATAATAGGGTATGTTAATTTATTTAATTGTTTTGTACAAAAATAGTGTAGATACAAGGAAGTAATAAATGCTAAACAGCATTATCTACCAGTCATCCAGGTCGTGAAAGAAATAATAGTGCATAGGGCGTGTTGATTAAAGTATTGAACAATCATTACGAAAGAAACAAAGGTTTGTGTAAATAAAATATTTTGGTTAAGGAATTGTTGCAAAATATTTATGCTAATATGGGACAACTGTTTCCCTGCACAGTGAAACAGCAGCAACATATCTAAATATATTGTTTTGTAATCTCGCCAGGCAGTAACAGATTGAAGATAATTCTTATTCAAAATCCTAGTCTGTTACACTAGATAGGTAATTGAATAGGAATAATGTTTCAAGACCTACAATGTCTTGAAACATTATATTTATCACGCATAGATAAGTACTTAATTGCCTACCTAATTAAGCGAATAAAATAATTAATATCTCTAAGACTTGTTTCAAAGGTCATTAACAGTAACATAACCTACAAAACTTTGAGGCCTAATAACAATTATACCTGGCCTCCTCAAAAATATATGTTAGACTAACAATCTCCGGAAATACTAACTAGCGATATTTTTTGTCTTAAGACGCCGTGAATTTGTCTGACACAAAAGTATGTATGGGAGTTCGCCATTGTTCTTTAATCTATCATTGGGTATTTGGGTCCTATTTGTTTAAGTTTAGTTATAAACTAGGGTGTTCAATCATTAGCGGGCTATCTATTCGTAATCATCAGAAGTGGGTTAATTGTAGTAAAATCGTTCCCAATATTTAAATAGAGTTTTCCGTTCTTACACTCGTCATTATCGTAATAAGTAAGTTATTGTATGTATTTGTTCCGTATAATATGGTGTAATAAAGTGTTTATTATTATTATTATTTATTATTATCTCCCTACCCTTAGCCAAATTATTATATGTGGTCGATACAACATGTACTTTTTTACATTCTCTTTATCAGCCGTCATCTATTCAGTATTCACTCCCTTCTTACTCATATCATCTCACACACAATCCATTTACACTTTTTTGTGTTTCCTCTACGGATTTTACCATAAACATTCTTTTTTAAAACTCTTCTCGTTACATGACATTCCTTTCTCATCATAGATTGCCCAATACCAAGATAACGTGATAGAATCAAAGTCACATTTCCATTTAGTCGTCAGAAAACTTACACCTACTACATTGTGTTTTATGGTTTCGTGCTTGGTAATCTATACTTATAATAAAGCAATATGAATGAAAGAGTCTGTACAAAGAAGATAATTTAAAAAAAATTGGTCTAGGATACTTAAAATAAGCTACTGAACAAGAATATAACATTTTTAAAATTCGTGTCTGTCTGTTTGTCTGTTTGCCAGTATGTTTGTTCGCGCATTACGTTAAAATGACTAGACATATTGCAATGCGGGTATCACTGTTGGATAGCTTAGGGTTTGGCTTAAAAACTGGTGTACTTGGTAACTCAATCCAATAAGTAGAAGCCGAGCAATCAATAAAAATATTTTTGACTGCTGAAGAAATGTTGATCAAATGTGGGTATATTAGTATTTTTTCATGTCCTGGTAGAGCACATAGAATACTTGTTACCTAGAGAAATGACCACGCTTGCGAAGCCGCGGGCATCAGATAGTGAGAAACAAACCACTTGCCCACGAACAGAACCACGCAATTATCGGTCCCCTATAAAGTGCTTTTTTAAATAAATGTTGATTGATTACACATTAATTTTAAGGAATTCACATGATTTAGTTAAAAATCCTAACTTAAACTGGGAGTAAGAAATTTCACGTGGCCCCACAGAAAATAGGAGAGCGGTGTTAAGCGATGATCCCGCCGAACCACAATCGAGTTCGGCGGAAAGTGGGTTAAGGGAGTGTAGAGGCACCTGATGAACCTCCTGTGGATTTTAGTTTTTTTTTTGAAATTTAGCAAATTTACGAATCCACTTAACCAGAAAAGAGCCTCATCACTAAAGACGAGAGACTCTGACACCTACCAGAATCACAGCCATTATGTTTCGTGAACTTTAATATAGAATATACATTAATCCTTTTTTTTATTAGATTCGATGCAAAAAGTAGTAAGTAAGTACACAGTAAGCGAATCACTGAATGAAAAAAAAAACTGAATTTCGAGCGATTTGGGGGAAACCATTGACGAGAATTACTTAACGTAACAAAGACAAAAACAAAATACCCGACCGTGTCGGCTAAATAAAAAGTAGCCAATGACAATATTTATTTGAAGACGAATCGATTGACACCTCGCTTGTTAAAATCGGTAGTTGAGTAAAAAATAGAAGTCTATGACACTCTATACCTGAAAACGAATTGATTGACTTTTCGCTTATCATAATCAAACCAATAGGGGCGACGCTATGGTGGAACATCCGCATTATACATACATAGATACATAGACTGTTAAATTTATTACACTTCCCTTGCTTTGCTGTAGTCGTGTAAAAAGCGTAGCTCCGTTCAACATTAACTTTTATGTTTACTAACGTCCAAGTGCTATACTGACACACACACACACACACACACACACACACACACACACACACACACACACACACACACACACACACACACACACATACCTAAACTTTAATCAACTTGGTTTCGTTCCCATGTTGTTACACAGCTAATAAGTGAAGCGCCGCAACTTGCGGGATAAATCGAGTTATTGCTTTATTACTGTTAGTGATTTCATATGGGACCAAGTTTCAATGATGAAACTAATGAAGGCATTTCTTGGAATTGTGATAACTTTATGGTCGTTGTTTTCTAATAAACGAATACAGCAAAGTGAATACTGTTATTAAAAATGTGATAAGAAGGTTGTTTAAGAAGTAACGTACTTATTATGGAAAACAACGCGGAATTTCAACTTTACAATCGATATTTATATAGACTTCCCCGTCTTCTCTAATACTGGCACACCGGTGCATAACTTAAACGGAGTTGGATGAGTAGTCGAAGGCATTACTGCATAACACAGGTATGTTACAAAAGTTGGCAAAGTATTAAATTTGTTTTGGTCTTGTAGGAACGTATTAATTCTGATATAGTTGTGCTCTTTTGCTATCGAAAGTAAAAAGCCAATGTCTCATGGTGAAGAGCGCAGTGCAAGTGCAAGCTCTGGGCGGTACTGCAATTATTAAACTGGTTTATTTTTATAGGTCTACAAATCTTTATGAAAGTTGGAAATCACTTGTCAAAAATTTACTCATACATATAGGCACAGAACACATATCGTTATTTTCCTAGGGATAATAATATGTGTAATAACAAGACATAAGTTGAAAAGCTTAAACCAAACTACGGTCAGGCAATTGATATCATAATGAGACTCTTGCAATGAAGACGATGCGATTGATACCTGTCAATATCGGACCAAAATTTATTTTTGAGCACATAACCATTCCTTTGCTTCACCGTAGTTGGGTAAAAATAGCTTATGACGCTCTCTACCTGAAGACGAATCGATTGTTCCCTGTGTTGATTGCTGTGGTGGGACATCCTCATACACATTTTAATAAACTGCCTATCCTTCCCTTTCTTGGCCGTAATTGGGTAAAAAAATGTTTATATTTTTAAATGTTTTATGTCTGGCTGTCTGTTCGCACATAACGATAGAACTACTAAACTGATTAGAATGCGGTTTTCACTGATGAATAGCTCACGTTTAGACTTTCAATATTTTTTATATCTCAATCCGATGAGTTGAAGCTGAGCTGAGCAATCGATAAAACACTATTTGACGTCTGGACGAAGTTTTATGAAATTTGGTTTATTGGTTCTTAAAGTTGTGGAATAACATTAGGATCAAAAAAAAAAAAAAAAACACGCGGGCACAAAGAAAACCTTTCAAAAACATTCCTGTCGTCAATCAACAGTTTTCTAATTTCAAATTTATTTGTAGTCGAACCAATTCCCGTCTCCCACTTGCCAACATCAAGACCATTAATGAAACTTGTCGGAATACTAATGTGCAACTTTTGTGAATTATATTTTGCTTTCTTGCCACAATGTATAGTAAGGTAGGACAAATAAAATATACCTTTCCAAGATCATTGTTATCGTCGTCAATTTGTACAAAGTGTAAGGTTAACAATAGTTCCGAGTTTCAAATACCTTAGACACCTTTTTAATACCTTTGTCATGGATTTAGCAAAATCATCCTGTATGTATGTTTTATCGTTAACGTATATCATAATAAAGTCTTGAGTAATTCTCAACACTTTATTATGATATATGTTATAATACTATATACAAAAACTACATTTACCTATGGATCGATTCATTCACATGAGTTTTGCCCGATTGTACAAACAAATACACAAAAACCAATAAAATCAGACGATTTAAAAACTTTCTCTTGTTTGAAAGTCAGTAAAAACGTGTAACCAGTAGAAATTCTATTTACTGGTAGTTTATGTCCATTTCATACTCATGTTCATTTCATACTCATGTCCTCTAACAAACTTCGCTCCACATTATTTATTCATATGCATTTTAAACTTTGTTTAAATTCAGAGAATATTTTAAGGAAGCGCCCGCTGCCTTTCGTGTCCACTACTTAACTTTTACAAACTCATAATACAAAGTTATAGTTGGGTAAATCGGGCGAAAACTTAAAACTTGCGCCTTATGCCACTTTGTGCAAAAGAAGGCCAGTGCTTTGTGCATATGGGAACGAAACCACTTTGTTAGTTTGGAGCAAATTTGTTTGCGTATCAAGTTTAATTTCTTGCATTATAATAAGTTGAGTCGGTTGTTAGCTATTTGACTAAACTGTATGTAGATTTATTAGCATATTAAGTTAGCATGTGTATTCTGTGGTAGAAGCTATTCTGAACCTCATTTTAAACGAATGATGAGACAAATACTTCAAACTAACTGCAGAAAGGGAACATTTGAATTGATTACTACACTCCAAAATAAAAATGCTAAACAACAGCCTACATTAAATGCCAGTTAAAATCTTTAATAAATTACCTACACATATTAATAATGACAAAAAAATACTCTTTTATCTCCCTCGGATACGGCGACCCTATCCCCTAACCCCTATCTAACCCTATCGGCGTATGGCGGATAGGGTTGTAAGACACAGGTTTGTAAATATTTTGGTCCTCCAACAACGGACGGCGAAACAATTCCTAGGTCATCTGAACTCGATTCATGGCAAGATCAAGTTTACTTATGGTGGAGAAAACGTTAGCTTTACTAGATGTCTGAGACCTAATGGCTCGTTATCTCATTCTGTTTATAGGAAGCCAACACACACTGACACCTCAACGCCTTGTCATATCACCACCCGCGCCATTTACAATCAGTAGCCAGATATCTCCTAAAGAGAGCTCATGTCTGTCTGTGACCCTGAACATTTGGATGCCGCTTGTTCAGGAGGTATTAAGCGAAACGGATAAGAAGTGACCAGACGTTGCCATCCTAGGGGAAGATATAAAAATAGAAGGACTGATGTCGATAAGCAGCCGGCTTTTATACCGTATGTAAAAGGAGTGACGGATAAAGGTCTGGTCTATTAAAGATAGATTGCAGCTGCGGCAGTTTCTACATTGGAAAAACCATGCGTACTATAGCGGAAAGGGTCAAAGAACACATTGCAGCTGTAAAGAACCACCAGGTAAATAAACCTGCAGTCGCTGAGCATTTGCTCGAATCGGACCCTAATCACTAGATTGAACTCCATGACCCGGATATCCTCTCCACGGAACGTCATTACTACTCCACGATTGTACGTGAAGCGGTTGAAAGATCCCAAGTATCCCAATTTAAACCGGGAGGATGGTTTCAAGTTGGCTGCGTCCTGGGATCCCGTGATAAACAAGTGTTCGCGTCGTGGTTTATGTCACAAGAAATCTGCAGATGTCGTTAGTGTTGTGTGTCAGGACAATAATTATTTTTTACAAAACCAAATGTGGGTAGTTGGAGCCAACGCTCGCCCTTCTTGACGCTGACACCCGCTACTTCAGTCTTCTCGTGACAATGATCAATGCATCTTGATCAAAACGTCGAGGTTAACAATTATTAAGTTTTCGGCGTGATTAAGTCCCGTTTAAATATATAATTATATACATATTCCCTAATTTTAACAGGTTATAAATACCTAGTAGTAATAACAGAATCATTAAATAATAATGTTAATTAGCATAGTCAATAAACATGAGGAGAGCCCTAAACTTGTGCGATGCCTGAATAAGGCTACTAAATTTTAAGTAATTGTTTGTAAAAATACAAAAGGGCTAATATGTTGTAAGTACCTACTAGACTAGAATAAGACCTTTTGTATTATGTACTCTTAGTTATGCAAAGATACTGAAAACTGAAAAGTCCTATAACTCAAATTTTCATCTCTATTCGTTACGCAATTAGGCTACTGATATTAAACTACTTTCCGAACAACTTAGTTCTACACACTCGCTTAAATGAACTCAACTTGTCTCAAGTGAAGGGTCTACTTAATACAAACTAAAAGAACACGTGTAGAGTTTTACACGAAAACACGCTTCTTTTGCCGTGAGTTGGTACCCTAGATTAGAGTATCAACTGTACCACTGTATCTATATACCTATTTGCAAACAAACAAAATACTGAGGCCCAAACACTGACACTAATTAGGGCACGTATACAACAGCTTGTTTCCACAGCGAATCTCTTAAGTGCATGACGTCAACGCTGTGTTGGCGTTAGAATGTTTACGCTGCAAGTGTGCGCGGGGCTTATTTCTGGAATCGAATGTTTGATCGAAGACTGCTTGGTGTGTTGTCACAAGGGTTATGTGTTAGGCCTTCAATTGTTATAGACTAGGCGCTGTCGGTTATGCTGGGAAAGGTGCTTCCATATAGTCAAGGAGGTCTAATGTCTGGTTTCTTTACCCAACGATGCGCCAATAACACAGCAACAATTCGTATTCAATATTTTACTAACGAGGCATCACTTAGCGTGCCACTTGTTTTTCACGGCGATGAGTTTCCTAATTTGAGCGTATTACCCAATGTAACTTTGAAAGTTCGCTGATGCTTAATTTTTCATATAAACACCTTAATCTATAATTTCCATGCATTATGCTCAAAGAACTTAGCTATGGTAACGCCTCCCATCCGTTAGTAACAGGCCTTCGTTATATAGGAACCATTCAATATATAGATTAAGCTGAAAATCAATTCCTGTATAAGTAATAATAAAACATATTAAGCACACTTATTAGAGACAGGTGCGCCCGCGGCTTTGCCCGCGTGGTAATTTCTCGGGGTTAAAGTAAACTATGTGTTATTTATTCCAAGACCAAAAGAAACTAAGTTATTTCAGCCGTCAGATAGTGTTTTTTTCGATTGATCGGTTCCTAATAATTGGATTAAGACACCAGTACCCCAGTTTATAAGTCATAACCTCAGCTACCCAACAGTGAAAACCAAATTGCAATCGGTACATTAGTTTTTACGTGATGCGCGAACAAACAAACAGACAGACACCATTTAAAAATAGATATATAGAATTTTTATCAGTAGCTTATTTTTAATCTCTTTTTTATTTTTATTATATTCTTTTACAGACTTTTTGTTAATAACTGAAAAACACTTTATTATAAGTACAAATATATTAGGTTTTCACTTACAATAGAATAGATACTCGTATATGTAGATATGCCCACTTACATACCTACGGAAACATCTAGCACTCAAAAATCCTAACAACCATTTATTTAAATTGAATTTCAGACAAACAAAAGTCTAATGTAGGATATATTACCATTGCAAGTACATAACTAAAAATATGGTGTGTTATTGCATTTTTATATAGCAAACTGACAACCTTCTCTTTTTATCTAGAAGACATTTTATCTAGGTACTAATACAAAATTTTCCGTAGCATCCAAGTAAATTACATTTTACTGTCTTGTTTGTCCATCAGTTGATTGTGAAGTGGTCACACTGGAGAGTTTAATTGGAACTCATAGAAATCCATCCCAGGTCTAAACAATAGGTATTTTATCTACAATTTATCTCTATGAAACTATTATGGAGTATGCCTATCTAGGCATACTCCATAATAGTTTCATAGGGGTATTCAGTTTCTAATAGGAATGTTGAATTAAATTTAAAATGTACCTAGTTTAAAATGAAGTTAGAATAGTTCGAGGTTGGTAATTAATGTAATTATTAGCGGATGAAATTCAGTTTCTTAGATTTCTGTCGAGCTAATAAAAGCGTGTTAAAAACATGTATTACACTTTGGTGTAAATATAATAACTCGATATGTTTTAACCTCATGGTCCTAATTTGTGAGATGCCACTAAAATAGTGTGCTTGCATTGAGTCGCACCTTTTACTATTAAGTCGCCAGCTGTCCAAAATGTAAAAATTACATAATGACGATGTAAAAATTACAAAATTACATATGACGAAACAACACAGCAAAGTGATATTTTATTTAGCATTAATGAAACGTCGATGAAGGTGTAACTTATAATAGCACAAAAATTGGTATTCGGATGAAACAGTTATAACCCAACGCAGGGTTATACTGTTCACCCATAATCGTCAATACGTTGTCAAAATCCAAACAAAAGCAGCAATTTCATGCTTGATTAGCGTTAATTAGCAATTATGAGTGCAAAAATTAGTGTTATGTCTCTACTAATATTAGGTGAACTTTGGTTCTTCTCCGGTTTTTAAACAATTGACTCCATTTAAATTTTCATTTAATAAAGTAACTGATAACGAGTTAAGAATTTTCTTTTTTGTTAAAGCCATTTATTGTAAACTTAAAAGATGTTCAAATTAAATCTGTACACATGGGCGTACCCAGGATTAAAATTTAGGGAGGAAGATGTGAGGTATTGTGATTAATTCTAACATTCAGTTATACAGAAGTAAAGATTAACTCAAAATGGTTAACAATAAATCTGTTTTAGTGTTAAAGTTTTCGTGAACCTGATACATAATTTAAAATATTACTACCGGCTATGACTCACATGCATATAGTAGAAAACATCGACCTAGGTTTCGAGCGTATCCGACGCTCTTCTTCACGAGTTCACGCCGCGAGATCCCAACGCGCAGTGCGCACTGCGGGCTGCGGACCGCTGCGAGCGGCGCGTGAGATGCGGTGGCGACTGGGAACGGGGACGCTCGGTGATCGTACTGCTCTGCATCGCCATCAACTGAGATAAAACTCCTGCTGGCAGTGGCGATGGAACTCCAACGCTATCCATTGCATCATCGCCAAACGTGCTGCCACATACAATGCTGACCGTGTTACACTCTAGACTGCCTACCACTTGCTGCGTCGAGGAAACATTGAGCACGGTTTTCCAAGCTGGAGGCAGAGTCCACCAACGGTCCCGGTTGAAATTAGGCAAACGAGAGATCTCTATCACCTCACGCACTTTTCGAGGTACAAAAATTTCTCTTGAGCTAGTAGCGAGGCTTTGTCGAACCTTATATAATGATTCGAACCGGAAAGACACGCATGCTCTGCAATGGTCTCACGCGCCGCTCGCAGCGGGCCGCAGCCCGCAGTGCGCGTCGCGATCTCGCGGCGTGAACTCCTGAAGAAGAGCGGCGGATACGCTCGAAACCTAGGTCGATTGAGCAAGACTTTATTTATTTTATTTATCCATTCTTCATCTTTAAAACAAGCCTGAAATTATATTATTAGGTGAGGTTTCTACTTGAAAAAAAGTTACACCGTTACCTTACCGTTTCCTATTACGCGTGTATGCACTGCACGGAAAGAAATAATTTATTAAAAAATTTTTTTTTTTTAATGAATTTGCATGCTAAAGTAAGTAAGTAAGTAAGTATGTAACATACTTTTGTAGCAACTTATTTCGATAATCGGAGGTGAGCACACCTGTTACATTTGTTTAATGTTATTTTTTTATGACATGTTTTAAACAACAGAATAATCAAGACTTTAATAGCCCTATTACAAAACAGACTAACGTAAGTACCGGCTTAAGTCCTTGGATCAAACATAAATCTTATTACATAACGAAGTTTATCGCTAATTTGAGTAAAATTTATGGTATTTAAGATAATCCTCCAATAACCCTAGTTTAACTTTGGTACTAACTCACGTAAAGTAAATTTTTACCTCACTTTAAAAGCTTCATTTCACTTGTATGTATCTATCAATGTACTTCTGTCTGGAATCTTGCAATCAAAACTTCGAGCACTTCCCGATTAGCTATCCGGCTGAAACTTTCAGAGTACTCCACAAAAGGAAGACTTTAAAAAAAAATGTATGAAAGAAAAACTTTTTATAAATTAGTTTTTTTGAATTACTCTTATTTTCATCATTAAGCAAAAACAAAGCACACTCTGTTTTAGTTTTTAGTTCAACTCGGCACAACACTTTGTTTCACTAGCACTTGAAAAATTCCCTTTCAATAATTAGGCCAACTTTGTTTACAGTAAGTAAAAACTATCAAATTAAGTGCGCTCCGCGATGTTAAGTTGACGTTTCAATCCTCGCAAAAATCATTATCTACTAATAAAATTGTCAAACTTGAAATATGGCCAATAAAACCATTTCCCCAGGTAATTGAGTAAGGAAAACCTGATTTTCTTTTTCGAAATTTTATTATATAACTATGTAATGTAATGTATGTAAAAAGTATATAAAGGATAATGTAGGTCAAGTTTTAAATGCCGTAACAAACTCGGACTTTTTAGCTCATGCAAAAACCAGGAATAAAATATTTTTTTGTAGTAAGACGGTAACTGTCTAGTTTATGGTGCTATACTTTTGCATTGGTTTTTAATATCCTTGGTGAACAGATGCTTTTTTTACCGGTGTGAACTTGGCAGCCAAAACGTAGCAGCCTAAAATCCGACTAAATTAAGAAGGTATTTATTTATAATTGCGGTTCTCTCTTATTTGTTAATTAATTATTAATGTTTAATAATAATAATATAAAAAACACTTTTGATTAATAACTTGACGCTACTTTTTCTAAAAATATATCCCGACAACATGAACAAAATATATTCTTGAGATATTTTAGGGAACAAGCGTCCTCTGAGACCTCTCATCCCCTAAAATCTGTAAGTTTTGATAAATCTTTTTATTGCCTAATACAATAGCTTCAAAACTTTTACTAGGAAAATGAGGCAAAATGAAAGCTTAACCCTAAATTATTTTCTTGAATTTTGGATGAACACTGAACCGTGTCTGAAATTTTTAGTCTGCTGATATATTTGGACTTGAAATACCCTGATATTGTTTAAAAACTGCACAATTATCTCTTAAAAGATATACAGGCTACCACTAAAACACTACTAGATTGTGGCTTTTTAACAATTTAACCCTGGAATAGTCAATCAAAATTGACGTTGAGTTTTGATTTCACTACTCCTGTTCCACGGTGTGTTTTGACCTTTGAGACCCTGAAATCAACTATTAAGCTCATTTGAATATAACAATAAATGCACAAGCTTTAATAAAAATGCTAACAGTTGGTGGCTAAACGCCAACCTGACCATAAAACATCCCAATGTAAATGAACCAAAAAAAAATAGATATTTGTCAGGGAACAAGCGTCTAGTAAGACCTCTCATCCCCTGAAGTCTGTAAGTTTTGATATATTTTTTTTATTGCCTCATCCATTAGCTTCAAAACGGGTACAAAGAAAATGTGGCTAAATGAAAGCTTAACCCTAAATTATTTACTTGAATTTTGGATGAACAGTAAACCGTGTCTGAAATTTTTAGGCTGCTGATATATTTAGACTTGAAATACCCTGATATTGTTTAAAAACTGCACAATTATCTCTTAAAAGATATATAGGCTACCACTGAAACACTACTAGATTGTGGCTTTTTAACTATTTAACCCTAGAATAGTCAATCAAAATTGACGTTGAGTTTTGATTTCACTACTCATTTTCCACGGTCTGTTTCGACCTTTGAGACCCTGAAATCAACTATTAAGCTCATTTAAATATAACAATAAATGCACAAGCTTTAATAAAAATGCTAAAAGATGGTGGCTAAACGCCAACCTAACCATAAAACATCCCAAAGTAAATGAACCACAAAAACTAGATATATGTCAGGGAACAAGCGTCTAGTAAGAACTCTCATCCCCTGAAATCTGTTAGCTAACGTAACTTTAAAGAGATCTCACTGATAATTGAAAAACAATAACTTTAACATAGTAACAGTGATATTTAATCATGAATTTAGTATGATGAAAGTAGGTATCTATGTGTTGGAATCTATATATGTATTATTATTCGTTTTATTTATGTTTGTTTAATTTTAGTATAGTATATGTAATTGTATTTAATGGAATGTATGTACATGTCTATACATTTTAATTAGTTACTCTCTCACTCCATTATTTCTTTCCATCCAAAAGAAAGATCGAAGAGATCGCTTTTAGTGATACGTCCACCCTTTAGTTATAAGATTGTAACTATTTAAAGTATTTTTTTGGAAACTGGTTTACAATAAAGTATTATCTATCTATATATCTATCTATGATTAGATTAAGTAAGCATAAGTCTATAAGTATGATTATATTAGCTAGGTGTATCTGTATACCGTAAAATACTTTGTCTATTAAAATTGATTTGTTAATAGCTGATTTATGAAAGATTTTTGTAATGTTTTTATTTGTAGCTCTCAATCCCGGGATTATCCTGGAATCCCGGGATTGAATAAATATAATCCCAATTTCCCAGAATCAGATATAAGGGCCGGGATAGAATTCTCTAATCACACTGTACGCCCGCCCCCGCGCCCCTGTAGCGTCGCGGGCAATTCTGCGATAAGTTGTCAACATTTCAACATTGTGTTAGGTGACACTGCTTTGTAGTGAACAAATGTAATATAACATCATTCATTACATTTAATTTTAATCACATTAATTAATTAATGCGAAAGTTTGTGGATGAGTGCGTGTTTGTATGCTACTTTACGCTGAAATGACTGATTGAAATTTGGTAAAATTTGGTATATAAGTAAATACCTACTTTAAAAAAAGGATACATTTTAGCATCATCGATCAGCTCACAAGTAAAGCCGATAGATGCAGCTAGTAACAGAATAAATTAATGAAAGAATGATTAATTTATTGAACCAAACAAGATCCAATAAAAAAATGCTGTTATGACCCACGTCTTAGGGTCCCATATTTGTCCTAAAGTGGGTTTGACGAGGCCTGCTTGTGGTGAAGGATTAATTACTATCATCCAAATATTACACCGACCAACAGTTCAGTTCAAGAGCATAAAGGAATATACTATCATTCCAGATATGACGTCATCGATTATTCCCAATTAACATGTGTTGTACAAAATAGCATGATATAAAATATCAACTTCAAATGGATTAACTTAATAACCAAATAATCAACTGATCCAATTTATATGGGACCAATCTGTAGGTCTACACAGTAATTAAATAAAAATAGAAAATTGGTCCACAATTGACAGAGAAATCATACATCAATACATACGTACAGTCGAACATAGAACCCCCCTCCTTTTGTGAATTCGATTAAACAATGCCGCCTACCAGTTACTGCTCGACTAGATACCGTCACGTTGGTTTAAAGCGGTTACACACGAGAGTGCTGCTAATGGCGTTTTGCATAATTGGTGTAGGATAGGTCACATTCAGCTCACTTTGCTCGCGAATATTTTGCGTGGATTTAAATTTAGTGCTAATGTCATGTGTATAATGTTCTACGTGTAATGTTCACATTGTCGTTGATAGTAAGCTAGTTCTATAGAACTTAAGGCTTATATCGAACAGAAAAAATACGCTTTAACTCACTGTGCTAGTTTGTTTGGAATAAATACACATAAATCTTGCAAGTCAATTTTGAACCACGTAACAACTTCCAGAGAAGGTTCAACTGTCCAGTGCCTGGAACCCAGTGGTACGCTTTTGTAACACCGGAAGAGCAAAGTATCCAGTACAGGGGCTGTTACTGATAGTGTTGTGTGTCGTAAACAATTTCGAGTTTCAAGTAACTGTGATAGCGGAAGTACTAGTTTCGATCATAAAAAGTGTGAGAAATGAGGTATATAAATGAAACCCATATAACTGCGCTCACAAGAACATAAGTTTGCTCGTGTGACGGAGACAAAATATCTTAAGTTCAAAAATTTTTTTGTAAATATCCTGTTTCTAATGATAATACTAATGTTAATGACCATGCCAGTTAAAAATCTTATACTTCCAATGAAGCTGAAATTTTGCATATACGTGTGTATTTGATGAAGAAGCAATATTATGGTACCACTGAGGCGGTTTGATGATTTAACCAAAGGTAGTCAAAGGAAATCAACAATGAAATAATGAAACCCCTGAGTTTGGGCTCATTTGGTTTGTCTCCATTAGTACCCTGGTCTTAAGTAGTAGGTGACGGCTACTGGTCCACGCGCATATCACGCTTCGCGACGTATATCCCGGATGGCTCGCAAGAGATTTAAAGCTTCTTCTTAGAAAATTTTATTTACTACAGTGTCCTGCGATGGTTTGTTTAGGATGAATCGTGGTGGCTCCAGGGCCTGCAGTCTCGAGTCTCAACATAGGTAACGATTGCTTTACAACCGAAATCGGTCGCAGAATCCTAAAGATCCGATATCGATAAATCAGTGACGCAAATCAATATCTATCTATGTCAAGATTGCAAGCCCTGGCTGCGTTGGGCGTTTTAGAATAATAAAGATCGATTGATTTAATAAAACGCCACAAAGGGAGGCTTTGTTTGAATACCAATAAAGTGAAAGCTCACATAAAAACGATCGAGGACAACTTGTTAGAAGAAGTTATTCAATTAAGATATTTATATTTATGGTTATATTCAACAAATAAATTATATTGGCGAACAATCAGCTTTATGAATTTGTGACGTAATAGAACGCAGTGTATTTTTTCTTTGAACTATGCCAAAGTAATTATTAACTTCGTGAAAAGAAGCAACGATCCAGCTTGTGTGTATGTTAAAGAGCTCGCAGCTATGTGTGGGTGAAATAGAAGGGCCGCGGTCTCAGAACAAATATTACTAAGGTATAGACCGCGGCTATAGCCCCGCCCGCCTCGGTGCAAATCGTAGGCAGTTGTGCTATAGCTACGTACATCGATGTATAGATCGCGAGTAGGGACGCCTGCAAGCGCTCGCGGGCATGTCAATGAAGAGGGCGACACCTCAAGACGTGGGTTCAACGGGCACGGCGCGGCACCTACCTGTTACTGGCTTATAGAAATACAAAACTTCACAGTTTCCTTTAGTAATGATATTATTAATTCGAAAGTTACTCTCTCTATACAAGCAGACAGCGAGATTTGCTTGTTACTTTTTCACGACCAAATGATTGAGCCGATATTGATAAAATTTGGTATAAATATATTTGAAAACATGAGGAAGAGCATAAGGTACTTTTCTCCATCGTCATTATTTTTCGTCGCGGTTGATATCGAGATCCGATGGGAAGTACCCGCTAATAGTCAGTATTATAACAATGCGTATTATAATAATGCGTATACTGCGTTTTTAACTATTTATGTTTCATTGCTTGTGTTGATTTCATTACCTATGTCTAAAAGTCGGCAAAAATATGAAGTTTTATAGGAAATTGAAAAAAGTCGGCAAAGGCCGTATTTGAAATTTATTTATTTGTAAAATGTCAGCTAAATGCTAGGTAAAAATAACATAAAGTCGGCAAAGCTATTATTATACTTAATGAAATGTATGTAAACAAAAAAAAACGACAAAAAGCGAAAGTTGACAAAAGCCTTTTAGACCGTACATGTAGTAGTAGAAGTAGTCGTTTTATGTAAGGGTTCTTACCCTTACATAAAAGTTCTCTCATTTATCAGATTTACTTTCTTTAATAAATATGTTCGTATATTTACAATCGCATTTCTCTCCTTGTACCCCGTTATCCTCCTTTCCGATCCCTACCAAAAAACTAATGAAATATTGTCTGCATTCGGGTTCGACGACACGATAGGAAAATATACGAGTATATGGCTGGTCCCTAGACACGCAATAAATATTGTGCCTGTAGCAATCATACGGTACGATTGCCTGTCTTCCATATCTGCAGCTAATTTCGTAGCACGATTATAAGAATATTTTAAAGTAATCAGTAGCACAATTCCAACATTTTAAAACCACCATACATTAGGTCGCACCATGCCTACCTTTTTTTTTGTCGCATTTCCATCGCAGTTTGATAAATTCATAATAAAACGAATCTAACGTTATGCCTATTTTAATACAATAATGTTTAAAATTATATAACATTCTTACTTATATAGGTAGTCAAAGTTCAAAATAATGATTTTGTTATAATGTGTATCCTACTATCCTATCCTGCTAATATTAAAAATGCGAAAGTGAGTTTGTTTGTTACGCTTTCACGCCTGATACCTGCTCAACTGATCATCATGAAATTTAGCACACACGTTGTCAGGGAAACAGAAAATATGCGATATAGGGTTTATTTAGGAAAAAATAAATATCGTTAAAATCCAAATTGTTACTTTTATATGGGAATTGCCACTTTGCTGTCAAAAAAAAATGTAAAAATTAAAATCGAAATTAATAATTACATTTTTAATATCGTTTACTTGCACTATGCATTGTTTTATGTTTCACTTGTAGTAAGTAGCAAATTTTATTTAATATAAGTAGATTCCTAATTGTTTTTTTTACACGATTGCCCAAAAAAAAGGAGTGTTATGTTTTTAGCATTCATGTATGTTTGTATGTGAGTTTCTTTATTCCACCATAACTTTTAAATGCCTGAACAGATTCAGATGTACGGTACCGTTAGAATTCTTACATCCCCCGAGTAACATAGGCTATTTAAATTTTTGAAAAAATTCAACAATGCGGCAGTATGGCACCATTTTTAAACACGAAAAAAAATATGTTTTCTTCGAAATTTACAATATGGGTATCAAATTGAAGGTTTGATAAGCCCATTGCAACAATATTTTTTTGGCAAAAGCTCTTTTTTGGCAGGGCCGACTAGTTTTTTTTAGCTTTCATGCTAGTTATTTACTTTATGTTTATTTCCCTTCGAGCACACAGCCAACTCAACACAACGGAGTTGGTTGTGTGCTCCAAGTTATGCCCACTACTCATGCACCCATTAATCTGTTTGTTACAAAACATCCACAATCCACAATTAAACACATTTTGCGTCGACCATACAAATTGTAGGCCACATACATATTAAAAGCACTGACTATGACAAAAGTAGTCATACTGCGGTTAGAATACTATAAGAATAAATAAACAGTGGTGGCCATAGAATTAGAAACACTAAACTACACTACCATTATTATTAAACATTTAACTTGTTAACTACTTTTTTACTAGTAAAAGAAGGTATTTAAGTATTTATATGGAAGCATGTGTTTTCATGTGCATTTTCAAATTACTTCCTCTTGCAGATTTATAATCACACATAGTGCATTCATATGGTTTGTCTTCCGAGTGTGTTTTTATATGATTTTTCAAAGAGACGGCTTGTGCACCTTTATAATCACATAAATCACATTCATACGGTTTCTCCCCTGTGTGTATTGTTATATGCCGTTTCAAATCACAAAATTGGTCAGTTTTATAATCACACATAGTGCATTCATACCGTTTTTCTCTTGTATGAGTTTTCATATGCTGTTTCAAATGACCTGCTTGAGAACATATATAATCACACATAGTGCATACATATGGTTTCTCTTCTGTGTTTGTTTTTAAATGCTCATTGAAATCACTTGCATGTGCAAAATTATAATCATACACAGTGCATTCATTCGGTTTCTCTTCTGTGTGTGTTTTCATATGCCTATTGAAATTACTTGAATGTGCACTTTTATAATCACACAAAGTGCATTCATATGGTTTCTCTTCTGTGTGCGTTTTCATATGCTTTTTCAAAGAACTCCCTTGTGCACATTTATAATCACACAAAGTGCATTTATATGGTTTCTCTCCTGTGTGTGTTTTCATATGGATTTTCAAATAACTTCCGTGTGCAGATTTATAATCACACATTGTGCATTCATATGGTTTCTCTCCTGTATGTGTTCTCATATGGTCTTTCAAATGACTTGCTTTTGCAGATTTATAAACACACAAAGTGCAGGCATATGGTTTCTGTCCTGTGTGTTTTTTCATATGCTGTTTCATAGTACCTGAGTGTGCACATTTATAATCACACAAAGTGCATTCATACGGTTTCTCTCCTGTGTGTGTTCTCATGTGCATTTTCAAATTACTTCCTCGTGCGGATTTATAATCACAAATAGTGCATTCATATGGTTTGTCTTCCGAGTGTGTTTTCATATGCTTTTTAAAAGAACTGGCTTGTGCACCTTTATAATCACAGAAAGTGCATTCATATGGTTTCTCTTCCGTGTGTGTTTTCTCTTCAAACATTGTTTTAACCGGTTAATTAAATGTTTCAGAATTAAAATAGAGTTTCTTAAAGAAACCAGTTTGCTATTTTAACTGGTTAAATAATATTATGTAGGTTTCCTGTATGGGGCAATGGCCGGTATGAAAATTTAACTGATATCGGAGCTCTGCATTAGGTTGGTCCTTATGTATATAGGTAAGCACAAATGGGTATGGCTAATATGTAGCTGTTTGATTGCATTGATATTTAAATCAATATAATAGTTAGTTCTTCTATAGTATAAAAATATAAGTTTAATGAAAAGAGAATTAAAATACAACGAACTTCGCCGGACAACTAATTAGAAACATGTGAAATAGATACTAAAAACTTCAACAAATTATAATACTTTGGATAAAACATAAAAGGAAGACTATGAATAACATATTCATAGCTAGTATTAGTACTTTAGTACTTGATAGGATAGCCTCTGTTGTCGATTACAGCTTTACAACGACGCGGCATGGATTCTATCAATTTTTTTACATGTTTCCAATGCAATTCTCTATCGGATTTAAGTCCGGACTGTTCGCAGGCCACTCCTACATTGTCACCGATTGCTCTCTGAGAAACACATTTACTCTGTTTGCTGTATGTTTGGGGTCATTTTCATGTTGGAAAATCCAAGATACTGGTAAATTTCCGTTGGCTTAGGGAATCATTGTTTCTTCTAAGATGTCTTTGTATTTATATTGATGCATTTGCCCTTGAATCTTTCTCACGGACCAACCCCGTATCCAGAGAAACATCCCCACACTTTAACATTTACACCGCCATGCTTTACTGTCTTTTTTGTGTACTTGTTATTCAAAGCCTCGTTAACTGGACGTCGAACATATCGTTTACCACCAGAATTCACCAAATTTATTTTAGTTTTATCCGTAAATAAAACTTTTTTCCATTGTTGAACAGTCCAACTGCTATACTTTCTAGCGAAAGGTAAACGATTTTCTATGTTGCCTAGTAAGAAGTGGTACCTTCCTAGCAAGTCTTCCGAACAATTTGCGTTCAACCAAACGCCTACAGACAAGTCTTGAAGACACGTTGCAAGGGTCGTCCTGGGAAAAGATTTATTTTCTAATAATATTTGAACCTTTAAAGGGATCCATCTTAGTTAAACGAACCATAATCCTGTCTTCTCGAATAGTGGTCTTCCTTTGTCGCGCTTTTCTATATTATCAGATGTTCAAAACTGTTTATAATGTGCAATGGCGTTAAATACCATCATCAGCCAGCAGAGTGCTCACTATTTTGTTGAAAATAATTATTATAGGCAATTAACTCCTTAATTTTCATCGCTGCTCATCAGACAGTGAATACACAAAATCAATGATTACAACATTATTGAGTTCTTCGTAGTGTGAGCATTACTTCTGTGTGATCAATCAAACAAGAAATTCTGAAAACGAATGAATATTAAAAACGCTGGCTTTGTAGTTTTAACGAAAAAAGCTTTTGTTCATGAACATCATTAACAAGTAAAATCGGTTACACCTACATATTTTACACACAGATATACATATATGCACAAAATAAATCAGATAGTCCAAACTGCCTTGCATAATTAATAAGGCAACTATATCAAAAAAAAAATAGCAAAAAAAAACTTAAAATAAATTTACAAAAAAAAAAAAACGAAACCAATTTTGATGAAATTAATGGAACTTACACTGGAAGTCTATCTTTACAAATAAAAGAGTGCTGTGGTATTTATTCCACGCGAGACGCGGGCGGCAGAGCAGGAGAAAAGCCGTAGAACTATTATCGCTCTGGTTCCGTCTCTTATAAAGTATGTATTTTCTCTTTCATTATAATTGTACCTATGAATATGTGTAATTTAGTTATTTGTCAGAATTTGGAATTCATTGTTGTTTTTTGAAAATAATATTCATTGAATACGACTGAACGCAAAAAACTGATCCTAGAATTGAGTGCAACCGCAGCGTGAGCAAATACGCTTGACACTAAAATCACCATTACAAAAATAAAAGAAAGCCCACCATTACTGGGAATATTTGATCCCCAGAGTCTACCATCTGCTGGAAAAATATCACCAATAACACAACTTTAGTTGAAAAACAATGTTCCCTCGCATACAACGGACTTTTTGTTCCGTTTATCCCTCGGAGGAAATACGTTAAACGTATCAATCTCGACATGCCTTTCGATTCAGATATCTAACGGTGAGAAACCTCTCTGTGCTGCTCTCGAGTCAAGTATGTATATGAATTAAAAAAAATTGGTTTGAGAAATGGGGATATAATTTTGTGAGAAATGTATCAGGGTAGCTAGGTTAATAAAAAATAGACATTTCCAGAAATAATCAAAAATGCTGAAAAACCCGACTACTAACACAATTAAAATGATGCAAATAAAATGGTGAGAATGGTTGCTAACCAACTTTAAATCGGCATAGATACTAAATGTTAATCCAACATGAAAAATGATAAAGAAACCAAAAGATGATTTACAAATACCTATTCTATTTTATCTCACTTTACATAGTTTGTCGTTTTTTTTATCCTTTTTCACAATATGGCGTCTGGTTGTCGTCATATTAAGTATTGATGTCTGTATTGATGAGTCTTCCGAGACACGTGCAAGATTAAGGCAAATCAATAGAAGTAAAAAATCATAAAAATCGGCCTAGACGTTTGGTTTCTAGAGTGCCACAAAGGCACAGACATACATTCATAATTATATAGGCTAATAAACACATTAGCCTCCGCTCAGTCGCGTAAAAAGCAATTTATGTATAATTCCATCATAATAATTATTATTATTTTTCTCTTTTTATCTTACTCTCTTTATTTCCTATCCCAGCTGTGGGCACGTAGCGTGGGCTAATAATGCCAATGATGGATGTGATCCGACAGAGAGCAACATAATTATATCAAAATCACGGACTACTAGCTACTACTCGTATCAGCCCATGGCCATGCGGACCTTCACTACTTAAATGCCCACTCTGAGAACACACTCTCTCTTACCTAGTATTTATATTCTCTATAATAGTCCCCAGAATCTGTAGCTCGAGGAAACGCAAGTTTTTTCTATTATAACATCGCCTTTCCAAACTACTCCCAAAGGTAATAAAAAGTTCTCCCATACACACTCAATCAATGTTATCGCAATATGTAAGTATTTAATGATCATTATTTTTATCTGCGCTGTGAGTATAATATATTAGCAAGTATTTTATCGCTGATAAAAAAAAGTTGAATGTGCTCCAAGGCTTTGCCCGCGTGGATATTTTTCTAACGCGCCTAAGAAACGTACAAATATACAAACATACATACAACCCAAACACATAACCCTCAGTCGGATAAAAACGCTAAATATGACATTTGGTGTTCGCGTTGGACATTTGTGGGCGAAATTAGCGTTCTGAAATTTTTAAGAACATGGTTCGTATCGAATATATATGTGTAAAAATAATGTATACTCAGCTATAAATGAAATCGAACATGCCACCAGGTAGTTTTTCGTTTGGTTTGAGAAGGATCATTAGTGGCAAAAATGGCAAGTATTGAAAATGTTCAAATCGAATGGTGTATATTTCGGAACTGCCCAAAAACGCCCACATGACAATCCGAACATAGCAAAAGTGCAAAAGAGAAAAAAAAATACAAAACAGAAAATACACTTATGATTATTTTAAAGATTAATAAAACACTAGCTATTAAGTTATTTTGAATTTCAATTGAGTCTACGTTTGCTAAATGGGAATATCTGCTTTCCATTTATATATGATAGGAAAAATAAAATATAGTATGGGTATAGTATAGTACCTACATAAGGAAAAGTGGTTAGATTAAAAACATACAACAATTTGCGCAACTGGAGTGTAAAAATATAAAAGAAAAACAATACTCCTCTACTTTTGGAGCTGTGCAATATCAGCGACGATCCAGCCAAATGGACAATCGATGAGTTCACGCGTGATTACATTTGTAAGAATGGAGCCAATCAAAACATCCAAAATGATTTTCCTAAGAGAGCGAATTTACAAAAATAAGGCGCGACAGTTGTCAAAACATTTATTCAAACGTCAGCTTAAAAATGGCGAAAAAGTACCGCGATAGTGGCTAATTTATTCCGAAATTACTGGATGTGTTTTTTGTGGACCTTGTCTTCTTTTTAATGGTGGGGAGAGTCAGTTTGACAAAAGGGAAGGTTTCAATGATTACAAAAAATCCTATTCTCGAGTATCAACTCATGAGAATTCACCTACTCATAAATTATTTGTCCTGCATATGAATGAACGAAGCAACGCGTTAGGTCGCATTGACTACGCATTAACATTGCAATTAGATGAAGATAAAAATTACTGGAAAAACATTCTGAAAAGAGTAGTTGTATGTGTAAAGGCACTTGCATCACGTGGTCTGCCTTTCAGAGGACACGACGAGAAATTTGGTTCATTTCACAATGGAAATTATTTGATGTCCTTAGAGCTTATCGCTGAGTTTGATCCGTTCTTAGCCAAACACATTACACGTTATGGGAATCTAGGCTCAGGAGATACTAGTTAACTCTCTTCAAAAACATGCGAAGAATTCATTCGGCTTATGGAAAACAAAGTTTTTAAGACAATTGTAATGGAAATATTAAAAGCTCTCTCTCGACGCCAGATATATCTCACGTAGACCAGATCACTTATGTAATCAGATATTTCCTGCCTAATGGATTACCCGTAGAACGTTTCCTCAAGTTCATTCCAAACACAGGCCATTAATCACAACAAATGACAAATGCTGTAACCTCAACTTTAACTGAATTGGGAATTAACATTTCAAACTGCCAAGGGCAATCTTATGACAACGCAGCTAACATGTCAGGCATATAAAACGGCCTACAAGCTAAAATAAAGGAAATTTCTCCCATTGCTGGGTATGTTCCCTGTTCAGTACACTCACTCAATTTAGTAGGTGAATGTGCAGCTGAAAGCAGCCAAGAGGCTTGTTCGTTCTTTTCTCTATTCCAAGAGTTGTACAATTTCTTTGCAGCGTCTACAATTTTTTTTAACGCTGACGTTGGGAACTTCTTCAAGCCCATTTCACCGTCAAAAGTCTATCAACAACTCGTTGGTCAGCTCGTGCAGACGCATGCAAAAGTTTACGCGAATCGTGGAATGAAATCCATAAAGCGTTAGTCTTCATCGAAAATCTTCACAACAGAAGAGAGCCGTTATATGCGAAGCAAGAAGTATTCGTTTGAAACTGAAACGTTTTGAAACGGCCTTCATGACTGTTTTTTGGGGATGTTTACTGGATCGCATTAACGCCACAAGTAAAAAACTTCAGAGTGTGGAAATTGTCATTACCATTGTCGTAGAACTCTATGAAGTACTAATTCATTTTATTGGCGAAACACGAGATAATTTCAATAATTTTGAAAAAAAATACATAAAGCTGTCCTTTGTACAGGAATATGAAAGAGATTTTCGACGCAATCGAAAGCGTAAGCTACTTCCTGGCGAGACTAATACAAGTGAAGAGATGAAACAAAAGAATGGTCGCGCAAATTTCAGAATAATTACAAATACATTAAATCTTACATACTTTAATATTATTTATACTGTGCGTGAATTATTGTGATATTTACTTGTATAGTTATATTTATTTTTCATATATTTGTGTACTTACTTTATATTTAATCATTTAAAAAAAGTCCGTGCGTCACCAATGGCCTGAGCTGAAAATCAGCGCTGTGGATTTTCATTCACAGCTTTTTTGCTGAGCTCAGACCTTTTCTGGCAGCACTGTACATGGCAGCGATCTTTGTACACAGGTGCTTAGTTGCTTGTTTCTGGCAGCACTGTACATGGCAGCGACCTTTGTACACAGGTGCTTAGTTGCTTGTTTCTGGCAGCACTGTACATGGCAGCGATCTTTGTACACAGGTACTTAGTTGCTTGTTTCTGGCAGCACTGTACATGGCAGCGACCTTTGTACACAGGTGCTTAGTTGCTTGTTTCTGGCAGCACTGTACATGGCAGCGATCTTTGTACACAGGTGCTTAGTTACTTGTTTTTGGTTAAGTTTCACTGTTGATTTATGTGTTGCTGTGTACAGTTTGTGAGAATAAATTATTTCTTATCTTATCTTATATTATATATTGTCAGAACTCAAAAAACTACGGGACGCTTATAAATTACTTTACAATAAATTTAGTTTTATTACTGACTTCATGAAATTAAGTGCGTCAGAAGTCGAAGAAAAGGCCAGAGCCTTGCAAATGGTTTATTCTAATGACTTAGAAGACAAATTTTCAGAAGAATGTCTCCATTTTTGTACTTACTGCAGTATACAAAATGAGGATTGGAACAGGAACAGTGCTGTAAGTTTGTTAAAATGGTGACGAACTGAAGGTTTTCGAACCATTCACCCAAACGTGGATATTGCTCTTCGTATGTTTGTGTGTACTCCATCCAGTAACTGTTCTGGAGAACGATCGTTTTCATGTTTGCGACGAGTTAAAAATTATTTACGCACAACAATGACGGAGCAAAGGTTAAATGATCTTGCTTTGCTTAACATAGAAGCTGATTATTTAAAGAAATTGGATTGCGAAGATTTAATTAATGATTTTGCTGCGCGTAAGTGCCGACGGGTTTTGTAACAAAATGTTAAACACTTATTATATATTATCTTGCATGAGAATAAACCTAGTTAAATAAATAAAACCAAAAACCAATGTTTTATTTAAATGTGCTATTATCCCTGAAACCTCGAAAAATATTACAAACTAGCAGATAATTTACCTACTTAGCTGAATTTCTGAATCGATTTCGATAAAAGTTGGCAATAAAGTAAATTTATTTTGTAGTCTATATGATGGCTGCTGAGAAAGGGGCGGCTGGTACTTACTACATGACCTAGGGCCTAGGGCGGCCAAGACTGCAAATCCGCCACTGTATATATGTGTTTGTACGTTTTTTAGGTGCGTCCTACAGCCTAAACGGCTTGATGGATTTTGACATAGAGGTATCATTAGATTGGTCTTGATCACGAAAGTGCTATAGGATATATCAAGAGTCAAAAAACTAATATGGCGGCTTATAGCTGCCATATTGTATTTTTGACAGACCTAGAAATGACTAAAACCTATCGAGTGCGGTATCAAAATAAAGGTTTTTAAAAGACCATTTCAAAAATATATAATTCTTATTACTTAACAGTAGTAATTGTATGTTAAGCTTGTTATAACAAAAGTCTAATGTAGCAATTGCAACTATTATAGTAAAGTAAAAATCATGTGAGGCAAGTGAGCGCAGCGAGTAAGTGTGCGCATGCTAAGTATCTGGAAAACGTTTTATAACTAAGGAATGGTAGCCGCCCTCCTCAGTGCCCCCTCCTCAGGTAAGTGCTTAAAGTATGAAAAGATTTACTATAACATTTATAAAAGCACAGTAGGATGGAATATACTACTTAATATGTGAAACAAAGTGATGATCTTTATCATGGTGTTACTATGATTAGCCTTCGAAGCCTTTTGTGTTAAAATTGTTGATTTTAGGTCATAGGTTGTTAAAATATAAAACTTTTTTGTCTCACTATAATTTTAATAGGTACCTAGCTCAGAATCTCGTCATTTTTATGTCGCGTTCACTTATCCGCACTGCTGCGCACAGTTACCACTATATCGGGGCATGTGTACGCATTTTGACAATGTTTGTTTCGCTTAATTTATAAGGATTTGTGCCATTGACGCATATTGAATTTATTTTTTAATTGTTGATTATTAAACACTTTTACTAATTAACCTCATTTGGTGTCATTTAGCTTGAGATTTTCAATTTTAAGACGTTTGAAAGCTTAAGTGCGCAAACTTGCACCACATGACTCTATACATGTAAATAAAAACTTTTTATTTCAATACTAGCTTTTTATATCAATTCTATATCAATATTAGGTGCACCCTACGGTTTCATCCACGTCCCTCAGGAACCATGAATTTGGGATAAAAAGTAGCCTATGTGTTAATTTAGGGTATAAGCTACCTCCATACGAAATTTTATCCAAATCCGGAAAGAAGTAACCAACATAAACACACATACACACATACACACCCTCCCATATACAAACTTTCGTCTTTATAATATTAGTGTGATTATTTTTGCGGACGGTCAGCTCGTATTCAATAATTTAGTTTGCAGTCGGGTGGATTTTTTATAATAATTTTACTTGTATATTATCATCATTGTACATTTCTACATATACACATAACCAAACATTAACAACATAACAAACTCATTTAAAATTGGACAGACCTTTTTGTTACATGCTTTATTGTGAGTGTATTGAGTGTTAGATGTACCCATTGTACATATTTCCAAGCGAACCTGCATCTCCTCCCGACGAAGCCTTTGTTTGCCTTTACTGCTCTCAAACAATTTCCTCATTATTTAAATCTACTTAGCTCACCTTGGAAATACACTCGCGTCATTATTTTATATGATCAACCTTGAAAAAGGACGGGAGTGTTGAAGAGCGCCCTCCGTAAACATATTACGAGACATTATTTGTTTCATACCCTATATTATTATTTATTTTTAAGGATACCTTAGATGTTTGTCGAGGGACATCTGAGTAGTTTTTTTTTTGAGAGTGCTATCTGTATGAAGTTTTTCTTTTACCGTCGGTTTAAGTTTTTTTTTATGTGTTTTGGTGATAAAAAATCGTTGGGGTAAATGAGTTCTAGAGTGGAGACCGCGTTTAAGCAAACGAGGCGCGTAGGGCGCCTGCCTGCCAGGGACGACTTGCAAAAAACGTCTGGGATAGACTGGATATAAAGAGCGACGATTGGGCTCAGTCAATAGGAGATGCCTACGTCCAACACTGGATGAAGTAGGCTGATGATGCTACTTAAGAAATACGGTATTATGTTACGTCTTAAGCACAGATGTATACTAGCTTAAAAGCTAAAAAAAAACGCCTGCCCTGCCAAAAAAGAGCTTTTGCCAAAAAATTATATATTTTTGGAATAGGCTTATCAAGACCTTCAATTTGATAGGTACCCATATTGTAAATTTGAAAATGATGCCTTACTGCATATATTTTTGAAAACATTCATACTATATTGAATGTTTTCAAAAATATACATAGCCTATGTTATTCGGGGGAATGTAAGGATTCTAACGATACCCCATACATCTAAATCTGTTCAGGCATTTAAAAGTTATGGTGGAATAAAGAAACTCACATACAAACATATAAACATACAAACCTACAAATATACAAACATACATGAATGCTAAAAAAATAAATCTCCTTATTTTTGGGCAGTCGTGTACAAACAGAGTGATTTTTAATAAAAATTGTAATGGGAAAAATTTTAATACAATACATATAATTATAGCAACAAAAGAGCCCAGCGCAGAAAGATAAGTTCAAAGTACCGCAAATAATAAAGCCACAGTAACTAAACAGAACGAAACTTTGAAGATGCGGCAACAGCCAAAGGGACTAATTTGAGATAGAAAAGTAATAAAGATGACTTCTTCGAATGCAGACGAAACATATTCGTATGTCGCTGAGGAGCCTTATTATATTCTCCTCAACCTGCAGCGTCAGAATTGCTTTTCAATATTATAAATATGTACATTTTTGTATTTCAGAATAATCAATAATAATGTCACCGGTATAAGATTTTGGAATTAGAGGCCATTTAGACTATTGATTTATTTGAATTGAATTGCCTTGTAGCACAGTAAATCATCTATAACTTTTTAGTAATTTTTCTACTGCAACTAAACACACTGTAGCAAAGGTCTCTGTTTTCTCTAATGTCTTCAGGTTTTCCTGCGGCGTCTGAAAGCTCCGAGATACGGCAATGAGGGTAAATTGCACATTCATAGAAATTATTACCACGAGAAGCCATTGTTGGGACACTAAGAGATTTGTGGCGCATTGAGCTGAATGCTGATATATTTCTAGATAATAATGTAATATCTTATTAGACGAAATTAAGAGTTGAGAACACGGTTAGGAAAACATAGTGTAGGAAGCCCTTCGTCAAGGGAGTTACGACCTGCGTAAGGTAGCTCGGCTGTTATTGGACGAGAAGCCACAAAAATCGGGATCTGTAGCGTACTTTGGGAGAGGCCAAATGTGAACTTATGACTTATTTTATTATGTTATACATTAGGTCTGATGATGATTATGACGATTTATTTTTTCACGGATTTCATTAGATGTTAGATAGTAGCTAAGTATTTTTTCAATATAACATCTTATTTTTAATACAAATAAGAGAAGAAACGAGCAAATAATTTGAATGAATAAATGAATTAATGTCATTTATTTGCTATAAATATGTGTACAGTATTAAGGTGTTAGGTATAGTAAAGTTTCAACCAGTTTTTACCATTGCTGGTGTGCAAATATTGCTACAAATTTATACATTTCAAATACATATCGGTTAATTAAATATTATGTCAATGTTAAATGATTAGTAAAGATGTCACACAAAGAAAAATAATATTAGATGTCGTTATAACTATGATACATTTTTCAAAATTGATCGCGTTTTTTATGTGTTCATGTTAAAAAACTCATTAACGGAATAGAAATTATACGATAATAACCATTTATGGATTATTGTTTTAAACTTATTCAAAGGAAAATCCGTAATTGCCATCGGTAATTTGTTAAATATCTTTACAGCCATTACATAAGTGTTTTTTCGGTATAGTGGCAGTATGCAATTTGGTAAACGGATTTTATTTGTGTGAACTTTTCTATGTTCTCTCGAGCTAGTCATTGCTAGTGTGAACTGTTCTATGTTCTCTCGAGCTAGTCATTGCTAGTGTGAACTGTTCTATGTTCTCTCAAGCTAGTCATTGCTAGTGTGAACTGTTCTATGTTCTCTCGAGCTAGTCATTGCTAGTGTGAACTGTTCTATGTTCTCTCGAGCTAGTCATTGCTAGTGTGAACTGTTCTATGTTCTCTCGAGCTAGTCATTGCTAGTGTGAACTGTTCTATGTTCTCTCGAGCTAGTCATTGCTAGTGTGAACTGTTCTATGTTCTCTCGAGCTAGTCATTGCTAGTGTTCTAAAGAATTCGGGATTTTGTTTCACAAATATAGCTGTTTGTTTTATGTAAAGGGAAGGTAACGTAAGCAATTTGTGCTTTTTGAAAAGGGGTTTGCAAGAGTCAGTGAATTATGCGTTACAGATAGCTCGTATACATCTGTTTTGCAGGATGAATGGCCGTTCTGCATCTACAGAGTTCCCCCATAGTATTAGACCGTATTGTAGGTTCGATACTACGCATCCATAATACGCTGTCATACAAGTCTCCAAGGAAGATACATGACGAAGTCGTCGCAGTGCAAATATGAATCTGCTCAGTTTAGAGCAAACTGCATCTACATGCTCTTTCCAACTGCAGTGACTATCTAATACTATACCAAGAAAATTTGTTGATGAAACTTGGTCAATTTTTTCATTTTTATAATTAATGTTTAAGTTCAATGGGGTTGCTCTATTAGTATGAAATTGTATCAATTTAGTTTTTGTTTTGTTTGCTTTTAAATTGTTAATATCCAGCCAGTTAATTACTTTATTTATAGTCAATTTTATTTCCATGTCAAATTTCACTAAATTATTTTGCTAAATGGTAAGCCACCATAACCGTTCGTTTTGCATTGCCATCTATATAATAGTTGTGCATTGCATAGTCTTGCGCGGCACTGCCTGCTCTCATCACCGTGAGGCATAAATTTGGTAGGTATTTGATATTTTATCTTACGTGAAATTTTATTGCTTTTATTGACCGTGCGAGTGCGAAGCGCGAATGAACCGTCTCGGTTTCAGCTTCAAAAAATCTTCGTATGTCCAGTGGATGTCCGGCTGTTCCCTCCTCTACAGGTCGCATTATTGAACCGATACTCGTGAAATTTTGTGAGCAGATTCAATAATTATATGCTTTTTTTGCCAAATCCGCTTTTCATTTTTTTTTAAATGTGTAACATAAGAAAACTTATTTTTTAGCCATTTCGAAAAATGTTGTTTACATGCAGTTTTAAGCCCTGCAAAGACAGACTCGCGAGGTCTACAGCTCAGAGCCACAGTCTTATTTTGATTATTGATAACAGTTTAACATCACTAATGTGTTTGTCCTTTGCCACCTAGCTCTGTAAAAAGTCTGTACAAAGATAAAATTAAAAAAATAGTGTTCTGGTTACTTAAAATAAGCTACTGAACAAAATTAATCATTTTTTTATATCATGTCTGTATGTTTGTTCGCTCATCATTTTTTTGCAAGCCATTCACGCTCTCACCTCAAAAGCTAACAGGGTTCGCCGTTGACGGATACGTCAAGGAGGACATCATCATCATCTTAATCCAATGATTAAATGCCGAGCAATCGATAAAAATATATTTGACAGCTGAACGAATTTTGAAGAAATGTTGTATATTGTAATTTATAGGTACTTTTGGTCCTGGAATAACTACTTTTACTATATTTTTTATGAAATGACTGTGCCCGCGGCTTTGCCTTTTTCTGGCACAGCTAGTAGTATACAACTAAAGAAATAAATAATATGAGTAGGTAATATGTACGAATATGAACTAAGTCCATGAGACAAGACTAATAAGCTGAAACTTCTGTCACATATACAGTGACAAAAGTTTCGCTTCACTCTGATAATAAGAAGTAAACCTCTACGTTTCCAGTCTCTATCTTTCTTCGTTTCAAACTTATTCACGATTTTATTTATTGCTAAAATATATACGATAAAAAACGATATTTTCAATAGTCGTAGGAATCTGAAATTTGGTTTTGTTTAGAAACAAACGTGAACTTCCTATTATTGTACCGATACTACTCAAAAAATAAGACTTTCTGTTTACCAAACAAAATAGCTTTTAACACAGAACTTCCATGGGCTCACCAAAGCAAAGCTTATCGTGTTCTACAGATTAATCTGTAATCGTTTCCAAAAAAATATTGTTTTCTATGAAAGCTACTTTGTTAGACAAATTCTAATATAATCTGATATTAGGCTATGAGGCTATGTAATAAAGAACATCTCGAAATTCAGCTAGTCGCGTCGGGGGCTTTACATGAAAATTTTAAATTTCGGAACCTTATTAACTTGTATGTTCCTGAAAATGCTCGAGTATAAAACGATAATTATATATTCAACTTTATTGTTATTACACTAGCTTATTTAACATACTTTGAATTAAGCAATTTAAATTGTCATCATTCATGAAGTACAAAGTCTAAAACTCCGAAATCATGAAAGAGCACTGCTCGCGGTCCTGAAATAATACCTTCTCCGCAATAATGTTCCTAAATGTGCAGCTCACTCCATTGTGGCGTATTTCAGAGTGGCTTTCAGAAGCTTCAGTGTGGAAGTTACTTGCTTTCTTAAGAAGACATAGAGACGTTTCGTTCCCTTTTGTTGCACTTCAAGGCGGAATGTTCATAACTATTATAATGCTACTAAATAATATATGATTTTGTCATCTCGACTCGTGAATATATCTACAAAAAAAAGAAGCTAAATAAGAATGTTAAACGGTCCATCATAATTCGTCATCATAATATTGTATCATAATATTGTGTAACACTCATACCACTAGGCTTCCTCGTGTCGGGTGGAATGGACACACATAAGGTACATAGCAACAACATCCAAAAACTGAGAACATTTATGCTCATTGCACAAATGTTTGCCTCTACAAGGATTCGAACCAGGAATTCTAAACTCATCAGACGGAACAATACCAATTGTGCCAGTCTCATCAGAAATAGGGCAAATGTGTATTGTAGAGTTGTTAAGGATGCAGAGATTCAAAGTATTGTGACCACAGGGCATGGCTAAAGGATTTCGATAATTTTTGATTGACTTTAGTATAATAAGTACTTTTTATAACTTTTGTCAAAGGTGAGGCAGGACTTTTAAATAAGGAGCAATTATCTTTTACAATAAAGAGTTTCATATCGTAACGTATTAATAAAATTGTTTTATGGCATTTGTTGCGTGTTTTTTTTTGTCATAATAAACACGAGCAGTTTGTGGGTGTGCTAAAGCCGTAGAACGCTCTACCAAGCGCGGATCCACCATTGTGGGCAAGGTGGGCATGCCCACAACCCTAATAGACTTGTGTCCTCACACTTTCATGGTCTAATGCAAAATCAACAGAAGAGTACTTTCGCAAATCAATTTATATACCTCTATTATATTCCGTTATTAATGATTTGGGGCAGAGATTGTGTCTGAAACTCTACCTATTTCAGTTGGGAGTATTTCTACCTAAACCAAATGTTAGTGTCAGGGACTGGGATATCGATATCGAGATAGTGAAAAAAGTGGTCCAGATGTACCAGAGAATCAACTGTAATAAATGAATACTGACTCTGGATGGCCAAGTGGAAAAAGAGAAAGTGAAAACAATTCCGCCATACAGAGTCGGTAGCTAGCTCATTTCATTGAAGCATGCGACCAACATTTGTAGCTTAACATAAAAAAAACTTTAAAAAACTGGCAGCTCTCCCGGTCAGCATAGCTACCGCAGAGGTATCGTTTTCTACTCTTCGCAGAGTAAACACCACAGGACAGATTATCTGGGCAAGCTCTCCTAAATATCGTCGTTGGCGAGCGAGAAGTCATCAGAATGTGCGATTACCTTCATATACTTAAATTACTTAAGATCTGTTGGTGACATTTACCGAACCACAGAATTTCATTTTATTCCAAGTTTTGCCTCTGCCAGAAATAATTATGAGCCATTAATAGCGCAGTGCTGCCCAGTATTTGATAAAACGTTAGTAAAACGATTGTCATAATTTACTCAAGTGTCAAGTCTTTACCGTTAGTTAATTTTGATCAATGACAGTAAGTAATGATCTATGATTTTGATAGACTGATTTTTTGCTTGACTAGTAGTTGTTTACTTCTGACATTGTTGTATTATAGGAAATACTAAAAAACAGCTCTTATTATCATTCCACACGGTAGATAATGGGTTTTAAAATACTTTTACATCATTAACTCATTTTGACACGTGAATTCTCACTCGCCAAAGACGATGTACTCAAAGATGTTAACCTGGATATCGATGAAATTATCACCTTTTTGTGAAAAGGAAACGTAAGCTTGAATTTGTAATTTATGTAAGCATAAGGTGTATAAAAATATTTAATGTAAAATGTAGACTAGCGTTTAATTTAATTAGATTTTAGAAATTGTATAAATTTCATCAAAATCGGTTTAGTAGTTTAAAGTCTAAATGTAACTCTGTGATGTGCAAACATTTACACATTTACTTTTGATATTTTCGTGAGCAAACAATCTAACATTTTACGGGTTTATTAACTTACTAGTGTTCGCCCCACGGCTTTGCCCACGTGGTTGTACAAAACGTTGGTCAGAGCGTATATATTTTGTAAACATCTCCTTTGTAGGAATGCACTGTACCTACTATACCAATCATAAGCGCGTTCATACTCCGACTCGCACTTGGCCGATTTTCGGATGGCTGTGGCCATAATCTTTTATGGGGGCTGGATCCGCGCCTGCGCTCTACGCGTCCAATACAACAATGCGTTTTGAGTGCTCTCGAGGCTGCCCTGCTGGTGAAGCGCATCGGGGGTGTTTTCTGAAGCACTTGCAGATTACTTCTACACAATAATGTGCAAACGGTGCACATCCCTGGTGCGCAGGTTGCGGAGCAGCCACTACAGTATCCTAAGGGCATTTGCATGATTATATAATTTATGTAAACACTAGCTGTACCCGCGGCTTCGCACGCGTGGTCGTTTGTTTACGACCATGCGTGCGAATGGAATAGCACATTGCGAATGCTTAATGTGCTTTTCCAGAACCAACATTTGATCAATATTTATTTTGCCGTCAAAACTACTTTTATCAATTGCTCGGCTTCTAACTCACCAGATTGAGATACCAATTACACCAGTTTTATTAATCAAACCCTAAGCTATCTATCAATAAAAACCGCATTGCAATTGGTGCAATAGTTTTAACGTGATGCGTGAATAAACAAACATACAGACAAACATACAGAAAGACAATTTTTTTTTAAATGATCTTTTTCAATACCCTTTTTAAGCACCCAAGAGCATTTTTTTATTTATCTTCTTTTTACAGCCTTTTTCGTACCTATTGATTTATTATAAGTATTAAGATGTATGACTGTGTCAATTTGCATAAAAAAATCCGTCTAGTAGTTTCAGCGTGATACGTGTCCTTTTTAATAACTTTCAACTGCTATATCGCGGAAACCCTTTAAATTTTCGGGATGAAAGTATCCAATGTCCTACCTCGTAGTATGAACTCAAATCGTACCAAGTTTCATTTGAATTCATTCAGTAGCTTCTATGTGATGCGCAGTCAAGATACGGACAGACAGACAGACAGACCAAAATAAAAAGAAAAACAGTTTTGGCTACAGTATGGAATATAGAAAACTATCCAAAAAATATTATTTATTACTTAAATATTAACAAAACTTTGGACCCATATCCCGCAGAAGCCTCTTAATTTTCGAGATAAAACGTGTCCTCAATTTTAACCCATCATATAAATTAAGACGGTGCTAAGTTGCATCAAAACCCGTCCATTAGTTCCAGCGTGGTACGTGTTCTTTTAAATGATTGTCAACCCATATCCTGCGAGAACCCATTAATTATTCGGGATGTTAAGTATCCTATGTCCTACCTCGTAGTATGAACTCAAATCATACCAAGTTTCATTTGAATTCATCCAGTAGTTCCGTTGGCATGATACGCAGCCAAGATACAGACAGACAGAAATGAAAAACATACAGTTTAGGCTTTATTATCGAAAGAAAGAAGAGGAACCTACAAAAAAATAGCACAATATTTTTAATGAACAGAATTTGGACCCATATCCCGCAAGAACCATTTATTTTTTCGAGACAAGAAGTATCCATAATTTTTACCTTATAAACTATGACTTGTGTTGATCAACATCCGTTCAATAGTTTCAGCGTGCTACGTGTTCTTTTAAATAATTTTCCACCCCTATCCTGAAGGAACTCTTTAATTTTTCGGGATGAAAAGTATCCAATGCCCTACATCGAAGTATGAACTCAAAACATACCACATTTCATTTGAATTCAGTGAGTATTTTCGGCATGATGCGCTGCCAAGGTACAGACAGACAGGCGGACAGACAGACAGACAAAAATTACAATAGTACAGTTTTGGCTTTAGTATTGAATATAAAACGGCCTCCAAAAAAAATACACCATATCTTCAATTTACAGAATTTGGGACATTATCCCGCAGGAACTCTTTATTTTTCGGGTTAAAAAGTATTCTTAATTTTTACGCATTATTTAAACTATGAATGTGTAAAGTTGCAACAAAATCCGTCCAGTAGTTTCAGCGTGATACGTGTTCTTTTAAATAACTTTCAACGCCTATCCTGCAGGAACTCTTCAATTTTTCGGGATGAAAAGTATCCAGTGTCCTACATCGAAGTATGAACTCAAAACATACCACATTTTATTTGAATTCAGTGAGTATTTTCGGCATGATGCGCTGCCAAGGTACAGACAGACAGACAGACAGGCAGACAAAAATGAAAAAAAATACAGTTTTGGCTTCAGTAACGAATATCCTCCAAAAGAAAATTTCAAAATATCTTCAATGTACAGAATTGGACCCGTTACAGTTTTATTATAAGTATAGATATAGATTGTTTTCAAACAATACTTATGTCCTTTTGGAGATGTAAGACCTATTGTCAATAATAAATTATAATGGGTGACTTATGAATATTATGTATACAATAATATTAATATATATATGTTAATTATATATTAATGAATCCTGAATTGTTTTGTAGCTTCAATGTTATAAGCAAATATATTTATTTGTACACGTTTCCACCCGTGTTTTGATTGACTCATTTGATAAAAAGTGGTTATTGTGACTTAACTGTAATAGTTAGACATATATCCTCGTGAACTTTTTAGTGGGTAATAATGAGTACTGTAAGCACATTATTTTAGGTAGGTATCATCAATAGTTTTCGCAGCGCACGCCGAATAAAGTTATTTGTAGGCAAATTTTTGATACCATGAGTTAACGTTGTTCCAATTTCAGTAGATGAAAGTATTTATTTTAATCGTTTAATGATTTTTGAGCTTATCCATTACACACAAACAAACAGACATACAACAAATAATATCTTTTCTCATTATAATATAAGTATATATAGATAATCATCTCACCGTCCACTCTGATCCCACTGTCATAAATACGAGGGTTCCATTTTCTCCATTTGATTGCGGAACCCTAAAAACGCATTCTTAAACAATTTTCCTTTCACCCTTCACGGTTCAAAGCTTTTCAAGGCTACCCTGCACTTGTTGCTACTTAATGCTGTGATATATTTGGATGTTCTTCCTTTTCATCGCCGTAGAAACCATTTTGAATTAAGGATTATAAATTATTTCAATGAACTCAAAATAAATAGATACAGTCAGCGGCAAAAGTCGCTGAAAAAGTTTAAACTTCCAATTTTGCTTTACGCACGCAAAATACTGAAATTTTACTTGGGAAAGTAAATTGAAAGTTTGGACATTGCATTTTGTCGTTTTTTTTTAATTAAAGATGTAATTAATTATAATTCATGGTCCTCATGGAAACAATGAAAAGGAAATCTTTGAAAAAATAAACAGATTTTTAAATTAATATTAGTTTTATATACTTACATCACATTTTGTATTATCAGTAATGTTCTTGTTTTATTACTCCCAAAGCTTGAAACAGTACACAGAAGATACATTTACAACTTTCACTCTGCCACAACACTATATAAATAATGTTCAATAGGTACTAATCACTCTATAAAATCTAAAGTTATAATCACTGCTCAAAAAAATATTTTTCATATTTACTCTGTAAACGAGTTCGATACTTCGTATTATGACAGAATCGCCGCAACGCGCGTTCCAGCCCGCTACTCCTCTCAAACTGAGCTCTCAAGCGAGAGCCGGGCCGGGATGGACGACTGACAGGGCTCTTGCAGTGTCAGAGCTCGCTCCGATTGAACCAATACCTACCACTGAATTACTAATAGTGTGCTAATAGTATTAGAAATAGACAGGTATGTTATATGCATGGAGTTTCAGTTACGAATACGAATATTGGTAAACAATTTATTCGGTTACGGTTAATGGTTAACATATAATGCTTGTTTCAGGATAGTCAAACAAGGGACCCTTATAGTTTCGCGTGTAAGTCTGTCCATGTATCCATCTGTCCATCTTTCCGTCTGTGTGTCTGTTACTACGTCACAGACGAATTATTTTTACATGACTGCCCCAAAAAAAGTAGTGTATTGTTATTAGCATTCGTATGTATGTGAGTTTCTTAATTCCACCATAACTTGTAAATGAACAGATTCAGACGTATGGGGTATCGTTAGCATCCTTACATCCCCCCCGAGTAACAACTTTTTTTTTAACATTCAATATTGCGTCAGTATGGCACCACTCCCAAATTCGAAAAAAAAAATGTTTTCGAAATTTACAATATTAGTGTCAAGTTGGAAAAAGCTCTTTTTTGGTAAGGCAGGCGATTTCTTTTAGCTTTTAAGCTAGTTATTTCATTTAGGTATCCTATTTTTTATCCGACTGCGGACGGTTATGTTTTTGGTCTGTATGCACTTGTAGGTGGGTATGTATATTTGTATGTTTGGCGGTTCTACAACTTAAACGGCTACATGGATTTTGATAAATAAGGTATCGATGTTTTAAAACTAACAAGTTCACAAAAATTCAAAGTATAAACATTAAAAACGGAATATTGGTATGTTCAAGCGCCAAGTTCGCAATTTTTATGTCCAAAAGGTTCATCATTCATAATTTAAAACTTTCTTTCAATGATGTAGTATGGATTCTTTACAAACTGTTTTTTTTTAATTATTTTAATTTTTATTCACCTGTCGTACATAATGATAAATGTATTTAATTTTATTCATATGTATTCTCTAGTTTTAGTGTTATTTATTATTAAAAATTTAGTTTATAGCTACCTATTTCTATCACTTTACGTTATTTTTTTACTGCACCGCTTCCATTTTTCTTGCACTTCCAGGTTGACTGGTAGAAAATGCTACTTAGCATTAAGTCCTCCTTGGAAATTGTAATTGTGTGCCAAAAAAATAAATAAATAATAATTTAGTATGGATACTATTTGTATTGAGGTCCTGATATTTCGGCACTGTCGCAAGCACCATGATCACGGATAACTGAAGTAACTGCGGGTGGTACGCGAGGTGATACTAGTTGTGTTTCGTGATCGAATTACTAATGAAAGTGTGCACAATGGTATTAGTGTCGCGCGTAATGAAAGGGTAAGAAAGAGAGTAGACCATTTTGTCTACCCGTAAAACCACCCGCACTTACTATTACAGTTATCATGGCGCTGGTGACAGCTGAAATATCTGGAACTGAACACAAATAATATACACAGTTAATATCCTGTATAAATAAACTAGTATTGGTAAACTAGTTATAGTATTATTTAACTGGATGTTTATTATTGTTTATTTTAAATTTAATAATATTGTTAAATATATTACATCCTGTTTCATATGTTTATACTTGTATGATATCATTGAATTCATCTTAATCAGGAATGACATAAGAAAAATGAAGTGAAAAGAAAACTAATATGGCGGCTGCCATATTGTTTCCGATGGAACAATAAATTAAAAATACCTATTAAGTGAGGTATCAAAATGAAGGTCATTAATATAATTAAAATAATACCTTATCATCATCATCATCAGCATCTTATATTTATAAAAAGTCGGAGAATTTTGAAATTGGGAGGCATGATGGGAATAGCGCCAGGTTCTAGCTGATCCCGTCAAAGGAGAAATGAAATGCATGATGCTTTTGACTGCTTCTTATATCTAAAATCAAGAATAAAAAAGTTTTTGCCTCATTTTACTTTTGTTTGCAGTCGATAGATCCACTTTAACCTGATGATTGGAAAAAAGGCAGTATCAAGAAAAAAACTCTGAGTAGATCCATCTTAAGACCAGGCTCTATTAATAATTTTCCCACGCTAGCTCCGCCTCTGCCACCCGCTACCCGCAACAAGCACTGTCTCTGTCGCGCGCGCGATCGAGAACGCGCGCGCGACTCAAGTACAGAGCGAACAGAGAAAGTACGGAGTCGTCCTAAGATCTTTATATTATTTGAAGACCAATATTATTTTATGTATCTATTGCAAAAATAATATATTATAATAATATAATATATTGTTTTATTTATATAATGTTATTTAATTGTTTTATACCTACTGGAATATTTTTTACATGTCTGCATCTTTTACTTTAGTAAAACTGAAACCGAATATGTACTTCATTGTGATTCTAATTATAAATAATACATTTACTATTTAAAGTTAAATAAAACTGCATTCAAAAATTTTACAAGTTTATTTAAAACAAATAAATAGGAATATTTTTATTTATTTTATAATTATTCTTTTGTTTTAAATAATTTATAATGTGGTTTAGCCTTTTCGATATACATGCCTAGACCCCGTATTGCCCGCACGGAATCGACGAAATTATTATGTACTACACATGGTAGATACGCTTCTCACCTACCTACATCAGTCAATACAATAAATCACTATCATTGTTGCGCTTGGAAAAGAAAAATAAATTATGCCACTTTGTGCTATGAATTGTCAGTCATCTTATACTATTTTTACGTAGTTGAGCACGTTGCGCAAGACGCACACAATAAGCCATTATCTTTGATAGACATATGATTGATTTTTTAAAACTGAGTAAAGTCCAACTTTCGTTTGAGAACTGGTGAAACTGATGAACTTGCAACTTCCGAGCAGTCTGACTGCAATTTACGTTTTTTGGCAATTGTCAGATCTTTGGCAGTAGACACTGCTTAATTTGTGACATATACTGGATCCCGTATTATTTTTTTCCGTGTATGGCGTGGGTCTACTAACTCGGGCAGTAAACAGTCCATATAAAAACTTAATAATTTTGGCTCCATTTCTTTTCTCCAAAACTCGTCGTCTTTTTCTATGCATTCAACTTTTAATTTATCGTCTCCATACCATACCGCAAAAATGCATTTTGATTTCTTTGCAATATGCATCTGACCTCGGGCTTGGTAGTACCAGTCAGATTTTTTATTAAGGTATACCTGCAAAAAAATCATAATATTAGGTATGTAAGAAATTCTATAGTGTACAAAGTTTACATATTCATAAAATCAAATGCCATGACATGTGTGACTACGAGACGTTTCAAGTGCATGTCACCCTTTAAAAATAGCTTATACCCACTTGTCCTTTTTTGTTCTTTTTCCAAAAATTAACTTTGTTTTCATCAATTGCTGCATCAATACTTCCCATTTTGAAAGGAGCAATAGGGCATTTCACTTCTACTACCAAATCTTCAGTAATACCGTCAGGGGTGGCCCCTAAAAAATTATGTGTTTCGTCTATGAACAGACCACATTTAGTTATATTAATGTTATGTAATTTAGATAATTGATCCAGAGCTACTGCTTCATATTGTCTACCGTGCTGTATGGAGTTGACGTGGTCTATCGGAGTGGCGTAAAGCATGCTCTTTACCATGTTTCTACAGCTATGAGTCTTTCTTCGTTTTATGACTTTTCCACAATTAGAAGCTGTCAAAAGATTGCGTCTAAGCTCAAGCCATTCAGCACATTCACTTTGTAAAACTGTTTGTTTATTTATACGGTGACGTTCTTCTTCTGTCTTATGCAAATTATGCAGAAACGTTTTTTTGGCCATTTCAAAACTTTCCGGATCTAGGTCTGGTTGCTCCGCATTTTCTCCATAGTTCGTATCGTTTTTGTTAATATTCCTTTTTAAATAGCGCTTTCTTTTTGAATGTGTCACTAGTCGGTTTCTTTCTCTTTTTCGGCATATTCTATCTTCGTACTTTTTCAAGCTTTTCCTGGGTGTATTTTTGCTAACATTTCTGTGGACTGATGATAGAAGTTTTCCTGTGTTAAAAGATACGACAGCACCTGCGCATCTAGTTTGATAGCCACGTCGTTGTGAGTAATTGATACGTTTACCACCTACTAATTTTGCAATAACTCCGTTAAATTGTTCAACAACGTTGCTGTCAACATCCTCAATGAGACTTCTGGAATGTGAAGCAACATTGGCTGCAAGTATTTTTATTCTCTGCCAAAGGCTAGAAGTATTGAACTCCGTAAAAGTTTCATCAGTGTGCGAACATATCTGGTTATTACATTTTGCGTGATTTCCAAAGGCATGATAAACTGAATTATTAATGTCACTGTGCAAGTTCTCGTAGTTTTTGTCGGCTTTGTTTTGATGTTTAATGGCGTCACATATGTATTTGCGAGCGGATAAGATTTTCCCTTTTGTGATGAGCTTTCTATCTTTTACAGGGTATCGTGTGTCAGTTGTAAGTTTTTGCATGTTATTGCAGAATCGACGCATGATGTGGTTTCTGCAGTTAAGTTTCTCTACTGTTATGTTAGGGTATGGGCGTGATTCAATAATTTTGGCATAGGTGCTACTATCACCGTCTGCTATAAATCTTGCATATATAAGATTGTGCATTTGGATAGATCTTTTAAAACCTTCTGCTATTATCATTGCTTCCATTCCCGTAGATGGCCCCTCATAGTTTTTGTAGCACAGATGTTTCTTATAAATTTCTCCATTTTGTTGGCAGATGCAACAATATTTATTTTTCACTGCCATATACACAACCTTACCAGTGCGTCTGCCTATTATCGCTGCACATCCAGAATACGCAGCGTAGTTGGTTTGATACGACCTTTTGGACCAACAACCATCTACAATTACGTCGATCAGCGCTATGCCATCTTTGTTGACACGGCATTCCTTCAACGCAATTTCCCTTTCTATAGCACCAGCTTTGACCATTTCCTCCCACGCTGTACTCTCCCATTCATCGGCTACTTGATCTAGTAAGATAAGTATATATTTATTTGCTAAAACACGAGTAGGTAGTATAAACACATAAATAAGCATGCATTGATGAAGAAAGTTTTCAAAGATTAAAATTGTTTACTCATACCTTGTACTTTTAGATATTTTGTTTGTTTAATTTCGGGCAAGTCAATAGCGGCTGTGAGTTGCTGTAACTGAGCATATCCACTACCACTTGCCATAACTCCAGCTACAGCATCTTTATTTATATTTCGATTAGTAGTCTCAATCTGAAATTTTTTCTTGCACATCAAGCATTGCATGTTTAATCGAGAATAAAATCCAATTTGGTGTTCAGAAACAAGATCTATTGAGGTAAATCCACAATCAAAGAGAGACTTATGGTTGGCGATGCTTTTCAATTTGTCAAAAAAGCTTTGTAAATCTATTATACGTCTGCCACTAAGTTTAGCGCATTCCTGAAATTATAATAAAAAATATAAATATATATATTTTTTACTAGGTACAAGTCATCTGACTTAAATATCGAGCACAATCAAAAACGTTAATCTTACAATTTGACCATAATCTTGCACTTCATAAGGACATTCCTCATCTGCATTTAGAGCATCTATTTCCTGAACTTCTAACTGAAACACAATATGGATATGGTCAATTAAATATTTGCGAAGTTAACATAAATAAACTAATTATATAATTATTGTAAAAGTAGACGCACTAGTTCAGGTACGTTTGTGGACAACGGTGGCGAATTTGTACGACGCAAATTTATATTGTTCTCATGATTACCACAAGGAGACAAAAGTGCCGGGTCAATAGGACTTAAACTGAAAAAGTAAATAAATTATGTGGAGCCGTCTATTAGTACAAGACATTTAAAATAAAGTTTTTTTTTATTAATTTATGTTTTATGCATCAAATTTGACCAAACATCCTTATTGAAGCATTTGAAGCTATTGAAGCTGTTGAATCAAATTCGACCAAAAATCCTTAGAATTTTAAGCTTTTGAATCAATTTCGACCAAAAATATTTTTTGTCCAACCTGAAACGGAGACGCTCCGCTCGCACTTCGTGCTTGCTCGGTCAAAAATAAAGTATTAAAGTGGGAAAATTTGTATGGAGAAATCTAAATTATACACATAGACATACTTTTCATTAGCATCATTCCACGCGGGTGAACCCACAGGGCGCAGCTGGTATAATTATCTTACCCTTTAGTCTATTGCAAAAGTGATGAAAGGTATAGAATATTTTGTCATGCCAGATAGGTACGTGCAAAAAGAAAACCCGACCCCCATTATTATCTAAGAAGCATCTCGATCGAAGAACCATCTTGATCACATCAGCTTACAAACACAAAACAAAATCGGTCCATTCGTTTGGACTACGATTCTCACCCCCCCTCGCCTTTTCCTCCTTCCCCCATTATAGTTAAGACACATCTCGTTTACCCCAGCTTTCAAACATAAAAACCGCAGCTAAATCGGACCATTCATTTGGAAGCTACGATTCTCAACCCCCTTTCCCCCCACCCCTCTCCCCTTCCCCTACCCATATATCTAAGAACCATCTCGATCACATCAGCTTTCAAACAGAAAAAACAGCATCAAAATCGGTCCATTCGCTTCGGAGCTACGTTGCCACAGACAAACACACACACTCACACACATACACTAAACTTATAAACCCGTCTCTTTGTTCGGGGGTCAAAAACACCGACAAAGTGTGAGTAGCATGAGTGGTTGCTGAGTACAACAACATACATACATACGGACGGACGGATATACATATAGACAGACACTGAAGTCTCACCATAAGTTTACCAAGCATAGTATCCCAGTACGCGCTAGTGCAGCGAAGGGCCACCCGCCGCGCCTGCGCCGCGCCGTCCCACCTCGGCTAGATATGTATACCGCTTATATGTCTACATAATTATGTAGTTATTGTGTGCAGTTACAATAGAAATATGATGTAAGAGTAACTTACTTTTTTTCATAGATCTCGGGAAGCGAAACTATATTTAACTGTTCAAGTGGCGACTCCACTGGTTTTTCATGTTCCCGATACTCTAGCGAAGAATTTTTGTTCCTATGAAAGTAGGCAGGTAAAAATAATTATCAATGAATTCATTTTTAACAATCTAAATCTAAGTATAATTTTAGCTTATTTTACTCGGAAAATACTTACATCTTTGCTTCTCTCATTTTTCTTGCAAAATCTTTAAAACGATTTGCTTTCTTTCTTTTGCAAACATATTTGTAAATAGTTTTGTTTCCCATTGCGTAAATACGTCCGCTTGTCGTTGTGGCACAATCAATCACAGGTCCGTCTACTTCGGCGCACAGCGCTGCACTGGCAAGCCGCTCGTTTGAATAACTATTATAACGCGAGGTGCCTGCGTAATAAGGTTGAATATCGCGGGCGCTGTTTGTATACACTTTAGCTCGGAACTAAATGACGTATGTCTAAAAATTTATTTATTTTATTGGCAGGCTAATAATTTAGTTAGGTAATTTTTTTCTTAGTCTTAGATAATAAACTATATTTTCTTCCTGTGAGATTTATTTTAGAGATAAAACTTAAGCCGTTGAGTAGAAAAATGTAAACATTACCGAAAATAACGTAATTTTTGATAAGAAAATGTATCGAATGAAATTTTGTTAATCGTGTTTTTGACTTAGTCTTAGAGAGATAAAGATCTCAAAATCATATATGTTAAGTTTCACATTTATTAGGTTTGTGGTTCACCCAGCATATTTATGCAAAAAACCCTTAAAAAGCAGAGCCTGGTCTTAAATTAATACTTTGTAAAACAGATCTAATGAGAAAAAATATTCGCCATAGATCCATTTTACATATATATATATATATATATTATCGGATCTTACACGAAAATAAAATCTCGATAGATCCATTATGCATTGGATCTAAAGAGAATGATATGTAAAAAAAAAACATTTCATTTATATTTTGCAATAGTTCAATTTGGGTAGGGTTTGTTTTAGCTTGGGGTTTTACTTTTGTTGTAATTTAATTTTACCATTTATCATTTGTCTGAATTACAGTTTTGGCGGAAGTAAGCTACATATTTTTTATTTTGTTCATTTTAAATATGGATTTCCGCAAAGTAACGCCTGAATCTATCAACTAGAATGATCCGTTTTTTTCTCACATTTATCATGTATCACTGAAAGTAAAAAGAAAAACAAAGGATATTTATCAAGCTCTTGATGATGTAAAACGCTTACTTATGAAGCCACGCTTTACCATGAATACTATGTTTGACGCTTGGGTACGTTATTTTATACTTTTTAGTAACATATACGTTTTTATCCGATACTTACGTTTCGCGATTACAGATCCATAACATCTCTAAAAATGAAATTTTGTCGGCGGAAACTCAATTTCGCGAACGAGTAGTTAGGAAAAGAAGGATTAACTATCTTCTGTGTCCTTTTACCTGATTAGAAAGTTTCCTTTTGTCAGGATAAGGCTCTTTGTTCGATTTTCCGGATAGTTAGCTAAGAAAGAAGAGGGAGACAAAAATCATACGTATTTCTCTGTATCCACGTATAATTGGATCTTACATATAATATTAGTATCTTAAAAAGCGTGGAACTCTGGTAGGCACTACAGAATATTTGTATGAGAGTAAGAAGCATTAAATATTACTATTATAAAATATATTATTAGCAACCAGAAGTGGGTTTATTAAAAAAATATACACGATCACACACACAAAGATATTATTAATCTCAACAAAGTAAACTAAACACTGTTACAAAATCAATGGGGGGAATATAAGGAACTCAAGAAATATTCAGGAAGGTCCGGCTGCTTTGACTGCTGGCATTAAAGTGGCGCTCCGCTCTCGCTGCCTCGCCGAGGAAAAAGTCTGCCCGGCTTGATCCAGTTTCAGCTAGTATTGCGCAAACAAGTCATCACGTGATGCTAAGCCCCGCCTCTAGGCTCCGCCTACTTCTTGTTTTTCTCCTTACAATATATAATTAAAGGAGTAAAGTAGATTTAACGGTAATAAATTAAAACACTATTTTGATAAATCAGTGCGTTTTTAATTATGTTACGTCAGTTTTTTAACCTATAACCGTTTATTAGCCCCCGAACTCCAAATGAGAGAAGTGTTATAATTTTGGGGTGTGGATCATTGTATGTATCTTTGTATGTATCCGTGTCTGTTTGTGCCATCGTAGTTCCCAAACAAATGGACCGATTATGATGCGTTTTTTTCTGTTTTGTAACCTTATGTGATAGAGATGATTCTTCTCTAAAATGAAGGGGCCATAATATAATCTAACAGGTACATAGCCAGTCGATCATCGGGTGGTGATATATCTAACATTGCGCACTACCACGCGCATACTGCGCGTACGCGTCGCAGTAACTGGCGACAAGTAGCGACAAGAACTTAATTTCACTACACACGTAGGTATACCAGGAAATAAGCAATTTTTAGGCTTACTCCGCCTACAAGAACGTGTTCACATTTATTTTAGTTTTGGGACTTAAAAGTCCCTAAGAAGGACCTCCACACTCCCCATTAGTCCTACCCATTCCACCACGAGCCATGCACTTCGAGATCGTTTCATTCGGATTACATTCTGTGCCATTTTATTCCAATTTATTCATTTTAAATGTCTTATTCCCTGATTTCCCTATTATTTCTAGACGTAGGCTTATAACAGTTAATGGAACAAACTCACCAAATTTACCGCTGGTTTCCTGCTCGATCCTCACTAGTTAGGAGTCTCACACCAGCCTTCTCTTCCGTAAGTCTTCTGTGTGGCAACGAGGTTATTTATCCTTGGCACCTTCGTTAGTTTCTTCACCTTACATTAACGGGACTTACACTGAACATACAGTCATATTTCACTAGTTTGATACTTTAAACCCTTCGAGGTGTACATTCCACACTCCCAGTCACAACTGCCCGGCCATCAGTGCCGCTAAAACACTTATTTTCCCCTTAACGCGCTCTTTTTGTCTGTGAAGCACACTTGTCATGCGTTTTTTTCTCAGGAAGTCAAATCATGTTCTTTTTGTGGGTACGAGTACCTTCAATTTTTCGTTCGGAAAGGTACAATATTGTCTGAACAGAAACTGATTCCAGAATCGATTCAATAATGTTACGTTCTAAAATAGCAGTTCACGACATTCCAGACTCCAGAAGAAAATCCAAAGCAAATTCAATTATATAACTTTCTAATATCGCAGTTTGCGATACAGGGGTTATAATTATACATTTTTAATTTGTGCTTGTTTTATTTATTTTTAGTGATGGTAAAGATAGGATGTCGAATGGCAACGATGGACCGGAAGACGGTGCGTAAGACGGCCCCAACGAGGTGGGCGAGCGAGAATCTCGGGGCGGGGGTACTAGGTGCTAGCAGCGAGCAACCATATTTTAAGCGTTCTGTTAGAGAGGCTTATGTTCTTAGATAAGTTTTTTTTTTGTTTAAAGTAGATATGTTATGTTGGCGTGACGGCCGCGCTGCGACTATGACGCAATGTACATAGCCATAGTCTCGACAAGCGACCGTTTGTAAAGACGCCTAGGGTAATTATCCGTATATTCCATAATAAGGTATATTCTTAAGAGTTACGAATGGCGTTTATAGCTTTTAAAATAGTAAGAAATGTGGTGAATAAGAAAACTATATATTTTTGCAATTTGTGCGTCAACTAAGATAATATATCGTTCGAATTTGTAATAGACACTAGGAAATGTGGTTCGCAGCTTTTCGTACTTTTCCCGCTTCGGTGGTTATGTGCAACAGTGAACGGCTTCCAGGTGATGTATTTTTGCTCATAAAATCGACTTTATTGTTCCTAATCAATATGTTAAAAAAGAGGTCTCTGGCAATTGGAATGAGTTTTGAAGAGTGTTATGTCAGAGCCTGCCTGGCTAGTTACTTCGATACTCCATTTGTCTGAATATCCTTGCCAATTATTAAAGTTCCAAAAACCATTTAGTTTTGAGTTGGAACCCTTATTTAGGGGTTCCAATTCAAAACGTATATATAGTATGTAATATCGGTCAAACGCCCGAATTGGATAAATCGAAATTAGTAGGCGCGTAAGACTCTTACCAGAGACGGGAGAAAGTTACTGTCACCTGCTTGGAGATCATGTCTTCGTGTAGCATCAGATAGTGCGAAAGATGTGAAAGTGAAGTATGTGGTTGGACTAATACGGGCAGGGAGCGGACTAGTCGAGATAACTTCAAGAAAAAAAAATTCAGGACAGGACGTGCCGACGCAGCAGACAACCCCTAAACCCCGCATCTGTTGCTGTCATAGCGCGCGCTACGAGGTCACACGACACGGGCACGAGGCGAGACACGGTCGCGAGCGTTTTGCATTCCCCTTGAAAAAAAAAACACCTCATTATTTTGAAACTAAAGTTGGAATATTTTAACTGTTTTACGTGAGTAATATAAAAACCACGATTGTTTTCATAATGATACGGGGTTTGATCCTCGACTTTATGAAGTTATGTGTTATGCATTGGAGGGCACAATAAGATAGATAGATAATACTTTATTGTACACCAGTTTCTAAAAAAATTACATCATTTAAAAACAATCTTATAACTAAAGTACAGCGGGCGGACTTATTGCTAAAAGCGATCTCTTCCAGTCAACCTTTGGATGGAAATAAATAATGGAGTGAGAGAGGTTTAAAACAAATATTTATATAATTATATATAATTATATAGCTTAATATATATATATATATATATTAAGCTGCCGGTCCCAGCGGTTTTTTATTGATAACAATTGTTAAGCCATGTCAGAAGCTCGCGGGCGTCCTGACTTTGCCACCAGAGATACATCAGCACTACTTCAAATGAAAACAAGCAAGCGTGCGGCTATTTACATACCTATATCGATTATCTATACGATTATAGAGGATCGATATACTCGTACCTACCTACATAGATAGCCGTACTCTTAACACATTATGTTAGGGAAATATAATACATTCATATGTGATACACCATAATGGATATATTGTTTGCTAATTTCAAAACCACTTCGGAGGGAAGTTGACCCTCACTTGGGACATTCTTTCAGGGGAGTTTAAACATTTTAACATCGTCAAAGTATTTTATATTGGTCATTCAGTCATTTATCACTTGCACAGGTATAATTATTTTCAAAGAAAAATGCTATTTGCGTATCTATTTTCAAACTTATCTCATCAAAGAAAATTTTTAACCCCCGAACAAAGAGACGGGTGTTATATCACTGCGTCACTGTTCGTGTATGTCTGTGGCATTCGTGGCTCCCAAACAAGTGGACCGATTTAGCTGCGGTTTTTATATTTGGAAACTGATGGGATCGAGATGTGGCCGGGGTAATATAAAATTTTAATTAAATATTTAGATTTTAGGTTATTGTTCAAATTTTGGAACTTTATGCCTGTGAGTAAAAGTTTGAGTTGTAGAAGTTGAGATTACTTTGTGTAGAGTTAATATTCTGTTGCACTTTATCTTGCTTTATCTTCACTTTATCTTTATCTGCGTGCAGTGAGCCTCTATCAAACTGTACCCGCGTTTTGACCGCGCAGTTTTTGTTTTGTGGGAAAAGTATCATATTGTTATTCTAGGACCAAAAGTACCTTTATAGTACCAAATAGCAAATTTCGTTAAGCCTTCAGATAAAGTATGGGTTGCTCGGTTTCTTATCATCAGAATAATATACTAAGTACACCATTTAAAAAGCTAATATATTCAACAGTGAAAACAGCGTTGCAATCGGTTCAGTAGGTTTTACGTGATGCGCGAACAGAAGACACATTTTTAAAAATGTTTTATTCTTGTTTTGTGCTTACTTTAAGTACCCTAATTATTAATTATCTTCATTGTACAGACTTTTTGTTACTTACTGCTCTTCGACAACACATGCAACACAAGACGCGTACTTGAGTTGGATGTGTTGTCGAAGACCAGTAAGTAACAAAAAGTCTGTAGAGTTGAAGAAAAGTTGAAGAGGTTAATACTAGTCCATCAGTATCAGTTGGTATCTTCATTAATTCAGAGGTGGTAGGCCTCTTACGCAAGAAGCCGCCTGGGGAAGTTTCACACCTTTGTCAGATATTCAACTGTCAAGCAGTAGTGTATAAACATTTCTGTTTCGTATTGAAGGGCAATGTTTCCAGCGAAATTACTGGGCAATGAGACTTAACAACCAATGTCTCATGATGACGAGCGCAGTGCAGTGACGCGCAAGGTTTTGCAACAAAAGTTCTGGATTGCACTGCAACTGTTAGGGCAGGCGTGACGCTTATCATTAGGTGAATAACGGGCTGGTCACTCACTTGAGTGTCCAGCGTGAGTTTAGTCTCGTCATTAAAGTAAATAAAATGATAAAGTGAATAATATTGTGTTGTAAAGTTTATGCTAGAAACTTTACCATACTCTATTTCCCTTAAACGGTTTCGTGACTGTTTACTAATGTTAGCATTATTAAACAAGATATCACAGCATATTGCAACCGTGCCGTGATGTAGCCGTGCAAACACATACGGAAGTGGTTCCACCACAGCAGCCGCATGCATAGTGGTCTATTGCGTAGTACGAAACCGTTCACACACATATGGACGCCACATGTACACAACAACAAGTAATTTTGAATATCCGTAATCTGCGCTTGGGGTGTATTGTGCATTTTCCCCTGCCAGCCTTTACCCACGTTTGACAGGTCTATATCCGAGTAAATGGTCGCCGTAAAAACAGAATCTGTGTGAGTGGAAAGGGCCTTAATAGAAGAGCCCGTCTCCAAAGTGGTAACGTAATAAGATGTTGATGATGATGATGATGATTCTGTCTATTAATTATAGGCAGTTCATCTGGAACTGAGAGCTCGTAATTAACTGTCTTTTCACATTTTGGCTTATAATTCAATTTTGAAATACAGCAAATACTAGTTTTGAAATGCACAAACAAAGCTCTTTTACTTGATTCCCACTTGAATTAATTGCTATACTCTATATTTTTAAAGGGGCGTATGGCGATTTTCATCCTGAAATCAATACAGCGCCCAAACCGATTCAGCTCTTATACTACAACTCTTATACTACGAACTAAAAAAACACTATTATTATAATACGCGCCACAAAAGATGAGACTTGAGATGCCACGTGGTTTGACTTGCGCAGTAGACGATTTATAGGTCGGAAAAGGCGCGGGACGACGGCGGGGGGCCGTAGTATGGCGCTGCGCATGCGTGTTAGTTGCCCCTCATTCTCCTCACCCCGTGCACGCCCCGCTTGACTCCGAAGTACAGACGAGTGCAACGTGCGTTTATAAATTTCTACGTAGTTTATAGTTGTGTTATATACGAGTGTAAATTTGTGAAATATTGACTATGCCTCGAGGTAAAACATTAAGAAGACAAAATAGGAAGATGGTTTACGATGTTTATACCTATATGTTAAAAGAAGCAAAGGAAGGCGTACAAAATTTGAAGCAAGTACAAATGCGTACTGCGGCTGCAACTAAAACATCATTAATTACAGCAAAATGAATTGTGAAAGCAGAGAGCAAATAGTTCCGATATACTAACAATTTTCCGCAATTTTGACAGTGACTAGGACAATCTTCCATTTTTATCTTAAAATTTATTATTTCGAAATAAATATTGTAAAGAATTTTAATATAATATTGTTATACACCTAATTCCGAATGTCATCGAAAAATCCCAGAATAGATATACAAATAATGGATAACTATTTCGTACGCGACTATACCTGCGCAGGAGCCCCACTACTGACGCTCGTCAAGTCTCATCTTTTGCGGCGCATATTGTACTTACTGTTTACCTTGAAGATCGAATTCAAAGGTTTAAAAGTCAATAAATCGTCAAACGCACACACAAACCGCCAATTCATGCAATTTGATTTAAATACCTTGCTTTGTTCAGTCAAATCATAATTTATTCATCACAGCCTTCCAATTTGTAAAGAAAAATATGAATTTATTCTCTTGACCTTTCTACATCGCTCATTGTCATAATCAATTCTAATAATATTGCTAATGTTTCCGCGTACAAAGTCATAGATCTTTGTTTCTTTGTGTGGAACAGGGGCAATATAAAAAGAATATAGACACCTTTCCGAACGGAAGTGTAGCATACAAAGGCTCAGTATGATAACTTAAGTTTCAAGCACAAAGTGGCAACGAAATTTTTTTGTTCATGACCTAACTTGAGCTGTACTAACTAGTTTTTTAACGGATCTAATCTAGATTTACCTGCACATCTACCTGCATATCTTGCACCTAAGTAAGATGCAAAACATGAGCTTCTATGTTATATAGTGGTAGGCCTCGTACGCAAAGAGTGCCCGGGGAAGTACCACACTTTTGTTAGATATTCAACCAACAAGCAGTAAACTTCTTTGTTTTTTGGTGTGAAAGCCAATTTTTCCAAACTTAAAAACCAATGTCTCAGGCTGACGAGTGCAGTGCAGTGACGCGCAACATTTTGGAACTGCAACTGTTATGGGAAGGAGTGACGCTTACCATCAGGCAAGCAATCTGCCTTCTTTCGTCACTCAATCATATAAAAAAATCTTCCTAGTTCAACCCTATGTTTCTAAAAAGGACAGGCGCACCTTACAATATTATGTAGGTGAATTTATCAAAGATAGCCTGTGAAGTTGCTGTTGAGTCTGCGCAAGCTTACAATATTATAAGGGTGAATTTATCAAAGATAGCCTGTGAAGTTGCTGTTGTGTCTGCGCAAGCTTACAATATTATGTAGGTGAATTTATCAAAGATAGCCTGTGAAGTTGCTGTTGAGTCTGCGCAAGCTTACAATATTATGTAGGTGAATTTATCAAAAATAGCCTGTGAAGTTGCTGTCGAGTCTGCGCAAGCTTACAATATTATGTAGGTGAATTTTAACATAGCATGTTATTAGATTTCTCAAATAGCTTATCCTTCAAATGTTGTCTAGCATAAATAAATGAAAATGTCTAAGAGTGAGATTGCTTTAGCAAGCTATTAGACCACAATCTACTACTGTTAAGTGTTATCTGCTATGTATCTACTTTTGTTATAACTAGTTAATTTTTAGTATACTCGTACAATAGACTTGTAGATAGTTATTAAAAATTATATTCAAAAATCTATGGTACGATTTTTTCATAGTACGAGTAACAGGTGTGATTACGGCTATGTACATTTTGTTTCTTTTCACTACCTACAAAAAAAAATGGTCCTTGTTCGAAACGAACAACAAATTTTATCAAATTTTATAATTAGCTCTTCCAATAAAAAAGTGTTGATTTTCACTTCAGCAAAGGCAAGCCGTTAATTCATATTACTTTCTGGTAGTTAAAGTGATTTCAAATTTTAATAAGAATTTTGGACTTGATAACGTAATAAACTTAAATTGAAGTAAAGACTCAGAGCAAAATGTTCGCTTTCGAATAGGATTCTGCTTAATATGAAATATTTATTAGACGGGCTTGAAATAATCTTAAAAGGCGGCGAGTGAGAGCCATGATTCATGTTGGGAAGTTCGCCGTACTTGCTCGGATAGGCAGATATCTTCACTACAATAAGTGAAACTATGTCTGCTTGTTAGTACAGATTTTGGTGTTAATAATAATAATTTACATGGAAATTAGCTTATATTACGCAGTAATTATAATGAAACGTCCTGTGCAAACGATGGTATATACAACACGATAAACGGACGAAATGATTGCGAAATTCACAAACTTTTGTGCAACGCATAAAGGTGTCGAGCTTTGTTCTTTGTTCGCGAACTTGTTACCAACTATGTCACATAAAATCTACTGCTCGTTTTCAATCTCCTCGAAGTTTTTGTTATATTTTAATAGAATTATTCAAATAACTGAAGTTTTAATCAAAGTTCTTTGAGAATTTGTAACGCGTGTCTAATGTAACGGTATTTAATATTTGTGAAGATCTTGCTTGAGTGAGATAAAGGGAGATTCACTGTGAGACAAGATTAAGTTAAGATAAATAAGGAATATAATGTTTCTTTGCTAATAGAAAATTTATATCTATCTGGCCTCAAATTAAGATGTGAATTAAACTAAACGATAAAATGTTAAACATATAATCAATTGATATGTATAAAGATGTAAATACTAAGTTGCGACATGATGGCTCGTATGAGATGCGATCATGAATAGACCTCGGTGCATGCTCTTCGTAAGCTAAATACTCTGTAGGTTTTTTAGAAAGTTAGAGCACGCACCGACTGCTTCCTGAAGCATCTACATACGTGATGTTGTTGGTTGCGCGTAGCTTGCAGAATGTACGGGGTTACCCAAACATCTTGTTTTATAAAAAGTAACTAGATAAAAATATATTCGTTTTATTCTAAGTGCCGACATGCCATTTCATTCGTTTTACCTAGAAATTATTTTGGTTGAAATATCGTAGAGACATACGAACAAACCCGTTGTTAGTCTCTGCCAAATATCGATGTCATGATCTATGTCAGTACAGATAGGGATGAAAATCGATACCTTTTGACAATAACTGCCAAACCTAACAGTTGTCATCGGTATGTACCTATTTCGGTTGTAAAGCAATCACTATCGATGTGTCGAGACTGCAGGCCCTAGACCGTGAGCATTAATAAAACATCTGACTCATCGTGGGTAACACCCGATGTAAAAAATATGAAGACCATTACATTATTAAACTGAATACAATATTTCCAAATGACATTTGTATACAATTTCTTATGGACAAGGTTAGTGCAAAATATGACATGCTAATTAATAATCATAAATCTAATTATTATTCAAATTTAATACATAGTAGTAAAAGCGCTTCCAAAGGTATGTGGTGCGTTGTCAACAAAGAAAGAGGAAAAAACAATGCCCCGAAGCTCAACTTTGCACAAATTTTAGTAAATTTAGATGGTAAGAAATTTGATTGCCCAAAAGAAGCAGTAGACACGATGAACGCGAGGTTTCTCAACGCTGCGGCTGCATGCGGGGCACCGCGTGCGGACATAGTTGGTGCACTGCGCTTTATTGAGTGCGCGTGCGCCAGCGACCGCTCGCTTCGACTTCGTCTGTTTACTGCAGACGAGGTTTTTCTTATAGTTACCACGCGCATACCGCCCAAACAGTCGAAGGACATATATGGCCTCTCCGTGGAGCTTCTAAGATATAGATATAGGCCCGTGTCGATAATACCTGCCATTGCAAAGATTTTTGAAAACGGCTTGAGCTCCAGACTAGTGGAATTTCTTTCTTCAAGTAATGTTTTGTCTGAACGGTAGTATGCCTACAAAGAAGGACTGTCAATGACTTCCATAACCAGGGAGGTGATTAACTACGTGATAGCTGCTCGAGAGCGCAAAAATCAAGTCGCAGTGCTTTTCTGTAACCTATCCAAGGCGTTTGACGTGGCTGACCACGCCGTGCTTGCGGTCAAGTTAAAGCACTATGGGATTCCCGACAAGTCATATACACTTCTGACTGATTTGATGCGAGAAAGGTCTCAGATAGTGGATGCAGGGGACGGCGTTAATAAATCAGATCCACTCTCATCGACCATGGGGGTGGCGCAAGGGTCATCAGTCTCTAATATCCTGTTCTCCCTCCTTCTCAATGATCTTCCGGATGTCATGACAGTCTTGGACGTTTTAATATACGCAGACGACGTAGCTGCGATTGTCACTGCACCATCGGTGGATAGTCTGGAAGTGAGGTTGAATGAAACAACCTCAAGCCTCGTAGCGTGGTTTTCCACCAATGGTCTCGCGCTCAACCTGAGTAAGACGCACTTTGTTCACTTTAACTTATCAGGCCGAGTGACGAGGCCAGTGGCTGTTTCAGTAGACAATACCACAATAGCACAAGTTAAGAATTCAACATTTCTAGGTTTCGTAATTGACAGGGCGCTGACCTGGGACTTTCACGTTAATAAACTATGCGGGAAAGTAGGAAGTGCATGTTACGCGCTCAGCCGAGTGTCCCGGGTGGTGACCGTGGAGGTGGCACGCGCTTGTTACTATGCGACGGTGCACTCGTTACTGCAGTACGGCGCGGAGCTCTGGGGGAGATGCTCAGAGTGGAATCGCGTCTTCCGCATGCAAAAGCGCGCTGTCAGAGCGATAGTAAGAGTATCTCGAGACACTTCCGCGAGATCCTATTTCAAGGAACTTGGGATTCTAACTCTACCTGCCATTGTGATCTTTCAGGTGGCAGTGTACGCAAAGACCAATATTACTGCTTATAGGAGACACTGTGACATGCACTCTTACTATACACGTAACGCGAACAAGCTCGCAGCAGTACCGCGCTCCCTTGTCAAGTCCAGTAAGCTTACTCACGTGATAGGTCCTAGTGTGTATAACAAGCTTCCCAGTGATATAATGGCAGCTCCCAGTATGACCTGCTTTAAAACTAGAGTGAAACGCTGGCTTATCGACCAAACGTTCTACTGCTTTGACGAATTCATGAAGATGTTATTATTATAATTGAGTATTGACATGTTATTATTATTATTTTTTAATTATTTTTCTTTTAATGAATGATCACTTTGACATATGTACACATTTTTTTATACATATTTTAGTTTTTTATTATTATTTTCTTATTTGTTCATTTAATTGAACAAATTACATTAAAAAAAAAAAAAAAAATTTTTATGAATTGTTAAGTGTCGTTGTATATGTATATGTATACATCATGTACATTTAAAGTTTACTACGATTTTTACTCACTAAAGATTTTGACGTGTAAGCTTGGTTTATGAATAAATGAGTATTTGAGTATTTAAATACCGTAGGCATAATAATTATGTTACCACTGCGTGGAAACAACTCTTGTCTCAAAGAGAGTAATGAGCATTTTCAACCTTGATGGCCCGTATGTCTTAACTGAGTGCCCTTCAAATTGGAGTGTTTGGAACTAATGCTTGGCAGTTCAATATCTGGCCATACCTTCCAAAAGGCCCTAAGGCCTTTTTGTAGTGGTAGGGCTCTTACGCATACCATATTCGTTGGGGAAGTACCACGCTTTTGTCATATGTTCAACCGCCAAGCAGTAGTGTGTAAACATATCTATGTTTTGGTTTCAAGGGCAATGTTTCCAGCAAAATTACTGGACAATGAAGACTTAAAAACCAATGTTTGATGACGAGCGCAGTGCAGTGACGCGCAATATTTTGCAACCAAAGTTCTGGGTGGCACTGCTATTGTTACAGACTTTATATAACTCCCGGCCCGCCACCCCCGATTATAGCTAAAGAAGAAGAAGTATCTCGATCATATCAGTTTTCAAACATAAAAACCGCATCAAAATGGGTCCATTCGTTTGGGAGCCACGATCCTCACCTCCACTCTCACTCCTCCCCGCTCAATTATAGTTATGAACCATCTGGCTTAGCTCAGCTTTGAAATATAAAAAACCCCTCCCCCCCTTAATCGGTCTTACTTAAATAAATCGGTCCATTCGTGTGGAAGCTACGATTCTCACCCTCCCCCCCTTCTCTCCCTTCCCTATTATAGCTAAGAACCATCTCGTTTACCCCAGCTTTCAAACATAAAAGACCGCAGCTAAATCTGTCTTTTCGTTTGGAAGCTACGATTCTCACCCCCTTTTCTCACATCCCCCATATAGCAAGGAACCATTGCAATTACATCAGCTTACAAACAAAAAACGCATCAAAATTGGTCCATTCCGTTTGGGAGCTACGATGCCACAGACAGATACACACACACACACACACACACACACACACACACACGCACACACCCTCACCCTCTCACACACTCACACACACACACACACACACACACACACGCATACACACACACACACACACACACACACACACACACTAACACACACAGTGATACACAACTTAAACTAATAACACCCGTCTCTTTGTTCGGGGGTTAAAAAAACACAACTTGTTCAAGCGTCACTTCTTGTCTACAGGAAAGGCAACCATCACGTCGACTGTGATTATTGTGTTTTGTGTAGACGTTTCTAGTCTAATACAATCTGCGCTTTCATTACTAACACTTGTGAACGAACCTCCTAAAGGTAAACATTGTATTGATTTGTTAAAGCCAATATCGCTGTTTTTTCCTGTATATCTTCCAAAGATATAACATGGTGGTCCATGAGGAGTTCTCCTCCAGTTCTGGAAGAATATCTGCGAAATCAAGAAATAAAATACAAAAGACTCCGAGTTTGTTGCAATAAGCGACGACACGAAGATATTTTGGACAAAAGTTTAAAGACGGTTTGGAGACGGTTTGAAGCCTTGCAGTGGATGGACTAAAGCCACGGGCCCCAGCTAAAACAGAATTGACACCAGGACGAACCAAGCTGCGAGGATTTGACCAGTAGAACATCAAAAGTATCACATCGAATCGAGCGTCGACGCGTTCGCCCAAAGTTAAGTGTCCTATTCCTTGCATCCAAACATCCATAAACCCATATTTATTTATTTTATTATTCATAATACTAACATTTGTGTAAATCAAAGTGTTTTTGTGCATTATTATTGCCAAAAACTCCCAAAATCTGTGATATTACATCATCCGAACTTTTTTGTAAACTACCTCCGATAATATTTTTTTCATAGTTCGAATATTTTACATAATTTCTTTGAAATATCACCATATTATTAAAAATAAAGTAAATTTAACTTATTTTACTAATGTATTCACATTCTTACTTTCATTTTTGTCCCGTTTTAGAGTTTTGATACCCATCCATAGTCGTACAATTCTGACAAAATATTTAACATTTTTGTCGTCTGTTCGTCATCATCTTATCATTACCTAGCAAATATTTAGCGTATGTTGCCGACTATTTCAGGCCATAACCAAGGCATCGCTGTGCCTCCAAGAGGAATACACCAGTCTCCCGACCGACTGCAGACCTTTGAACCGTTCGCTGATCGGTCCAACGCCCGGCTGACCGACTGGCGATCGGCTGATCGAGTGCACCCGGATTCCTGAACGGCAGGTGACATTGAAACGATAAACGTGAGCCAATTCATCATATTTACTACCTCAAGCATTTTTAAACTTGAATTTAATAACTACCACACTAAGTGTACATAGAATTTAAACATATTCTTTTATTTACGATAGCTGAAGCAAAGCAACATTATAAAGATTTGATTACTAAAAGAGCGTCTGCCAAAGGACAAATAACTAAATTCAAAAATTATCTAAATACAATTTCAAATGAAAGTGAATTAAATACTCGTAACATCCAATTGACTGAACTAAATTTAAAACTTGCAAAGTTTGAAGCGCTATCAGTTAGGGTTGATGACTTGCAGCGTGAGATAGAGGTCCTGAGTCCTGAAAACATTTTGGCTGAAGTTAGTGAGTACGATAATATAGAGAAAGGGATAATAATGAGCTTAGCCACTGCCAAGACTTTATTCGAGATGTTTTCTAAGAAAATGGAAAGCGAACAGCGACGTTATTCTGTTCATAATGCTTCATATTGTGTAGACGATCCCTACCATCATCAGGGTGTAGGTTTGAAGCTCCCTCAGATCCAAATATTTTATCCAATTTATTTGTATTGTGTGTAATGAACATCATAGAATCTATGACTGTCAACGTTTAAGATTAAGGGGATTGAGTACAAAATGATGGACGTGGCGAAGTATAAATTGTGCATGAACTGTCTAAAGCAAAGTCACCCCATCGTAAAGGGCCGTGTCGAGAGCGCAATTGCAATGAGAGGCACAACAGCTTGCTGCACAGACCAACATCGTTGTCGAGCCACCTCACCGCGATTGATGAACAAGAAGAGGTAATTGCAAACTATTCTAATCAAAATACGAGCCATATTATGTTATCAACTGCCATGATCGAGGTATCTAATCCATTCGATCAGCAAAAGGTCAAAGTTCGTGCGCTTTAAGATTGTGGCAGCCAATCATCCATTATTACTGCCAACACTAACAATGTTACTCAGAGCTGTAACATAATACAATCAGTTAATAACAATTTCAATTTACTATTTTCATGTCTTGCTAAGAGAATTGACGGGTCGAGTACCAAAGACTCGTGTCGATATCAATCAGCTCACTAAAGCTGCCAAAGAATATTCAGCTGGCTGACCCCATGTTCTATCAGCCGGCACCTATAGACGTTTTGATAGGCGCAGACCTATTCTAGGTATTTTTTTTGTAAGGTATCAATAAACCAAAGTTAAGAAATTCACAACTTGGCTGGATAATTTCTGGCCCTATTCAATCTCTGTCATCACCCAAAAATATACACTGCAATCATGCTATAATTTCTAGTAACACTGTTATGGATATAAAATCTACATTCCGTTTTTTTAGTTATAACGCAAAGGTGCGCAAAATCCACATTCCTATTTTTCATAAGTTATAACGCACCTTTGCGTTATAACTAAAAAAAACGAATGTGGATTTCATATCCATTACAGTGTGGGAACTTCTTCTAAGTCCCAGAATTTTGTTAGCATTTTCTCGATATTGATATCATTATTATAATTAGAATTAGAGATTATAGCATGATTGCAGTGTACATTGTACCTGTTCTCTATTGAAACTTTCTAAAACCCACACGTGTTAAACAGTTAAAAATAGACAAAGGTGCGAATAGCAATTTTTTATTTCAAAAGAACATTTATTGAAATGTATTTTTCTAGCTACACTGTCATAAACAATTTAAATGATGGTATTTCTTTTAAATTTTAACAATAGATCTGCAGTTTTACGACATTCACGTGTTGTCGAAAAGTTGTTGGTGATTCAAGGCGTTTCTCCGTAAAGGCTTGTAATTATTGGCAGGCTGAACTTTTTACACTACTACGCAGAAACGAAGGAGTGTAATGTTTTAACGGTTTAATCAATAATGGTGAATCGTAAACTTACTGACTGCATGCCTTGCTTCCTATAGTTATATTTGTGAATGAATTGAAGTTGACTACTCATTGTTAAAACATGTATATGAGTTATAGTCGTTACAATCATGTAGATTAAATTGATCTTATGTTTTAAATAACAAAAGGGACGAATTGTGTCAATATAGGCGACATATTGACTCATGCAGTTCTAGTATTAAACCTAATTTATAACAAGTTCTTATGACTGTCTTTGATTGTATCCACTCTATAAAATAGCATATACACATAATTTTATGTACACAAATTATATTGTACGATTTCATGTCTTGGAGTGAGCGCCGCTGAAGGGCGGACCATGCGCGAGAGCGTTGGGGCGTGGCTTGCGTGCTGATTGAGATCAACGACCAATCACAGGTTCAAGTTCATGTGTCCAGATACTGGGCAAGACAGGAGAGAAAAAGGAAGGTCGATCGTCGATCTCGAAGGACAGTCGTTTTTTACACACGCTTTTAAAGCGTCGTGTTTCGTTTTACCCACGATCGAGGGAGTCCTAGTTATTTTCCTTAACCTTCCGTAGAAGTTAATATAAAAGTGTTGAAAGATACCAGTGTAAATTCAGTGTTACATAAATAGACAATATCGTGTCGGTGAAAAGAGGCTTGTCGCCGATCACAGCTAATATAGCTAACAGAGTTTATCTAATTTATTCGATCTAGACCTTTTTTGATTCTTTTATACATAAACAAAAGGTGCTTATCTTTCATGGACAGACAAAATCTAAAAGTCTAGATCGGATGTTTACTCTGTCTTATTTTGTGCATGTGTTGATTGTGCACTTGATTGATATCGTATAAACAGGTTTCCTATGTACATAATATAATCTTGTTTATCGTCTCTATTCTTCCTTTTTTTAACGATTCATGTTTACATAGCTATTAATATTCATTGTATTATAGAAAGTAAGAACTCATTCTGAAAAGAACGCTCTCCAGTTTCTTTGCCCTTTCTTTTGGATTAGCTTGTAACTTTCGGGAAACGGGTGGTCAGTAAAAAATACTTAAATTTATTTTACTCTTTTGATTAATTCCTTATTGCCTAACCAAAGTCTTACATGATAACTATATAAGCTAGGTAGCAGTTACGAGGGTATAGCATGCAATGTCAAACTCTTCTTTTATCGCCAGTGAACAAGAGAGGTTCGACATTTGATACAGAAAGAATAACTGATTATATTGATTTATGTAATTAACATCTCGTGCCATGCACTATAAATAACTCATATTAGTTGAGTAAAATTATAAGGGGCTTGACATCTTACTTGCACAGGTAGTTGGCGATAAGTGATCATCAGATGATCACTTTATCTCTAAGGAATTCCACAAGAATTATAATTATTACAAAGGCCTTTTTAACGCTAAATAAACCGTGTTCGGTACGGAGCGGTAGTGAACCTTTAAAAGACATCTGCTTTAAAGCAGACGATACGCAAAAATAAAATATACAAAGAGATACACACATACGTCACATTAAGGTTTACTGTGGACAATTAAGTTGAGTTCTATAGAGTAGACGTAAGCAATTGCTACCCCGCAAAATACCAAGAATACAGCCCGTAAGGTTGTGAGCAACACGCCCGTTTCGACCGGAATCCGCCCACATTGAACTTATTATTTCAGCATTCGAACCTCGCTTACATGCATTGAAATTAGGTCGATCTTAACCTATAACGAATGCATTTTGAATGTCATAGTCAATGCTTGCTTGCTTGTCGTGTGAGGTAGTGCTGGCTTCTAATGTCAGAGATTTTCAAGCCGCCCGAGGGCCTCTGACATGGCTTAACGACTGCTATTAATCAATAACAGCCGGGACTGACAGCTTAACGTGCCCTCCGAAGCACGGAGCGATGGAAAACCGCACATAACTTAAAATAGTCATTGGTGCGGAGCCTAGGTTTTGAACCCGGTATCGTTGGATTCTAAATTGCACTATAGAATCGTTAGGCCACCATCGCTCTCCATCATCATAGTCAATACAGTTAGCTATCACAAGTTCAATACATTACAATCCCAGAAACAAGGGTCCATTACAACACAACGGATTATGAATGAAAATGAAGGTGAATGTGAAAAACATTTCCTCGCCCACACTACCACAGATGATACAGGTAGATTTTGTGACAAGTTGCCTCTTAAAAAAATAGCTGATTGTTTGTTATACCTACAATTTAGCTAGAGCGATGGTGGCCTAACGGTTCTATAGTGCAATTTAGTCCTGTACTTAAATTAGAGTATACTACATTTATTAACGAATATTCAGATTTAGGCCATCTATCATTAGCAAGCAGTAACTATAGCTCAAGCCCCCGGAACCATCTCTGTCATCATCCGATCTATAAATTAGAAGTGAATCTACGAAATTTCGCGTAATTTTTGACGGATCAGCTCCCTCCACTTCTGGTTATGCACTGAATGATATTTTGATGGTAGGGCCAAATGTTCAGGATTCTCTTTTTTTCCATTTTAATACGGGCTAGACAATACAAATATATAACGCGTTGTCGCGTCAGTTGTAGTTAACATAAAGTGTTTTCGTTCATAAGTTATTAAACGAAAAATGTGGAGGTACTTCTAAGTACCGTAAGGCGGGAAAGGGTTAAAGGACTCTCATGAGAATTTGTCTGACTTTGCAAGTCAACAATCAATTAAATTCAAGTTCATTACTCCTCATTTCGGTGGCATTTGGAAGGCTGGTGTCAAATCGGCAAAACACTTCATTAAGCGTGTCATTGGCAACAGTCACCTCACTTTTGAAGAAATTTCTACTTAGTTTACACAAGTGGAGGCGATTCTGAATAGCCGTTCCATGACTCCCCTCTCATCCTGTCCCATCGACCTCCTCACTCTTACCCCAGGGAACTTTATCATTGGGAGGCCGTTGACCGCTCTTCCAACGCCAAACCAGGAAGACATCAAGGAAAGTCAGCTACGACGCTATGAACGCCTTGAAAACTTACGGCAGCAGTTCTGGAAATAGTGGCAGAAAGAATATCTTTCGGAATTGCAACAAAGGGCCAAATGGCGAATAAATGCAGCTAAGTTGAGCATAGGAAACATAGTGCTCCTATCATAAGATAACGCGCCCCCTCTTGGTTGGAAGCTAGGCAGAGGAGCTTCAAGGTTGAAAGTGGTCATTCAACGGCCGGGAATATGTTCAAGCGTCACTTCTTCTCTACAGGAAAGGCAACCATCACGTCGACTGATTATTGTGTTTTGTGTAGGCGTTTCTAGTCTAATACAATCTGCGCTGTCACGACTAACACTGGTGAACGAACTTCCTAAAGGTCAACATTGTATTGATTTATTAAAGCCAATATCGCTGGTTTTGGGCATTTTCATTGCACCTGTATATCCTCCAAAGATATTACACACCTGCCAAAAAAGAGCTTTTGCCAATAAATTATATACTGTTGGAATGTGCTTATCAAGGCCTTCAATTTGATACTCATATTGTAAAACTCGAAGTTTTTTTCCAATTTGAAAATGGAGCCATACTGTCGCCATATTGAATATTTCAAAAAAATATAGCCTGTGTTACTCGGAGGGATGTAAGAATTCTAACGATACCACATACATCTAAATCTGTTCAGGCATTTAAAATTTATGGTGGAATAAAAAAACTCACATACATACAAACATACATACATGAATACTAAAAACATTACACTCCTTTTTTGACAGTCGTCTAAAAAGTAATTGGTGCGGAGCCTAGGATTGAACCCGGTATTGTTGCACTTTTGAACCGATAGGACACCATCGCTTAGTGGGCAGATTAGCTACATACATTAGCATACATTAGGTGCACAGCATACAAGTGGCCTTATTTGGACACAATCAGAATGGCGATTGTATAGCACGTGTTAGCAGTGACTATCATTTGCGCCACAGAATAAATAATAGCATTAAGCGCTTAAGTCTGTGTGTGTTTCTATATTTATTGTCGTTTCAGATGAAGGTCGATAGTGGGCATGTAGCCATGTGGGTGTGTTTGTCTGTAATTGTATCTAGTTTTTGTTTACGTCATATTAAAGAGTGCTTCCCCCTTTAGCTAGATGTATGTGTAAATGTATTTTGTTTATTTTCTGTTCTAGCACGTGCTGAGATCACACTAATATAATCAAGGATAAAGTTTGTACGTGTGTGTGTATGTTTGTTACGCCTTCACGTTTAAATGACAAAACAGATATTGATAAAATTTAGGATATAGATAGCTTATACCCTGGACTAGCACGTAGAATACTTTTCATCATCATCAATAACGCAGGTTTAACCGCGGGGCGCAGCTAGTCCAAAAAAAATTTTGCGTTTTGCTATTAAATAATTAGCTCAAAAAGTCCACAGCTGACCATATACCTTCCCCATAGAACGCCATAACGAGCTTGCATCCAGTATGCCGCGCCGGGCGATCTCGTGGGGAGTGGGCTTACGCAAAAGTCCATGCTCCAGTCTGTGGTTGCGACTCCAGAAATGTTCTCACGCAACAGTTAGCGGCTCTAAGTTGTTGCCTATTGCAACTAAAACATGCTAATTATGAGGGAGTGATGTCATCATCAGCATAATTCGCTGCTGAAAGTAGACCTCTCCTAATGAATGTCTCGGAGCCCGAACTTCGGCTCATGCAGTTCCTTCCAGTCTTTTTCTACAAGACGTTACTCAACCTGACATGGTGTGGTCTTCTGTAATTAGAGAAACATCATTTTTAAGATGTTAATTAATTCTAGAAGAAGAACGATAACCATGTATGTTGGAGATCCAAATTTAAAAACAAATTATAAAGCGTCATGTTCAGAAATAAGCGGTTTCAATTTTCTTTTGTGTTTACATTTATAAAAATGGCGACTTGCGAGCGCCGAGGAAATCAGGAACCAAAATCATAGTCTCGAAGTATTCAGACAAAACAAATACACGGGCTGACCTGTTAGAACATCACATCGCAGAGGTTATCAATTAGTTCGCTATCTGGAAACGAGAACAAACGGTTACGATAATATTTTATAACTTAGCGTTATACCCGTACCAGGGCGGTCGCACTCCGCAACAAGTACAAATATTATACCTAAACTTCGGGGCCGTAATATTGGGGTTCATTCAGTAGAGTGTCAAACTTGCGCACGATGAGTCGCGCGCCATGTGCTCAATGATAATGTACCTACTTACGTAAACTTACGTAAAGTTTTAGTCAAATTTTATTCTTTTCTTAATTATGAATACCAAGGAGAAACCTAGAAGGTACTGCATAGCATTCGGTCTGACAAATCTCGTAAAATACCTACATACCGACATTTTATTACGTAGGTAGGTAGCCATTTCCTTTTCATTCATTACTAAGCATCGAAGTCAGACAGGCACTTTTTATTCATCAAAGTGTAACCTATTATGATATAATCAAATAATGAGTTACTGGGTCTATTCTGATAAGAATGTCATTATATGTAGTTAATAGAACTATCAACATTTATAGCAATAAGTAATAAAATAATACATTTTTACTTAATTGTTTATTCGGTTACAATATCTAAGTCATATTATATCACAGAATAATTACTAGTACAAGTACCTAGCCATATCTTGATACAACCCTACCGAGCGTAAAAGTGACAGCAATTCTGCTGGAAGCTATCGCGCGTTGTGACACGTACATTCTAGCCTGCACGCAATGGGTGAGCGCCTTCTAGGTACATTATAATTGAAATCTCGCAGCGCTGTGCGAGTAAAATTGCACTTTATTGCGTTGTAGGGAGAGTTGCTATATATTTAAATGACTTTACTCAGTTATCCTTCTGTACTTGTACTATTATTTATTCTTTGCCCGTACTCTTATCTACTTCACAGTCATTGAATAGAAATAATACACGTGCCTACATTTCGCTTAATTGAAAGAGTTCCAATTGTATTCTGAAATTCCAATTATTTTGATTGTGTTGAGAATATTATGTGCGAGCAAAAACAAACAATAGGTGAATTGTGTGCCGCCACGAACGCAGAGAGCACTTGTGTTTTTTTTTAAAATTTTTTTGCGCGATCAGATATAAAAATAGTAGCCAGAATTTCAATTTTTTTTCATCGTAAAGTGAACACTGTTATTGTGGCTCTTAATCTACACATTTATGTAAAGCAACTAGCTGATGCCTGCGGATTCGCACACGTGGTCATTTCTCAAGGTAAAAAGTACTCTATGTGCTGTACCAGGATACCAATATACATTTGATTAACAATTAACATTTGATCAAAATTTCTTCAGCCGTCAAAAATATTTTTATCGATAGCTTGGCTTCTACTCATCGCATTGAGATATCAAGTACCCCAGTTTTTAAATCAAACCCTAAGCTATCTAACAGTGAAAACAACATGGCAATCGGCCCAGTAGTTTTTATGTGATGCGCGAACAAACATATAGACAAACTAACAAATAAACAGACAAACACGATTTAAAAAAATGTTATATTCTTGTTCAGTAGCTTATTTTAAGCACCAATTTTTTTTTATTTTATTCTTTTAATACTTTTTCGTTCTAATTGCTTTATTATAAGTAAAGATGGTACGAAAAAACGAAAAAACCTGTACAAAAAAGGTAATTAAAAAAAGGTCAGGGACCTTTTTCAAACATTGACACACCACGGAGGTCGGCAACAAACCTAACAGGCTGACTGTGTTGTTCGCCACATATGTACTGTGGACCTAAAACTTATACAGGTACCTACCACGGGAGATATTGGTAAAATTGTATTTTGCCGTTTACAATACTTGTAATGTCCAAAGAACCTTGGAGAGCATTAAATTGATAATGACTAGAAATCTCTGCCCTTATTACAAGCCACAAAGACAAACCCCCAGATCAATAACAATCCCCATCATTAGTCGAATTGTGGATACTTGGCACAATGCCGTAATCCCAGACACCGTACTCCCGTCGCCAGATGACTACCCGCCGTTGAAACCACCATACACACACACCATGTCGCCCTACTCTACTCTATTCGCTTATTTTGGGGTGAGTACCTTTTTCTTAAATTAAACGATAGTTAAATAAAGTAATTTTTAAAATTAGGGTACATGTAAAATTGCCAGTACAGTTATATGTTTATTTGTTTTCTATTGCCAGTACAGTTATATGTTTATTTGTTTTCTATTGCCAGTACAGTTATGTTTATTTGTTTTCTATTGCCAGTACAGTTATATGTTTATTTGTTTTCTATTGCCAGTACAGTTATATTTTTATTTGTTTTCTATTGCCAGTACAGTTATATGTTTATTTGTTTTCTATTGCCAGTACAGTAATGTTTATTTGTTTCCTATTGCCAGTACAGTTATATGTTTATTTGTTTTCTATTGCCAGTACAGTTATATATTTGTTTGTTTTCTATTGCCAGTACAGTTATATGTTTATTGGTTTTCTATTGCCAGTACAGGTATATGTTTATTTGTTTTCTATTGCCAGTACAGTTATGTTTTTTTATATGTTTAAGGGTTATATGTTTGCTGCTCCTATCCAGAGATCCTGATGGGGGCTTCGGGTTGGGTTGAATTAGAGACGGCAGGCTGGTGTATCTTCTATTTATTTTCCAATGAGGTCGGTGTCTTCAATGTGGGATCCGAGAGAAAAGAGGTCGCAGCCATTTTTTTTTTTTTCTTTAGAAAGGATATGTGCTGTTGGTCTATAACTGACCTCTACAGCGTCACCGGACGGTGGGGCGGGCGCAAAAGCGCTCCGCCGCAATGCGTGACGCAGAACGCGCACGCCAAAGTTAAGTTTTTGGCCACTTGCTCAAGGGCACCAAGGGGGTACGAACCTCGGCTTGGACAGTTGCCATTGATTACTTGGGGAGTATCGAACTAAGGTTGGGGAGTATCGAACTAATGGTCGCAGCCATCCAGGTTTAGCGTTTTTATACGCCCGAAAGGCGCCGTCAGGTGAAGAGTTTGGGAACTAACTTGGATTATAGTATGCTATACATCGATTGAGGTGTCTTCGTTTAAGCATTTAACCATAGATGGCGTTGTTCTTAACAATGTTCAAACTAAAAACTAGGTCATATTTTGACAAGCGGGGCACCAATCGATTCCCCTTTAGCGCAATAGTCCTAAGCTATGTATTACCCGACCTAAGTCGGGTTATAGTCTTTGAACTTATGTCTTGTTGACTAGATAAAACGTGTCAGTGCCGCAATAGTCACATGTTTTTAAATACCAGCTTTGAACCTTATTTCAAGTAGATTAGAGGTAAACTGCAATGTCTTCGATAATATCACGTCTTGGTCTCAGTGGCGCCAACTTCTTGGCGTCAACATTGTTTTGTAGTCTTGTTGAGTTTGTATACTCTGTGACATGGTTACTTGATGGTGGTGATAAGAGTGCCAATCAAGTTTGTTTTGTAAAAAAACTAGATTATTTCTCGATCAGTTATTTTTTGTCGATTGTTAGATTATTAAATTTGTTATCTGTACTCATTATTGCAGAAGAAAAAGGAACGTGAATAAATTCTCGTGCTTTGTTTGTTTTTGCGCTTTTTTGTCATGTTTTTGCGCTGGTTCTTACTAAGCGTTTCATATCTATATTTATTATGTGTACAGTCAAGGAATGGATTAACTTACCAGATTATTTATTTCCCGACAAGTACAACCGAGGTGTCTTCAAGTGTATAATGAACCGGTATCTTCTATCCGAGATGCTACGTCTTCAACTGCATCGTGACCTACCACCACCAGATGAGATCATCATGCATTCGTCCATATACCTACACATTTCTTTAGTTTTTCTCCATTGCTTACCACGCATGCATGAATCATAATCAAATTGAGCATCAACGAAAGCCTATGCTTGCGAACATTTTTAAAACTATTAGATATTAATTTTAGGCTTCGAAGTTTTTCTATTATTAGCCCAAATATCTATGAAAAAAACTGTGTTTTTTTTTGTGTGAGTGTTGGTCACACGACAACTCATGTCACTTTTAAGTCCCCTATGGGCTTAAAAGTGACATGATTTATTTAGAAAAAAGAGTGTATGGCCCTCTTTGCTCAAATATATATCCCTTAAAATCCCTTTTGAAGAATCAACAATACTAATGACCAACACTCAAACATGAGTTATTTGGAAAAAAAGGGGCACAGCTAGTAAAATAGAAAATAGCAAATTTTGTTCACCCGCGACTTCGTCCGCGCAAACTACAGTTTATCGTTAAAATAAGCATATAAAAACCAATGCAAAAGTATAGTACCAACGGTTTTGATGCTTTATGACAACTTTTTTGGAAATTGTTATTATTTCGTTTCCATGACAGCCGTTCCTTACAGCGAGTAATCGTCATTTTCCAGTTTTCCAGTTTTGTACTGTACTTATTAACATTATTTACATAGTTTCATTGAAATCAAATCAGCCGTTTTGGCGTGAAACAAACAAACAGGAATACAACAGCTATTCTAAAAATACACTACATTATTAAACGTAAGTGTCCAGGATACAGAAGATTTTCTGAACGATTTATTTTATACTGATGTATGTACTATATGATTGTCGAATGAGGCAGTCAATCCCGACCACTGTGTCAGAGCTTGTCAGGCCACCTAAGGGCCTCTGCCTTTGGTATCAATTGTAAGCAACCGGGACTGTGACACATTAAAAGTCATTCGTGAGGGCCGAGGATCGAACACAGTATCTTAATACCGCGTGGCCACCTTCGCTTTTTATCCCGTTGACCTAATCTGTTCCCATTGTGCAACTTATCTCCACGGTGCCTATTCTACTGCAAATTTTACTAAAAACAATACATAAATGTTCTAAAACTAAAACCCGACTACGGTTGTTGAATAGTCTATGATACTGTTGCGATGAAGACGAATCGATTGATACCTCGCTTGACAACATTGGAACAGGTTTCTAGTTTGAACACATAACCTGTCCTTTGTTTCACCGTAGTTGGGTAAAAAATAGCTTATGCCACTCTTTCAATGAAATCGAATTGAGTGATGTTTCGCTATGATGGAACATCCACGTACGTACCTTCATACATACATAGGCTGTTAAAATCATTATCTTTCCCGTGCTTCGGTATAGTCGGGTAATAATGAAGATGAATTTATTTCAGATTGATTTGAGAGCTGTTAAATTTAATTTTAGTTTAATTGTGTACACCCAGAACCAATAGACTTACTAGATACTCATATTAACTTAAAAGGAATTTAAATCTATTTCCTATTTCAGCTGTACCTTCTCTTCATGCTGGGCTTCTTCGTGATCATTTGCCTGATATGTCTTCTGGTTCTTCTACGGTTTCGCAGAAAATTCAATCAAGATGCAACCTCGCTGACTGAACCCAGAGAAAATACTCCGATGCGAAGACCGTGTAAACATGAATTTTAACCCTACGACTGATAGAAATAAGGTTCATAACCATGTGCCTTCAATTGCCATAACTTCAGTGCCAAATGTTTAAGTCAGAAAACTGCAATTAATAATTTCATGCACACTTTAATAAGGGCTGTGAACATGAGATTTATTTTAGTGTCGACGAGTTACGAGTAGAAGATATGTTTACCTACTGCTAGAAAACACTAATACAAAATTAAACATGAGTTTAGCACACAAATAAATATAAGTAAAAAATATATGTTATTCATAGTGTACTTATATTCTACTTGTCAAGCCTTTTCATTTGATACCGATAAAGAGGGCATGTTAACAACATGTGAACGGGCTTTATTGTATCCGTCATAGAAGAGACACCATAGAAACGTGGAACAGTAAGGATAATTCTTTTCTTAACTCAGACGAGACGAAACGAGCACGCGGCATTTTACATTTTCAGGAAGCGGGCCGATTGCGCTGCAACACCATTAAATCGTCAGGTCAGATAAAGGTCAAACCATAGATTAAACACTAGCCTGTAAACAATAAAAAAATAGAATGTGGCCACGTTCTTTCTTTTTTACTGACTTCAAAGCTTTTTTTATGTACTTGCACCGATTCCTTTATAATTTATTCCATTCTCATTTATTTAAGCTAGCGTCAGCAGCTGCATTCCACTGACGTAATAATTTAGTATATTTACACTGATAACTGACCGCCTGTATGTTGTCCATACTATAGAGTCAATATCACCAGCTATTATGAGCTCCTTTAGTGAGATTTCTAGATATTTATGGTATGTCAGATTAATTGTGGGTGGAACAATCCCTAAGGGAGCGAATATTATAATGATCGGAAATACAAAAATGCCAGTCAGGAATTTGCAGCCCACCTGTATGTTGGCAGATCAATAATCTGGCCTTATGGAATTATAGTTTAGATATTTTAGTTAGAGTATCGTTTAGGTGGAGCGACGACCTGAGAGGCAGCCAGTAGAAACTGAGCGATATCTGCATATCATATGCATATCTAATTGGCCGTTTCTATTTTACCTCTTTCACTAGACTGTAATTTTAATTTTGGCACTTTGCACAGGTAGAAGAAAAAAGAAAAGAAGAAAAAAGTTTTAAATGGCACAAAAAATAAAATATACAAATATTATATATTTGAATACCTAGTAATACAAATTAACATAAGCATTACAAGCTATGCGAGTGTACCAAAAGGGACAGTGTTCAGCAAGAATTTCCTTCTGGACGCCGGTTTTCAGAAAGGCCCCGCGCGGGTGATGTTAAAAAAATGGTACGAATTTATTTAAAATACATAAGGGGTTACATCATACATATAAATTCATAACTAGCTGGTGCCCGCGGCTTTGCTCGCGTGGTCATTTCTGTAGGTGAAAGGTACTCTTTGTGATATTCCAGAACCTAAAATACCAAAATACCAACATTTGATCAGAATTCCTTCAGCCGTTAATAATATTTTTATCCCTTGCTCGGCTTCTATTCGTCGGATTGAGATATAAAGTACCCCAGTTTTTTAGTCAAAACATAAGCTATTCAATAGTGACGCATCGCAATCGGTTAAGTAGTTTTTATGTGATGCGCGAGCAAACATACAGACAGACAAACATACTAACAGACAGACACGAGTTATTAAAATGTTACATTCTTGTTCAGTTTTTTTATGTACCTACCTAGACCATCTCTTTTTTAATTATCTTCTTTATACAGACTTTTTGGTTCCTATTGCTTTATTATAAGTATATAGACTCGTAATAATACATATACATTTAAAAATAATAAAAACACTTAAGTAATTAAATAATCTATATACTTAGAAAACAAGAAACATAAATTAACTATACAGAATTATAATGGATTATTTCAATGGCAATCGAATGAATGGCATGGCAAATACTTCGAGCATATATCCTATGGAGATGTTAATGCAAGGCGTACCCCTCTGCTGGCCATATGGCATGACTTGGCCATTCACGTAATATAAAACTATTTCACTCACGACCGCGGCCATTTGGTATCGTTTCGTGTCGCAAAGCGGAGTTCAGTGAAAATGGTGAATTGTGCGGTATTTTTGTGCAGAAGGCGATCAGCAACATCAAACTTACGGGAAACGGTATTTCCTATCACAAGTAACTGTTATTTATTTGAATTGTGCTTATAATATTGTATAATTTTGTCAAATGAACTACCAGTTTCGACAGGTTAGCGACAGTTTTACGACGCCATCGTCTTGGTAGAAGGCGTAGTGCGGGGACAAGTTGAGTAAAATTGATTGGATGAATGATGGAATCCACGTTAAATTATCTATAAATATGAAGTGTTAGTACCTAACAAATTATTTTCCAGTGCCTCTAGAATACTAATCATCGCCTGAGAAGCCGGCCGCGGTCAGTTTTTTGCTATTATTTTGTAATTGCAGGTACATATTGAGTCGTGCGTTCACGCCAACTCAGTATAGCCAATGACGCGGCGGGGAGAGAACGCGCGTCGAGGGTAGATTCTTCGTTTCCGAGAAATAGTCATTTTTAGATTATTTGAATGATTTAGGGTGATTACTTGACTGAAAAGGTATAATTATTATTTTGTATTGTTGTTTAGAAAAGGTAGAGGTTTGCCTGTTATTTTGATATAAGTTTGTAAAATTTTAATAAAAGATAAGTTTTTTTTTTCCAAATGTAGCCTGCCAGGCGATCATTATACTCTAGGGTTAAAAGTGTTTTAATCTACATTTAAAAAGCGATATGCCATTAACTCACTAACCACTTACAACGCTGAAATTTTGCCTGTTAGTATCATATAGGCTGTAGACGATAATTACGAACCGATGTTACGAATGGGCCGGATTAAGAGGGTGAAAAAACAGTTCTGAGTTTCTATTAAACTTCATGTTATTTAAGTTAGGGACAAAATTCAACGTTTGTTATTAAGTTAATAGTTTAGATGATTCTAAACTATTCGGTTTAAGATTATTTTCCAAGTATTTTATAATTATGAAATAGTAGCTTTAGCCCACGACTTTGTCCGCATTGACTACAGTTTATTTCGTAAAAAACATCCCATGTTCTTCTAGGATATTGAAAAATTAAATCAAAGCAAAAGTATAGCACCAACGTATTGTATTCTCTTTGACACCAACGCTCTTGATGCTTTTTAACAGAGTTATTATTTTGTTTCAATGGCAACCGTTCCTTACAGCGAGTAATCAACATTTTCTAGTTTTCCCGCGGAAACTTACTATTTTCCGGGATAAAAAGAATTCTATTCCAGGGTATAAGCTATCTCCATTCCAAATTTCATCAAAATCCATCTAGCCGTTATTGCGTTAAAACTCCCCAAACAAACAAACAAACAGACAACGTGTTACTTTTATATAGTGGTGTGGATTTCTAGAGCTTCTTCTAGGTCTTTTGTCTTATTCTTGACCTCAAAGATCTGAAATTCTAGCCATACCGTATCCGTTATTTTTTTTATATAGAAATGTCATAGTATAAAAGTTTTTGAGTATCAGACAGGGAAGCTCACGTGAAGGTTTGCATTAATTAATAAATTCACCAAGTAGCGAAAACTCGCTCCACGAGGGATTCGTTGAACTCTAAAATATAGATATTTTAGGGTTTATCGATTGCATGAATAAAGGAAGTACTTACCCCTATGGTCCGTAGACATAAGTTTTTAGTAAAACCACGTTCATTTCATTCATTAATTCATTTATCGTTCAGGTTTACCGGTCTTTGTGAATGACCATCACTAGAGATTATCATAGTGTGCTTCTAAATACTGCGTAACTATGCTGTATTTTATAACTGTGTGCGTATTATGAGATGTTGGATGGAATTAAATGTTTTCTTGCTATAGTAATTATTAATATGCATATTTAAATTGGCATATCGATTTATATTAAATTCTAAATCCTCACGTATGGAACTTAAATCTAATATCTTAACAATAGACCCCTTATCATTACTAACAAAGGCTTTCCCTTCCTTAATTGGGAGAATTCCAGGGTTGCGATCGATCGGCTGAAGTAGAAGGGCCTGGATCCTGGTCATATGCATCAGGAGCAGGATGAATCTGCGAAGGTCGTTTTATGTCCTTAATAGGTGCTTTAGTATCATGTCCGTAAAATTTTACTGGGACTATATTCCTATCTACCTCTCTAGTAACATTCGCTTTTTCATAACGAGCTTTATCTTTGCGACTCCTAACATTGGCACCTTTTATAAATACTGTATCCCCAATTTTAACATCAAATTCCTTTTCTCCTCCGCGCTTTTTCTTGATCTTTTCTATTCGGTTGATTGTCTTATCTGTTAAGTACTCATAAAGGTATTTCGTACGTTTTTTATGGTCTTATAATAACTTTTATGTGTAGCTTTTGTTAAATTCAACATCAACTTTGTTTGGCCAAAAACGACTTCAAAGGGTGTCAGACCTGTTGTAGAATGTATTGTCTGATTATAAGACATGACTGCATATGTCATAACTGACGCAGCATCTGTGATTTTATGCTCATATTTTGCCAAGCACTACACTTTCAATAGGGTTGAATGAAGTCATTCAATCAGCCCCATGGAATTGGGATTATGGGGGGTTCCAATATGTAAACCAATTTTGTAAAAACTAAGGGTTTCTTTAATAAGTGTATTATTAAATTCGGTTCCGGAATCTGAACATATTTTTCGTGGCATACCATATATTGAAAAATACTTAATGAGGGCTCTAATTATTTCCGGTGTCGATTTGTTATTAATCTCTTTTGCTTGACCAAGCTTGCTAAAAGCATCGATAATTGTTAAATAGGGCTTTCCTTCTATTGTAAAAACGTCTATGAAAACTTCTTGTAAATGGTCTATTCTGTGTTTTGGTCAATTGTAGATCTGGTTTTAAAGGTTTTCGGTCATATTTCATAGCTTTACAAATTTTGCAAGAGTTTATTATAGCCGCTACGGTAATATCCATATTATTCCAAAAATAAGTGCATTTCAGGTGCATAATTGTTCCTTTTATTCCCCGGTGGCACGCTTTACCTACATGATATTTCAACACTATCTCACGCTGCTCACTTTCCTCATTCACGTAAACTAACCTTTGCTTACATTCCAATAACTTAACTGTAGCCTTCTTAAATAACGCAATTGTCGATTCTGAAATTTTTTTTCGATGTGTTTCATGTTCAAAATACATAAAGTGTTTTATTTTGGGCTTAATGTACTCTTTCAGGAATTGTTTAACTAATTCAGGTTTATTTAGGGGTAAGTGCACTTCCAGAATCATTTGTTTTGGTCGCGATATATTTTTTACAGTAATTTCTTCCCTATACCAAAAGTTTAAGGACAAGGATTTGATTTGGTTTTGTATCTATAGCTTCGTTTAAAATGGTAATACTATCTGTGTCTACTTCGTATGCAGAATGTTCAGTAAATATACGATTACTTCCAGATTTTTTAGAGACCGCTGAGATAGTACTACTTGTCGGGGATGAAATCGACACAGTTTTTTCCGAATCTGTTGTAATATCTATAGGTTCTGGTTTTGGTGGTATTTCAGTACGGGGTGCAACTACATTACTTGTTTCCGGTCTATTTTCTCTTCCCAACCTTACTAATTCTCTCATCACTTCATCAAGATGTTCTTGTAATCTTTCTTCAGTGTCTACATTAACCTCCATTGAGCTTTGTCCATCTTTGCCTAGCGCATTTACCTTCATACGAGATAGAGCATTCGCGACGCAATTTTGTTTCCCGTTTTTGTAAACTATATTGTAATCGAATTCTGCAAGACGCAGCTTCCATCTGATAAGCTTGCTATTTGCTTATTTTATGGAATTTAGCCACGCCAACGGCTTGTGGTCGGTGTATATAGTGAATTTCCTACCATACAGGTAAGGCCCAAAAATATTTGCGGCCCAGACAATTGCCAAAAGTTCGTTTTCAATGGTACTATACCAAGTCTCTGCATCGTTTAATGTCCTACTAGCGTAAGCTATAGGTTTATCTGTGCCAATCGGGCCTTGAGATAGTACTGCTCCGAGAACATAATTTGATGCGTCGGTTGTTAGTTGAATGGTTGTGTAAAGTCCGGGAAAAAAGAGTTTTCCCGGATTTTATATGAATGATTGAATACAGTCTCTTGGGGCCTGTATGCTGAATCCTGAAACTAATTAGACATTGTATTTGAAAGCATAACATAACCATTTCTCAGCACAAATTGGTTTCAATAACATCGATCTATAATTTCAATGGAAACTAGTTTAGATTTGATATTATACTTTCAGATTTTAAGTCTATTCTCCAAATATAATATTAAAAACAAACAGCAGACGAAGTTTCTCACTTCAATGAAGGTAAAATATAGTTTTATTCTAAAAATAACACAGGTAATAGGGTAGGAATTCTTTTCCGAGCAGTGGGGCATCGTAGGATCATAATCATAGTAACATAATTTTATTTATACACACCTTTCGCTTCGGGACCAGTACGTAGCATCTTCGTAGCACTGCTACGTGCATAGAATGTTCGCGGTCGTTATACCGTAGACTTGATCGTTTTTATTGCAAACGGACAAATCAACTAACTAAAGTTCGCATGAAAACTATAAAATTTTGTTACTTTTATTATTTTCAAGCAAATACTTTTAATTCCTAAATATATAAATTACAAAAATATTATTAGAATAGACACAAATCAGTATTTATAACAATATATCTTTGTATGTATATCTATCAGTCTAAATGTATGTCTACTTAAAATAAAGCATTTAATAAATCTGGTGTACTTTGGATAATAATCCGATGAAGTGGAGCTGAACAATCAATAAAATCTATTTGACGGCTACAATTTTTTTTAATGAAATGTGGAAGTTGAAAGTTCTAGGTCCTAGAATAACACATAAGTTAATTTAAACCCGGAGAAATGACAACGCGGGCATAGCACCCAGCCCAGTTACCTAGTTATTAATTAAAAATAAAAGGATTATTAATTTTCACTATAGATAATGGTTGCCAAGAAAAGCGCGAAAACACCATTATATTTTATTAAAAGACTGATTGTGTATCAACCTAGTTATTACTCTCATAGGAAATTAAACACTAACCTACTCACCACGCATAGTTAGGAAACCCACCTGGATAGAACCTTACAAACAAAATCATTGAAGTTAGATTCATAAAATAGATTTTTGAATAAGTATGCCTGCCATAAACGATCAAGCGATCGATCAATTTTGAAAGTAGTGCACTTTATTTTAAGCTTATGACTGTTGACTCATTAGATTGATTCTAAAAGCAAACTATTGCAATCAGTAATTCATGGATTTAAAGTTTGTTTGTTTGAAATAGAGGTGACGATTAAAGATCGAATACAATTAAGTGACCCAGCGATACTACTGAGTTGTTCAAAATATTAAATTCAACAAAGTATTAAGTATAGGTATTTAAAATTTGCTTTTCAGAAGTGTAAAATCAGCACTTTGTTACACGAAAATTCTTACGAAAATACTATATATATATATATATGTATATTGATATAAATATAAATAAAAGCTTCTAAAACCATATCCGCTAGTACCATTAACTCAATACTCTTCTTGAACTTTAACTCGTGGAAAAATAACCGTCGTCGTAGGATATAAGGGCGCTGCATTGTTTAATGACTATTTTTTGTATATTTTCAACACTTAAAACCGGTTTTCAACACCGTGTTTAAAACTAACACGGTCACGAACACTAGGAGTATAAAATAAGAGAAAGAGGGTAGACCATTTTGTCTGCTCGTAAAAATGTCCACCCGCAGGTTAAGTAATTCAGTTAACCGTGATCAAGGCGCTTGCGACAGTGCCGAAATATCGGGAACTCAGTAAAAATAGTATTCTGTTTTCTTAACACTATCACTTTCACTTTTCTGTTGTTGATATTACAAATACATATAATGTAATGTGACCAAAACTTAGCCTATCAGAGCTTGACTTATATTAAAGAAAATAATGAAGTACACAGACAGTTAATTTAGCCTTCACACATCGATTTTGCGTGAAACATAAGTTAACGTTAAGTATTAATATACCTACATAAGTGACGGAAATATAATAGCTACTAACATTACAAAGAAGATTGCCTTATATTGGATTTTGATTTGACCTGCCCTCCGAACTAGTCATACATAAACTGTAGCTCTAAAGGGATATTTGCTTTGACAATTGTACCTCAAAGCGATTACGTGAGGGTTTTTTCGCATTTTATTTTATTTTGGTTCTGCCATAGTACATAATATATAGTCCAGGACTATATAATATGGCTATGGTTCTGCGTCGGTAATGCCAGCTATTTCGCCAATGTCAAATTTTTAGATTAACAAAAGTCGTGTTGTCATGACACAGTCAAATAGTCAAAGCAGAGGTCAAAGTCACAAGTCAGTAAAATGGTGGACTTTTTTACATCCTAGAGAGTTTTTCACTTTGTGGTTTTCACATCACAAAGTGCCAAGTATTTTTGATTTTTTATACTTCGCCTAAACTCATATACTGTATTTCTTTATTCCACCAATATTACAAATTAACACACGAAAAAACTAAAGTTTTGGGAAAAAAATATACTCTATCTATTTATACCTATAATAAAGCAGTACGTACTAAAAAATATACAAAAATAAGCAGCAGCCGAGCGATCGGTAAAAATATTTTTGACGGCTGATGGAATTGATCAAATATTTGATATTTTGGTAGGTATTTTAGGTCCTGTAATAACACAAAGAGTACTTTTAACCGAGTTTTTTCTTTTTTTTAATCAATTTTTATTAGGGACTTTGAGTCGCTTTGCGACTATGACAGCCCCATTTTTTACATTCAACTTAACAACTACTTAATTACTTTATACACTAATTTGTAAAGAGCTTTTGCCACGTCACTTAATGGAGCGGACAAGATACTCTGTATTATGCCGACATCTAGAAGATTGGAATCGTACTGAGTGAGCATGTGTGTTCGCACTGACTGGCTCCACACACACACTCGACGAGGAGATGATGCACGTCCTCCTCCTTTTCCTATTACAAAAAACAGTGCGTTTTTATTTTAAAACAGTGTAATTATGTTTTTTTTTCTTATTAGAGACGTGCCGTGCGTAAAGTATGTCTATATGCCATCATTTTACGATTTTGCCACGATTTTTACATATTTTTTTTGCCACTGATTTTACGATATGAGTGTAGATAAAATAATATAATATTACGGTTAATAAATAAAATAGAAGCCGAGAAATCGATAAAAACTATTTAATGGTTGCATTTAACCCCTCGGCTGCTGCGGCAACCAAAACTCAGTACAATAACCGGTTAACGCACGCGCGTGCCGCACCTACTGGATAACTAGGTATTAAAAAACTCGAGTGATACTACTAAAACTCACTCTCGTGTTTTAATAGCCCTCTTTATGCAACCGTTTTATAAACTACTATTACACGTAGAAATTCCGAAAGAATCTCAAATAACAAGTTTTTTCATAAAATATAATGGTGTTTTCGCGCTTTTCTTGGCAACCATTATCTATAGTGAAAATTAATAATCCTTTTATTTTTAATTAATAACTAGGTAACTGGGCTGGGTGCTATGCCCGCGTTGTCATTTCTCCGGGTTTAAATTAACTTATGTGTTATTCTAGGACCTAGAACTTTCAACTTCCACATTTCATTAAAAAAATTTGTAGCCGTCAAATAGATTTTATTGATTGTTCAGCTCCACTTCATCGGATTATTATCCAAAGTACACCAGATTTATTTAATGCTTTATTTTAAGTAGACATACATTTAGACTGATAGATATACATACAAAGATATATTGTTATAAATACTGATTTGTGTCTGTTCTAATAATATTTTTGTAATTTATATATTTAGGAATTAAAAGTATTTGCTTAAAAATAATAAAAGTAACAAAATTTTATAGTTTTCATGCGAACTTTATTTAGTTGATTTGTCCGTTCGCAATAAAAACGATCAAGTCTACGGTATAACGACCGCGAACATTCTATGCACGTAGCAGTGCTACGAAGATGCTACGTACTGGTCCCGAAGCGAAAGGTGTGTATAAATAAAATTATATTACTATGATTATGATCCTACGATGTCCCACTGCTTGGAAAAGAATTTCTACCCTATTACCTATGTTACTTTTAGAATAAAACTATATTTTACCCTCATTGAAGTGAGAATCAAATTTCGTCTGCTGTTTGTTTTTAATATTTGGAGAATAGACTTAAAATCTGAAAGTATAATATCAAATCTAAACTAGTTTCCATTGAAATTATAGATCGATGTTATTGAAACCAATTTGTGCTGAGAAATGGTTATGTTATGCTTCCAAATACAATGTCTAATTAGTTTCAGGATTCAGCATACAGGCCCCAAGAGACTGTATTCAATCATTCATACAGTAGTCTCAATTTCTGAAAATTTAGTTCTGACTCACTTCTGAAACCTTAAAATTTTACTAATCTGGGTTCTTAGACTAAATATATTAAGTCTGAGGCAGGGTCTTAATCATTAGTATTTTCTTTTGATTTCTAGCTATAAAGAACTATTAAAAGTGACATGTTCATGATTTAATGCAGTCATTGCGCTTGAATCTGCAAGGTAAATTAATCATGAATTTCAGTGTATGGATACTTCATGTCCTGGAGCAACACATACGATAGTTATAGCCCATAAAATGCAAGACTGTGTGATGCAAGTGCTACAAGCGCTACTTGTAGTTGCAATGAACTGAAAATTACATGAGATTTTAAGACAATTCCGTATAGTTATCTAGCAGTTGTAAAGTCTCACTTCATCTCACGTTTTATTTTCTTTCTGTTTAGTTGAGGTTTCATGTAATATTAACACAACAAGTCCACTTTCACGATAAAATAACCAATAAAATAAACAAAGAAATACGTAACCTTAAAATGTCTATGCCTTGTCAAGATTTTAAATATTTCTTGTCTTTGAATTAGTATGTTCATTCTATACGTTATGTAATTTAGAATCTTAAACAGAAATTTTACTAAGCCAATATGTCTTTTAGCAAACAAATTTTCATCGCAATATCGACTCCAACGCAACGTTAGAATGACTGTAATTACAAGTTCTGATTGAAACAGGATGGGTAGTCGTCACGCAAGGTATTCCAAACGCAACCATCACAGATAACACCGAGAAAGGGGACGATTGAGTCTGTGGCGATGAGTAATCCTTTTGGTTTTGGCTTGGGTGATTTTAATTCTTGTTTACCATGGTTTTAAATCGTTTTCGAGTAATTTTGGACAAACCATTGTCTATTGTAAATGTTGTCTTCAAATATTAATATTACCTGTGTAGTAAAAGAAAAACCCCAATATTGGATAAGTGTTTCGGATATCAATACAAAAATACAACAACACTTTATTGCACACCAAGAAGAAGAAGAAGAAGAAGACGAAGAAGAAGAAGAAGAAGAAGAAGAAAATCAATTTATTTGCATAAAATAACATTTAGAACAATGACATAAATAAAAATAAAATATACCTTAACACTAAAGTACGTCTAAATGTAACCATTTGCAAAATGGCCCCAGCTCAGCATACTGCTGGTCGTAAAACGACCAGCGCTAATAATAATAATAAGGTAATATAGGATAAACTCATGAAATGAAAGGTACAATGGGCGGCCTTATTGCTATATAGCAATCTCTTCCAGGCAATTCATTATCGTGTGACTTCTAAATTGCTTCTTGTATGTACTGGCTATCAGGCCGTAATATTTTGGTGGGAAAATTATATGTTACTCTTGTGAATTCACGAACTGATTGTTTTATATTTATCTCTAATCTTGTGTTACTGTGCCAGACCTAGATTGCAATATCGTCCGGTACAAATTTTAAATTTAGTAACGGTTTTTTTCCTGATTTTGTTCGTTTATAACTTTTCTTATGGTAAATTTATTTAGCAAGTCATTGCGAAGGTTATTATGGTCAAACTGAGTGTTGTTTGCATTTAGTCATACCAGCAAACACTTCCGCAATAACTTGAATTTTTAAGTATGTACCACTTTTGTATTCCCTTGATTTCGTGATAATTTACACCCAACTGGTGAAGTACCTTTAAAACTATGCTTCTTATGTAATGTATTTTTATATTTATAAACTTATGTCCAACCCTTCTGGTCCTTTATATATGTAATTTAACTGTTATTGTCAATCTCTGTACAACACTGGCTGCCACATCCTTGGGGCATAACTGAAAGAGGCCTCGTCCGGCATGTTGTACCCCAAGGAACAAAGGCCTGGTGATGTACGGCAACCAGACCTACTGAACCTGGACTAAGCCAAATATTTCGACCGTTCCAGGGGTTTTTTTTTCTACTTTCTACTGTACGAGATCTACCCTCGCCTGAGCGCATCTACGGGTTTGCGGACGGAAAACTACTTGCTGCTCCTCTACGTGCTGCTCCTCGACTGCTGCTCCACGACTGCTGCATCTCCACCACGGCTGCACCGTACCGCGGAACGCCTACCCGTGTGCGCCTCCAAAGCTAAGTCCCAAGCTAAAAGGGACAATAACAAAAACATCACCACCTCCTCGTACACACTCCCTGAGATTATATCTCTTACACTTCTTTCTGATTATACTGATAGTTACTATTGTAAGCGTTATTAATTATAAATAAGAATGTTAGTAATCTATTAATAATAAGCGTCATTAATTATAAATGTTACGTTAACAAATCTAGTAAATTATTAATAAAAACAAGTACATTTGACTACTTTAAAATCGAATCTTAATCGTTACTGATTTGGATAATGTAATGTCAAATTGTAAATTATTATAAAAGCTAAATTATAAATGTTGTGAAATAACTTATTAATCATTTTAAATATTACTGATTATGAAAATGTAAATACATTATTTTATTTTAATAAAATGGTTACGCTTTCCGGTTTTGCCGCCTTGGCGCTTCCGGCAGAACTAAAGCGCGGGGAACGGCAGAGACGGAACTCGTTACTCGTTTAACTCGTGGTATTCGTTAGCCAGCTGGCAAAGGAACAAGTCGTGTGGTAGAATAAAGTGTATTTTGCATCTAAACTAAGGTTATTATTGGAATAAATATTAGTGAAAATCTGAAAGTGTTTGAATTTTTGGTTGGCGCCAAAACTATATATATACCTTTTTTATTTAATACCTACCGCCACTTCATAAGTAGGTAAGCTTCTAATTATTTTTTTCTTCTACCTAAACTGCCAGGTAACACAGTGAAAACGACATTTCAATCATTCCAGTTTGTTTGTTTGTTTGTCGTATGAGATAGTGCTGGCCTCTGATGTCAGAGTTTGTCAAGCCACCCGAAGGCTTCTGACATGGCTTAACGACTGCTATTAATCAATTACATACGGGATCTCCAGCTTAACGTAGAAAAGTCATTGGTGCGGAGTGTAGGTTTTGAACCCGGTATCGTTGGATTCTGAATTGCACTATAGAACCGTTACGCCACCATCGCTCCAGTAGTATTTATGTGAAAAAACATATCAACAGACTTCATTTTTACATGACTGCCCAAAAAAAAGAGTGTAAGTGTTGTTTTTAGGATTCATGTATGCATGTATGTATGTTATATATGTATGTTTGTGAGTCTCATTATTCAACCATTACTTTTAAATGCCTGAACAGATTTAGACGTATAGGGTATCGTTAGACTCCTTACATCCCCTGAGTATTATAGGCTATTTTTCATTATGAAAGAATTGAATGAGGCGGTAGTATGGCTCCATTCTCAAATGCGAAAACAATATTTTTTTCGTCGAATTTTAAAATATGTGTATCAATTTGAAGGCCTTGATAAGCACATTCTAACTATATATATATATTTAATCTTTTAAGATAGTTAAAATACAAGTTTTTTTTTTTACCTACACCTGACCATTATTAAAATTATTATCTTTAATGTTAGTTTTTTTTTTTTTTATATTGAATGTAACTGTCAATTGTATGTATCTGTCAATAGCTCGGCTTCTACTCCTTGCATTGAGATGCAAAGTAGATTCACCAAATTATCAGAAAACCCTAAAGTACCAAACATTTAAAACCGTGTCGCAATCAATATGTTTTTTTGTGGTGAGAAAACATTCATACACACAAACAACATGAACACAAAGAATATACAATTTTTAAATGATAGGTATATTTTCAGAAGTAAATTATCTTCAATGTAGACTTTTCATTACTTGTTTACTCCCGATGTTAGAGTAGGTACACTGGAACCATACATTTCTTACTGTCGTTGGTTGGAAGTTGGAACGCATCCTACCCTTGAAACGTTTTGAACGTCAAGTGTCAGCTATCTGTCCTTAAAAGGCTTGTCGTCGTAGCGCTTTGTGCTTGATTTGACATTGACCCCGCAAATTATAAAGTAATACGTTGGGTTTTTTGCAAAAATTCAAAATGTTGTGTTGTGGAGTTTGATTTTATTCTCAATCTTGTGTTTCTTCGAGTGTTGATGTGTAATATTGGTGGAATATTAACCATTATGTGTTCGTTAACGTGCACGAGTGTAGGCAAAATAATCAAACGCAGATATAAATGGCATTTTGGGATTTTTCCAAATCTCCTACGGAAGTTTTAGTAAATGTCCACCATTTTACTGATTCGCGACTTTGACTTGACAATGAATGACTGTGACGTGACATTACTATACACTATTAAACTTGACATTGGCGAAATTGCTAGTAGGCTAGTGCCTCCGCAGAAGCCATCTAATAAAAAAAGAAGAAGAAGAAGTAATACGTTGGTACTATGTCAATTGTATTACGTATTGAACCGCGAGCACTGGGTCAACATAATCTCAAAGTTTTGGCTTGAATTTCTTTTCTGTTTTGAATTCATTGTTATCAATATAAAAATCTAAGTGATATATTGAAATTGGGAGACTATCTGGTGAAAGCCACGTATTGTCTAGTCTCTAAGTACTAAAGTTTTGGAACCACAGTGTCCTACGTTTAGATGGTGGTGCCGTGAGCCTTCTTGCGAATTTTGTGGCCTTGTTTTATGTTAACCGAACGTCAGAGAGCTTTCGGGTAGTAAGTAGGTATCACGCTAGGGTATCACGTTTGGACGTAGATCGGACAAAGGTCTCGTCGAGCGCCACACGCCGGCCAGCCCGAGCCGGTCCTTGCGCCCCTTGCAACACCTGGCTTGCACCTCACAGTTGGGCAACTTGTGAGTTATTTAATTTTAGTACCTAATCCAACGCTGTGTTAGTAGCTGCTTACTAGACTGGTTGTAGAAATGACTTCCAGGGGTTCAGTTCCGATGACAATCCATTTATATGGTAAGCATGACATGAATCAACATCCTCGAACAGCTCTAGATAAAGAAACTCTTCAACGGTCAACAGCACTGTTACGAAATTTTGTATACACATTTTATTGTGATAGCTGGTTTGAAGTTTCACCATAATATGGCTGCAGCAGTTCGGGTTGGCTCCTGACTTGGGATCTCATTAACGGTTAACAGCACAGACACAAAATTTTATATACGCATTATATTATGCTAGTTGGTTTGAAGTTTTACAATGACATGGTTGCTGCTCTCCGGGTTGGCTCCTGATTAGGGAACTCCTCAACGGTTAACAACAAAGACAAGAAATGTTGAACATTTCCCTCCGGCCGCGAGGTTTGATCGCGAAGTTCGATCAAGCGAACCACGAAGATTTTTAGGTCTTTATGGTTCGATTCAATAATCGAACTGTGCAGAGTTTGCTCTTTAATATCCAAATGGTTCGATAAAGCGAACCACGAGGATTTTTAGGTCCTTAAGGTACGATTCAATAATCGAACTGTGCAGATTTTGTGATTTTATGTCTTTCATTTCCACGGTTCCAACACGGTTCCATTAAGCTAACTACGAGGAATCTATACTAATAATAAAGCAATAAGAGCTGCACAACCTGATTCCCCCATCATTTTTCCATTACCGTACGACTAAACGATCAGCAAAGCGCCACCCTTTCATGGTTCAAATACCTCGCACAAGAACGAAGCGTTACGCTTCTTCATTTATTATAACAACTGAAAAGGAGTGGAATGCCCTGCCCTCGTCAGTGTTTCTGGTAAATTATAACCCCAGTGTGTTCAAGTCAAGAGTGAATAGGTATCTACTAGGCAAGCGTGCTACACCTTCGACCACATCATCGCTTTCCATCAGGTGAGATCGTAGTCAAACGATTGCCTAGACCGTAATAAAAAATTAATAAAAAATAATAAGATCGAAAATCGGGTGAGGCTGTATCGTGGTGCATGGCCGTGTGTAATTATGATAGCTCGTTCTACGTTTCATCATGACATGGCTAATGCATACAAGCTTTGTTTAATATGTTTTTATATTAACTTATTTCTCGGGAACTTGAGTGAATTAAGATGACTACAAGGTTGAGATCTTGCTGCGATGTGGCGGCTATATCATAGTGTAAGAGTGTGCGTGAGGCATATCTTGCGTGTTTCACTTTCAATTTGGCGGTGTGTTTTTTTTTTTTAAACATTCTTGATATGTACGTTCTCCTTACCTGACTACAGTGAAGCAATGAAAGGGTAATAAGTTTAACATTCTATGTATCTATCTATGTGGTAATGTGGATGTTCCACCATAGCGTCGCCCCTATTGGTCTGATTTTGACAACCGAGGTCTCAATCGATTCGTCTTCAGGTATGAAGTGTCATAGGCTATTTTTTACCCGACTACTTCGAAACAAAGGAACGGTTATGTGTTTAAATTAAAAACTTGGCATCTCTGGGTTTCTCTTTATTTGTACACGATTCTTCTACTCGTGTTTTAATTGACTAATTTTAACAAAAAACGGTTATTGTGAATTAACTATATAAGTTAGACATATAGCCTCGCGGACTTTTTTGTGGCTAATGATGAGTACTGTAAACATGTAGTACATCATTTTATGTATCATCAATTGTTTGCGCAACGCTCGCCAAATAATGTATTTTAAGGTGAACGCGCATTTACTGGAGGCGAACGCGCTACACGCGCCATGCCCAAGCCTTTTAAAAAAGCGTTAGTCTACCCCATATTTAAGGATGGCAATAGAGGCAGTGTCGGGGACTATATACCTATGCTGTGTTAACTTCAATATCAAAAATACTAGAGAAACCATTAAATATAGACTTACAAAATATCTAGACAAATATAATAATATACTTTCAAAGAAGATGGGAAAAGACTAGGAACTCGTAGCATGGCACTGAAATTTTCGCGATTGTCTCACAGACCGTACACAATGTGTCAAAATAGAAAACCAAACCAGTAATAATGAGTTCTTGAGCTTTGACGTGCCGCAAGGTAGTATTCTAGGCCCAGTTCTGTTTATTTTGTATGTGAACGATCTTTGTAGCCTCAAATTACCCCACAGTGAAATTTTTACTAACGCCGACGACATAACCCTCTTAATACATAAAACACCTGGTCTGAATCTAAGCAGCATGGGAAAGAAGCACTTCGTGTTGTCATGTTATGGTTATCTGCAAACCTGCTCACTCTTAATGTAGACAAAACAAAATATATAACATTATCCGCCAACTCTACCTCCCAGCTAGAGGATTTGATCCCGGGTTCCCAAAAACCAGAATCCCGGTATCCCGACCTTTTTTTAGTCCCGAAAATTTCGAGATTATATTTTCCTGATTCCGTGATTTTTCAGGATTGACATAACATATGTAAATAAAACTGCTTGAAGTAAAATGCTCAGTGCATTTTACCCGTCAATACGTCGGCAATCTCGTTTCATTCGTCATTTTGTCACTGACTGCCAGCTGATTTTATACATATACCTAGGTGCAACAAATTGTACAGCAGGCTTGATGATGAGATATTGGAAGCGTTGTTATTTCTGAGATCTAATTCCCCAATTAAAATTAAAACGTTCCTCTTACATTAGTTTTTTTTACTATCATTATCATCATCATCATCAGCCAGTATTCGTCTACGACGACGTACTCTCGTACGACGTAGAACTCTTTTTGTTAACGACACTGAGCCCGATCTTCAGCTCACTTCATTAGCCGGTTAAAGCATTATGAACCTTAAGCACATCCTTTGTTTACATTTGCTAAGATTAAGTAATAGTTACTACGGGCGAATTGGCGCGAAAATATTCTCGTCGCTGCGGTCCCGTAAAACTCATTTTCCATTCCTTGCTCAATGGTTTGACGCAATCGCACAAAACTTGGCCTGTGGTTGCCTGAATATATGTTGCACTGACAAACCGAACCAAAGACATAAGAAAATATTATTTATGGAAATATAACCTCGGAAAAAATATGAAATACTTTGATTTTAAATTTTGATTTGTAGGAAGCTGATTACTGAAAGATTTTTCTCGTATTTTTTAATGTAACCCCAAACACCGGGATTATCCCTGGATCCCAGGATATATGTATAATCGTGAAATCCCGGGATCAGAAATAAGGGCCGGGATCGAGTTCTCTACTCCCAGCCTCATCACCGTAGAAGCTCATAAGTGTCGCAACACGCTTTCTGTCTCTTGCGGGACAGCCGCAAGAGACAGAAAGCTCTAGTGAGAACTGAAAATTTTAAATACCTCGGTGTCCAGATAGACAATAAGTTAAACTGGAAAATTAAATAGTTTCTCTTATCTCACGTACAAGGAAACTTATTGATGTCTTCAAAAAACTAAGAATCGCTGCGGATTTTGAATCTTTAAAATTGGTCTATATATATTCTCTTGCTCAATCTATCCTCTCGTTTAGTTCCACGATCTGGGGTAGCGTTTGTCCCACAACCCTAGACCAACCCTTGCTACTAGAGCGCGGACAAAGAGCAGTCCTCAAAGTTATGAGCAAACTTCCTATCAGGCATCCCACTACACTACTATATCGCCATAGTAAAGTTCTATCTGTTCACCAGCCGTTTATTCTAAATTTAGTTTTGTTAACCAAGTTCCTTGTAAATGCTAATGTTCAAAAGTCTGGTAATCCTTTCGGAGGGCGGTGGTGCCTGTGATTCAGTTATATACTACTTCAGGCACCACCGATCCAACAAAATAACATACTTTTCATAAACTTCATGCATTATTATCAAAAAATAAGTCAAAAATATGTAAATTTAAGAAAAATAATAACATTAACATTTAACTTATTTTTTTTGTTTTATTATTTTATTTACATATTTTATTTTTAAAATTTCGAAATATGCTAATTAAGCCCTTTTATTTGACACCAAACACGGGAACATAGAAAATACAATAGTAGTTTACGTCTTTATGCCCGCTAGAGGGCGCCATATTTAATATAATATAATATTTATTTATTTATTTATTTATTGTATCCAATTTACACTATTATAACATGATTACCTAATTCAATAGAGTAAGTCAACATTAACATTATTACATAAGAAGAAGTCCTTAACTAATCGTCTCCATAACATATTTGAAATAAAATTGATCTCCGAAACTCGGCAACTGAACAATTGAATATGTCAATTTTCTGGGCAACTAGATTTAGTATGTGCAACATGCGTGTCAATGGCGTTTTAGATAATAAATGAGTCACCGCAAACAACCGAGGCCGCCGGCGCCTGGCCACGTATCCATCCGGCACATTCAGCCTCATCCATAACAATATCTTCGGATTGGAGATGCTGCCTCTGAATACCCTCATCATATAACATGCGAGCACCGAATCCCTTCTAGTTTCCAATTTGTTGTATCCAACCATGCCCAAACGAACAGAGTTGGATACATCAACGGATAGAAAGGGTAAACCCCATATAACCTACGGTACAGGTACCTCGTAAACTTATTTTGTATGCGCTCCAACATGAGAGTGTATTTAATTTCATGTGGAGCCCACACGGCGGCGTTATATTCGAGCTGGCTTCGAATAAGAGAGTCGTACAGAGCCGATATTGCTCTTGTATTTGTAAAGCGTTCAGCTTGACGTAACACAAAGCCTAAACTCCTGTAAGCCATTTTACATACGTTTATTATGTGATCTCTGAACGTTAAATCGGTATTCATACTAACTCCAAGATCCCTAACCGCAACTACACGTTTCAAAACCTCACCATCGACCTCATAGTCAAAGTGGAGTGGAACTCTTGACCTGCTAAACGATATCACAGAGCATTTATAATAGCAATAGCATTTATTAATATGACGTCACATAGCCCATAACCAGCAGACGATAAAGTCGCTTCCAACGAAACCTAATTTTTCAAAGTATGATTAATACTTTAGAAGTTATGAGGGAACAGCTGAACATAAAATATAAAAAAAAAAAAAAAAAAAAAAATATAATAAATATTTAAATGTGCTATTTTAATAATTGCAAATTGTGACTTATAATTGTAAATCGAATTATCAATAAATTGTTTATCTGTTTATCATACATACTTTCCCCCCTCGCATACAAACATACATGCATACATACATACATAAATACATACATACATACATATATACCGTTTAACATCATAGCCTTCCTTTTTGCTTCGCAGTAGTCGGGTAAAAATAGGATCGTGTTTTAATGTGGCAAAGAATAAATCATTTGCTCGCTGCGTACCTAAAACTTAGTGTACCATAATTACGTTGTACCTAAAAATAATAGTACTAAGATCAAATCTTATTGAGGAACTCGTAACCAGGGTGATTGGTAGAAAATGCTGCCTTGCATTAACTTCTCCATGTTCAATTTTTGTGCAGAGTATTATATGAATACGCCCAGCGGCTTGACACGCGTATAAATCCCCCCACTCCTCCTCCCCCTCTCCTCTCCCAACCTCCCCACCCCGTCCCCTCTAAAACCTCTACGAACAACCCCCCGTCAAAAAAACATTTTTCCGATGTTTTAATACTTATTCTGCTATATTAAAAGCTTTTCTTTAACTTGCAATGTTTGTATGTATGTATGTATGTATGTATGTATGTCTTGCAAGTTGAATGAGAACAACTCCTTTTATCATACGGAATTGAATTTGTACACGTTGGTTCAGTTCCGAGGATGACAATGCATTTTTATGGTAAGCATGACCTGAAGCAACATCCAGGATTTTCAACGGTCGATAGCAGAGACACGAAAAGTTGTATACGCATTTGATTGTGATAGACCGTTCTAAGTTTCACCATGACATGGATACTGCATAAAATATTCTGTTTAAATGATTTTTTAATTAATTTATTTTTATCTCTTCCACGATTACGATTTGGTCTTCAATGTGTAATAAGAGCAAAGCAATGGTAGCCAAACGGTTCAATAGTGCAACTTAGAATCCAATGATACCGGGTTCGGTCCAAGGCTCCGCACCAATGACTTGTCCAAATTATGTGCGGTTTCCATCGCTCCGTGATTCGGAGGGCACGTTAAGCTGTCGGTCTCGGCTGTTATTGATTAATAGCAGTCGTCAAGCCATATCAGAGGCCCTTAGGATGCCTGACAAACTCTGACACCAGAGGCCAGCACTACCTCATACGACAAACAAACAAACAATTAGTAACTTACAACATGGAACCTTGGTGGGACTACAGTATATTTGTTATTTTAATTTGCAGGAAAATTATAACAGCAAGGTACAGCGGCTGGTGTGACATAATTTGGCAGTATTCCAGTTAACCTAAAAAGGAATTTGATAGAAATAACAATATCAGCACGAATAGACCCAACCCTCAATGAATTCATCCGCAAGGGCCCTAAATAGCCACCTATATCCTCCGTTTATAGCTTTCAAACTGGCTCACTGAACTGAAGTGTCATACTCAATGAACGACTCTGCTCTGGTTATATTATTTTTAAATAGATATAAACTAGTTTTCCCGCCCGCGACTTCGTCCGCGCGGACTACTGTTTATCGCGTATATAAGCATCCTATGTTCTTCTAGGAAAAATAGGTATAGCACCAATGCTCGTGACGTGTTTTGACATATTTGTTATTTCGTTTCCATGGCAACCGTTTCTTACAGCGAGTAATCAATTTTTTCCAGTTTTTCCCGTGAAATTTTACAATTTTCCGGGATAAAAAGTATCCTATGTATTATTCCAGGGTTTATGCTATCTACATAGCAAATTTCATCAAAATCCGTCCAGCCGTAATCACGTAAAAGCTTCTCAAACAAACAAACAAACAGACAACGTTTCACTTTTATATATTGGTATGGATGTCCGGCTGCTTACTCTTTAAATTGTAATTGTCAATTTTAGATTGGTACTTTAGAAGTATAGCAATGCGTTACGATGGAATTTGTCCTATATCACAGTACATACATTTCTATTCCTTACAATACATATATGTCTGTGCCTATACGCACGAAGCGTTTCGCTTCCTCTTCCACTGTACGTACCGCTAACAGATGGTTGCAACATTGTGTTTCAACAGCGTATTCTAGGAGGTTTCATATCACAACATACATAGTCTTCAAGTCACAAGTTTTGTTTCAGTCAAACATTCGTCAAATTCATTATTGCTTTACATCGGTAAAATATATAAGAAGAAGTTAAAGAAGAGAAGGGGGTAAATATAATTTCATACAAGTTTCAAACTTGTTTTTTTTATTAAGTATTATATTTATGTTGGGTTTTTTGCACAGTCACAATGACCGGTTACAAAATGCTACCTAGTACTAAGTCAGCCATGCACACTTTTTGTGCGGAAGTATTGAAAAATTCCTATTAAAAAACCTTTGCTCGAAATTTAGTGGACTACAGCCTAAGTTGAGAAGAGATCTTGCTTAGTACGTTCAATAATTGATTCTTAATCTTTTCAATGAAGACTCTGTACAGAAACCCTTCAAGAGACAATTTCTTGCTTTCAATGCGCTGCTGTAACAGCTGCTACCTCTAAACTAACACTTAAACTTTAATTAAACCACAAGTTTGGTTTGCAGTAATTTATGTCTTTAAGTTTAGGACAAGTCTGGAAAAACAGATGTTATTTATGCTACTAAAATATACCGTGCCTACCGCGTACATAATAATTCTCATTTAACAGGCTGCTGTCTCTCTAGATATTTTATAATGACACGGAATAATATTGTTGGTACGGTACTAAACTACTAAGTTTAAAATTACATAAAACATTTAAATCAAAATGCCAGTAGATTCCTAACAGAACGGACACTGCTCATCTTAAAAAAACATCAGTATTCTTAACCGCGCTGGCAGCAATGAGCAAATAACTTGTACCCAAACTTAAAAAAGTTATTGCAGTGTCTTTAGAAATATATAATTAATTAGAGCAGAAAGTATAAAAAGTTTGCACAAAGAAGATAATCAATAAAAACGGCATAGGTGACTTAAAATAAGCTAATGAACAAGAATATAGGCTCACTGGGGATGACACTCTGGTAAAGAGTAAGCTTCAAAGTCTGGCGCATCGACGTGAGTTAGCAAGCCTGGCGGTATTCTACAGATTGCACTATGGAGAGTGTGCACACGAACTGCGCAACCTAATTCCCCCATCACCTTACCATCACCGTACGACTAGACGATCAGTAAAGTGCCACCCTTTTATGGTTGAAATACTTGTACCTCGCACAAGAACGAAGCGTTACGCTTCTTCATTTATTATAAGAACTGCAAAGGAGTGGAATGCCCTGCCCTCGTCATTGTTACCGGTAAATTATAAACCAGGTGTGTTCAAGTGAATAGTAAATAGCTAGGCAAGCGTGCTACACCTTCGACCACATCATCGCTTTCCATCATGTGAGATCGTCACGTATCTACAATCATATACCAAAAACAAAAAAATTTTTTTTTTTTTTTTTTGGAGATATAAAATTATAGAGAGCACGAATATAAATATATTTAAATTTACATTAAAAAGTTTTTTTATTCGAAAGACATATTACAGTGTGAGGGACTATTTAGATGACAAGTCTGATATATAAATTATTAACATTTTACATTGATAGGACTGTATCAATTTTTTATATTTTCTGACATTATACAATCAGAAGTTGATTATTTAAATAACACATGACTCTTAATTTAATTACTTATTTGACCTGTGTTAATTATTGTGTGTAAGAATGATTAAGAGATTTCATATACCATTAATATTAATATTATTATTTGAATTGTTATTGAAGTTGTTATGTAATTTTTTTTTCAATTCAATTTTAATTTTATATTTAGATTTCATTTTTGATTATTGAAAGCCTGAAAGGCCGAATGTAGTGAACTATGTATTACAATTTATTTTTACCACCATTTGTTACACCTATATTCTCAATAAATTATTTTGATTTGATTTGATTTGATATGCTATTGCCAATTATTAATGACAATTATTAATTCTACAATTATTATACTATGTGCCCGCGGCCTTGCCCGCGGAATAATTTCATTTCAAAGTAGCTCATACTTGTTATTCCTAGACCAAACGTAACTATAAAGTACAATATACTAACTACATTTCTTCAAAATTCGTTCAGCTGTCAAATCGTTCTTTATCGATTGCTTGGATTAGGATTGGATTAGGATACCAAGTACCATAGTTTTTAAGTCAAACCCTAAGCTACCCAACAGTGAAAATTGCATTGCAATAGATCCAGTTCTTTTTACGTGATGTGCAAACAACATACGGATCATTTTCGATAGATCCAGTGGTAAGATCCATACAGGATCAATTGAGACATTTTTTTCTTTTTAGATCCCATTTTGAAATTACGGATCTATCGAGAACTTTTATTCTCAATAGATCCATTGGAAATTCTGCGATGGAGACAAACAGACATACAAGAAGAAAGAAATAATAAAAAATATATTACATTCTTGTTAAGTAGCCTAATTTTAGTACCCTAGACCAATTTTTAATTATTATCTTCTTTGTACAGTATTTTTAGTACCTACTGCTTTATTATAAGTATAGATTTTGGAATGATGTTTGTATAGACTTTTCATCCTCCTCGTTACCTAAGTTGTTCATGGCGTTTATTCGCTATGCAACACAAAATTCCTTGCCACCAACATGTGACATTTCATAACGTGTAATAAGGACAATTGAACGATTCCACGAAGATATGTTAACGCGACACGTTACGTGCGGGAATGGTCATAGCGAATAAGAGCCTTGAATCGCAATAATATGACGTTCTCCTTATTCCGCTTTGCATGCGGCCCATATCGTGAAGTAGACAGACAGATATATCTTCAATGACAACACAATAATACAAACTAATTATTAAAACTATAAGAAAAACCCGACGGTGAACAAAGCGGTCTTCTAACTTGAAACAATTTCGGAGTCCTGAGCGGAACTGATGTTTAAGACCATGATGTAGGTTTATGAAACTAATTAGCAGGTATTTAATATGTACGTGGAGATGACAATAAACAAACACAACAACAAAAATAGTCATATAAAGAACCTTGGTGAAGCGTCAAGACTAGGGCATGCAAAACTCGGATAGTTTAAAAAAACCCGGGTTCTTCGAGTTTTCAATTTTAAAACCCGGGTTTTTCGATTTTTACGGGTTTTTCGAGTATTTCTTTATTTGGGCCTTGAAAGAACTATTATTAGTGTGTGTAAGTAAAGTAAAGGCTGAAAAAAGGTAATTAAAATATGTTTTAATTTAGTGTTCTTATTTTCTAGCTTTACCAAGAGATTCATCAAATAACATTTGGCATATGTAAAACAAGTATGAATAGTGAAAGTAACATTTGGTACTAGTAATAATACAATACTGACTGTCCGTCTTCAAAATCGGAGCACGAATTCTATCGAATTGCAAAAAGGGGTGAGACAGGGAGACGTTATTTCTCCGAACTGTTCACTTCTACACTGGAAGATATATTCAAGCTTCTGAACTGGAACGGATATGGTATTAACATCAATGGCGAACGCATCACTCACCTTCAATTTGCCGATGATATTGTCATCATGGCAGAAACCCTGGAAGACCTGAGCACAATGCTCAGTGACCTCAGTATTGTTTCCCAACAAGTGGGCCTTAAAATGAACATGGGTAAGACCATCATCATGTTAAATGCCCATGTCGCACCCATGCCAGTTTATGTTGGGAACGATATTATCGAAGCTGTTTATCACTATGTCTACTTGGATCATACGATCCAACTGGGAAGATCCAACTTCGACAAAGAGGTCAACCGAGGAATACAACTCGGATGGGCAGCGTTTGGGAAATTGCGCCATATCTTCTCGTTGCAGATACCGCAGAGCCTCAAAATGAAAGTTTATAATCAGTGCGTGTTGCCAGTGATGACATACAGCACTGAGACGTGGTCGCTAACTATTGCTCTCATACATAAGCTCAAAGTCGCGCAGCGTGCAATGAAAAGAGCTATGCTTGGTATTTCACTACGTGACAGAATCCGAAATGAGGAAATCCGTAGAAAAACCAAGGTTATCGACATAGCTCTCAGAGTTTGCAAGTTGAATTGGCAATGGGTAGGTCATATAGTTCGTAGAACCGACAACCGGTAGGGGATAAAGGTTCTTGAATGGCGACCAGGAACAAGCAAGTGAAGTGTAGGGAGATGATGGACCGACGATATTGTACCCATCGCAGGAAGTTGTTGATGCAGGTGGCACAAGATTGCTCGTCATGGCGCTTTTTGGGGGAGGCCTATGTTCAGCAGTGGGCTTGTAAAGGCCGACATGATGATGACGATGATAAAAAAACAAATTTCTTCCCCTTTCATAGATAACACATTTAGATAAAGAGAAGGTACATTTCATACACACACACACAAACACACACACACGAGATAATCTAAGCTATACCTTATCTACAATTAACTATTAAGTACCATTTAAAATTTAATGAATAATTATGTGTGTGTTTTTTAACTAGTTAGTAGTTACAATAAAGTGTTTCGTATCGTATCGTATCTTATCGTAAATCGCATAAAATAAGTCTTATTTATTGTTAATACAGTAACTTAAACTAAAAATTAATTCTTTATCAAAAACAATCTTTAAAAAATAATTAGACTAAGACGATTCCTAATCAAATTAAAGTAGAAATGATGCAAATTTATTATTAAGGTCCTTTGTCAAGTTGTAAAGGGACCGTTATAATAAATCTGCACCATTTCTACTTATATTTTATTTAACATTTCTAAAAAATACCGAATATCCCTAGTGAAGTTTTTACTTTGACAGTAAAAACGAACTAGGGTTCCTCGCAGAACTGTTGACGAGCTCTGGAACATGAAGAATTATGGATTGATGGAGAAAGAGCGTAAGAAGAATCAAAATACAAAATATCAGACACTAATATGCTCTTTTAAAGAGGAAACCACGGCTGAGAAGGCCAATAAGGAAACACTAGTATCCCCGTTGCCTTTTAATTCATTATTTTTTCCAAGCAGTTCAATATTAGTAGAAAAGGCGGGAAAGCATAGAAAAACCAAAGTTTCCAATTTAAGGTAAAAGCATCAACCACAATTGCGTCAGGGTCCTGTTTCCACGAAACGTATGTATTACATTTTGCATTGGTGCGAAAAATGAAGAGGTCTATTTCTGGAGATCCCAGAACATGAACGATATCCTCATAGGCTTTATCAGACAATAACTATTCCATATCTAAATTTGTTTTGCGAGATAGTTCGTCAGCTTCTATATTATCTTTTGTATTTATGTAAGAGGCAGATAGCCATAATTGTCGCTCCTCACACCAATGCCAGATTGTTTTAGCCAGATTGTTAAGATAGGGAAATTGTATTCCGCGCATTCTATTAATATAGCTTATTTCCCTGGTATTGTCCACACGGAGCAGTGTAGCGCTTTTAGATTTATTATGAGCTAAACATTTCAAAGCCAAAAATATCGCAAGTAATTCAAGATAGTTAATATGGAATTCTTGTTCACTCTTCTTCCAACCTCCATTTACTCTTTTGACACAAATCTTTTTTGACACAATGTGCACCCCAGCCTGTTTTAGAGGCATCTGTAAAAATTTCCATAGCAAAATTTATGGGGCCATAAGTTGAATGTATGTTACGTGACCACCAATTCAGGTCCGGTAATAGATCAATCGAAGGTTTAAACATAGTGTCATAAACACCGTATTTTTTAAGCTCAATAAACTTCTGCCTTTCTAATAATTTTGTATACAGAAAGCTGTACCGAGCGGCTGGACAGGCAGCTATTAAGGTACCTATCAGATTGGCAAAATCCCTGATGGAGCATGTAGGTAAGGTCTGAAATTTTTGTACCAAAAGTGCTATATGCTGACGCTTATCACTGGGCAAGGAAATAGACATATCAACCGAGTCGTAAATGAATCCTAGGTAACGACATGTTTGCTCAGGTTCAATGGAACTCTTGCCGAAGTTTATTACAAACCCTAAGAATAATAATAAGCTGATTGTTTTTGTAACGTTATTTAGGCATTGTTCCTTTGTATTCCCGATACAGAGCATATCATCCAGATAAATCACGGAGATATATCCCTGTGATTTCAGAAAAGTCATTACTTCATCAACAGTTTTGTAAAAGTTCGAGGGGCTACAGAAAGACCATAGGGCGTTGCTGTGAACTCGTATGTAATGATTTTGTCATTGTCATCTCGAAATTGAAATCTTAGAAATTTTCTATGACACTTTGAGATTGGTAAAAGTAAATACGCTTCTTTTAGATCTATTGTAGTCATGAATCCATTTTTAGGTATGAGTTTGGCAGCCGTTCTGTAGTCCTCCATTTTAAAATGAGCCTTTGATACAAATTTATTGAATGGTTTCAGGTTTAATATAAACCTTCTGCCTTTGGGTTCAGAAATATTTTTGAAATAAATTGTCTGTCACATGTTTTACATCTAGACACTGCCCCTAAGTCAGACAAAATTTTAATGGCTAATGACATTTCTAGTTTTTCAGATCGTGAAAAAGTGTTGACCGGAATTTCAGATTGAACAACTGGTTTATCAAAAGGTATTTTGGTACGTTGAATCATATTTAATATTAATGGATTATCAGTAATACTTATTGGAGGATTTGTCTAAATTACCTGTAATAAGTTTTGTCCTGCATACTGTATCCTATCCGTATGATGTTGGTCTGATAAAATTCGGGATCCATCGGATAACATTTTAATTGCCTCAATCCTAGATTGTTTTTCGTTGCCGGTAAGAAGTACAGACATAGCTTTATTAACGGCGCTGATGCCTAGGCCTAACTGTTGTTGGTGGCCGTCTAGCTTTTTACCACGAGATCTCGCCGCTTCCGTCATAGCCGCTGAGATCTCTGCATTCAAGGACGAGCTCTTAGTAATTTACAGTTCTCAGGGTTGGCATATTCCTTAAGCAGTTTTTCTTTAGCTTCTTTACCTAAGCCACGACGTAGGAGAGGTAGCCACCTCTGAGCTAGATCCTGATGTATTTTTTCACCATTATTAGATACTTCCTCTACTGGATCGCCTAAAGCGGATAAGAATTCCGCGTCCAATTGCGGTACCGTCTCCTCTTCCGCTGCCGTTAAACCATGCGCAGTCGATGATAGATCCACGTCAGGTGGCTGCGTATCGAAATCTTCCACTGCGTGTAACAACCCAGTGTCGCCCTCAAGGCCGGTCATCTCTTCGGTAGCATTGTTACTCGGATCTTCGTTGTCTAAAAGACAAAAAAGTAAAAAAAAAAAAAAAGTGGGTAGGCATGATTTATTCGACAGAAACTTTGTTTCAATTATAATATTGCAAACGATCGTGACAATAACGCTTTACGTATGTACATTTCAGTGTTCGTGTACGTTTTTTGTGTATTGACTCACGGACACCACACAATAGCCCTCTGCATTAATGTATGGCATATCCGAATCAAGAACAACTTTAATCATTACGAATGATCGGAACAATTACGCTTTACATCGTTATGTTGACGCTCGGCCAACGTCCTGACAGCGTTTTTAAGTTTGTATTTATATACCAGTCGCAAAGAATATATAATGCTGTTATCAAAGAATTCACGACCAATCCCCCGACAGCGTTGTCCTTCGTGTTAATCTCAGTTAACGTCCCGGATAGAACTTCCGTAGTATTGGTTCACGACCTAAACTAGGAATCAATATTTGCGACTGCTATTCGGAATACCCTGCAGTTGAAAAAACAAACAAATAGTGATAGATTGATTACCTGAATTTTCCTCAGATTGCAATGAATCGGAGTAAATCACTACTCGACGATGACGATGTTGCTTTTTCTCTATTCTTTCGAATTTCGATTTTTTCAATTGAATTTCTTTTCGTCATATTCTTATTATTATTATTTTTTTCTGAAGAAAAATTATGTCGGTACTTCGACGAGCACAGACAAGAAGTGCGTTCTTTGCCTCGCACGGAAAAAGAATGAGGTAAGGACACCGTTCGAATAGGGTTGGGAGAAAGATAGGGAGGTGAAAAGTTAACAGGCTTATACGATTAAAAATCGATACATTTTTATAAATCTTAAAACGTGCGTATTTGCCTTGTAGGTTAAGGGAACTACATTGTGACATTATATCTGAAGAATGAAGCGTCGAAACATAATCAGTCGTCTCGAGCGTCGAATAGTTCATACCTATGCGCTCCGCGTGCCCGCTATTTCTCACCTCGGGTCTCGTCCGCAAATGTATTTACAAATTGGTGTTCCTGATGACCATCGTAAATATCTTCGAATATTATTTCGATTTGATGACAACGAAAAAATACGTACGTTTCAGCTCAACCGAGTTCCCTTCGGTTTGAAATGTAGCCCGTTCTTAGCGATGAGATCGTTGCTTCAGTTGGCCTCTGACATGGTCACACATTTTCCTGAAGCTTCTATTGTAGCAGAATCCAAGTTCTACATGGATGATCTCGTGCATTCAGTCATAAATGAGTCCACCGCTGTTCGTTTAGCGAAATAATTATATCTTTGTTCAAGTCCGGTTGTATGGATTTGATAAAATGGACGAGTAATTCATCCAATCTGTTGGATAGTCTCCCAAATTCCCACCGAAATTCTATTAATTTCGATGACGGCGATCTTACTTGAACAAATTCGAAAGTTTAAGGCCTGTCTTGGGATCCAGTCAAAGATAACTTTTTGCTGACAACAACTGACGCACAAGACAAATGCACGAAAAGGAGCATACTTTCATTTGTAGCTCGCTTGTTCGACGTGCTTGGCTTGGTTGCACTAGTAATATTGTATGCAAAACTGCTCATCAAAAAGTTATGGCTTGCCAAGATAAGTTGGGACGATGCTCCACCAGATAAAATAATAAAACAATTTGCTATTCTCACGCAGGAATTTCCGCTGCTTTCTACGTTAAAAATTCCTCGACACTTGAGCGTAACCAGCTCTGCAGAAGTACTCGTTGTTGGTTATTCTGATGCGAGCCTTAGAGGTTACGGTTGTGTAATTTATTTGCATACGACTGATGCTTCTGAGAACATATCAGTCCGATTGTTGTGCGCAAAATCTAAGGTTTCTCCCACCAAAATTACGACGTTGGCTCGTTTAGAGTTGTGTGCTCCAGTTTTATTATCAAAGTTGATCAAGATTGTACTGGACACTTACCGGGATCGTATTCAGATAGCAGGTGTGTATGCCTTTTCAGACTCCACCACTGCCCTGTCATGGACTTGCTCTTCTCCGCATCGTTGGTCGATCTTCGTCGGAAATAGAGTCGCGAAGTGTCAAGAGAATATCGCTCCACACAACTTCTATCACGTGGCCGGATCAGAAAACTTGAATGATTGTGTTTTACGGGGATTGCTGCCGTCGCAATTGGTGACCAATAAAGTGTGGTGGAATGATCCTCAGTGGCTTCAATGCCCACCATGTGAACGGCTCATTCGTAAATTCACCCCTTCAGATATTGCAAATTTAGCTTAACATAAAACAAATGCCATGACCACGACTGTAGTTGTTGAGTCGTTCGTGTTATATGAACTGTCTCAACAAATATCCTCTTGGGATAAATTGCTTAGAATTGTAGTGTATATCCTCTGCTTTATTAGGAAGATTAAAACTCTGTCTGAAGTAGTTGAGAGTTTATCGATCGCAGAGAAAGGTATAATTCGTACAATACAAAACAAATATTTCTCTGATGATATAAAGCTAATGAAAAATAATAACTTACCTTCAAAGAAACTGCGGAACTTGTCAGTTTTTATTGATCATTAATATATCTTGCATATAGGAGGGCGTCTTTCAAAGGCGGACTTATCTTTCGAGGTTAAACACCCCGCGCTTCTTCCTAAACATGACCATGTCGTGAATCTCATTATAAGACATTTTCACGAGTTAAACTGTCATACCGGTCCTGGACTTCTGATGTCCATCATTCGGCAAAAATTCTGGATACTAGATGCCAGAACTGTTATTTGGGCCAGAGTTCGGGAACTTCCGAGTCGGTCCCTCTCACCCGACGCCGAAAATTGCAGATTTGCCCTCTTGTCGCATTGCTGAAGCTAAAGCATTTGTCCATACTGGTGTTGACTATGCGGATCCCCTACGTATACTACTGTCACGTAGACGTGGACAACATGCACAGAAAGCATATATTTGCTTATTTGTGTGTCAGGTCAAGAAAGCAGTTCATATTGAACTTGCTACAGAATTTCCAGTGAGTGTTATTTAGCAGCGTTCAAACGATTCATCTCGTGTCGTGGTCCTGTGTCCTTTTACATTCAGACAATGGCAGCAACTTTATTGGTGCGCGTGCGCAGTTGGATGAGATGTATTGGTTGCTACTTGACTCTCAGCATAATGCGAGATTGAAACGAGAGCTAGAAAAACATCGGATAGAGTGGAAAATTATTCCACCCCGAGCGCCCCACTTCGGTGCGTTGTGGAAATCAAATATTAAGAGTTTGAAAACACATCTTTATAGGGTAATAGGCAATCAATTGCTAACTTATGAGGAGCTACAGACTGTGTTGACGCAAATAGAGTGTATAATGAACTCAAGACCTCTGAGCGTTATCAGCTCTGACCTTCATCCAGAAATTATTTCTCCCGCAAATTCCTAATGTCTATCCCTCTAAAATACTTACCAGCCAGCCTCCAATTTGTCTGACAAAATTGAATGTGTCAACCTCTCAAAACGTAAAAATTTGCATAATAATATAGTAGCCTCTTATTGGAAGAAATGCCATACTTAATATTTGCACACCTTGCAAGTCAGACAAAAGTGGCAAAAGGATGATACTCCTATTAAAGTGGGAACTGTCGTATTGCTTGGACAGGATGATGCTCCGCCGTTATCATGGTATCTAGGAGTAATAACTGAAGTATTTCCTGGGCCTGACGGAATTGTTCGTGTAGCTACGGTGAAGACTAGGCAAAGTTCATATAGACGCCCTATTATCAAACTGCATCCGTTACCGAATCAATAAATCTCAAACATACTCAACTCTTAATATTCCTTATATAAATGTAAGCATAGAACCTAATTATTAAATTAAGTTTGATATCTACTGTTAATCTTCTGCTTGTTTTGAAAGTCTTGGGACCTTTCAAGGCGGGGTGCATGGTAAAGCGGCAAAACCATACCTAATATTAAATCGCATATAATTACAATACATAATTAGGCAATGGAAAACCTTGGTACCTATATGTAGGCGCCCGCTCTCATTGATATTTTTCGGGTTCCATCCTAGAATTAAGAGATGGCGTTAGCTGCCGCGACACAGAAATAATTTCAAATGTTGCGCTCGCCTATGATTGGCCCAGCAAAGGCTTCTTTCTCGAGACGCTTCTTTCAGAAGCACATACGTCGTTGCTGTCGTGAACTCCGGTATGGCTGGTTACTAATACTGCCCTCGGACATACAAATATAGAAAAAGATTGATTTTCCTAAAAACTTTGTCTATGCGGTATTATATGTATATGCGGTGGGTGTTTGTGTCGAACTGTGAACTTGCTGGAAGTTATACGTGTTTTTTACCATTCCTGGAGGCTGGAGCACCCTACCCCCGACGCCAACTGCAAAGCAGAATGCGTCTCCGAGATGGGCATCTCGGAGACGCATTCTGCTTTGCAGTGATTCCTCTTGAAGAGTTGCAGGTGGGCCTGGATGATTGACGTGGTGAGTGGGCATAAATAATTTACTGCATTTTGAGTTTCAACGTGTTTTCCATAAGAATTTCAAATAGTTTTTACTGGCACAATCAGTACGGAAGTACATCAAAGTTTTAGACTATTTACACGTCTATCCAAGATTTTAGTTTGAACACATAACCCTTCCTTTGCTTCGCCCTAGTCGGGCAAAAACCTCCTTACTCCACCTCTAGCGTACTCAAGGAATAATTCCTTCAAATTTCTAGGTCCACCGATTTAACCTGTGCGTTGTCTGTCAGTCAGTCATTCGTTATGTTACGCTGTTTTATAGGTATACATATCTGTTTATTAACCAAGTCTTTACCTAATTACAACAGAAGTCCTTTATGCGTTATTCATTTTAAAGGCATGGAGGCTGAAATACAACACCTTTGTGTTGTATTTCAGAAGAAAGACTGTTGAAGGCAGGTTTTCTACATTTTACAAGTGCAATTTTCCTCCGTTTCTGGCAGGCGACAATAATTATTCAAGCGCAGTTTCACCTGATCCCTCCATTGTGTCTATCTTGGTTTAATTTGCAAATTATATCTCGAGACTACCTCTAGTTGAGCACAGCTGCCTCACTAAAATGCATAGAGAAAATAGAAAAGCAATTTAAAAAAAGGTACTCGTAAGCATAACGGTTTCATTACTTGTTCGTTATAAAGTTATTGTGTATGTGGTTGTTCAGAGATCATTGTAGATTGAGTTAAATATAAATAATAAAAATACCTACTTTCCTTACCTTACATTTTCTATAGATTGAAACTGACTCTTTAATAAAATAAAATAAAACTTAATTTGCGGCAAACTAGCATCCAGCGTCTCGGTCTGCGGTAGCTACTTTTTTCCTCGATGGTTATCGGTTCTACGAAATAAGTGTCTTGCCCATTGCCACTTCAATTTACTAATTCTGAAAGCAATGTTCTTTTGCTGATATCCCTAATTTGTATGATAACTCTCAAAGAGATCCCAATCGCAGCTCTGTACAGCGGTCGTGTTTTATAGTGACAGAGAAATGTACAGCGTAACAATGGAGATTTGTAACCAGGTTATAGTCTAGACTACGAAGCCTGTAGCTAGCTGTCGATACTAGCATGAACATTCCAGCTGTGTTTGTTCTGTACATGTCAATGCACTTTGACTTCAGAAACGGCAATGCGCGAGTAACTTGAATATTGAATTCCATAAAGACTGAGACTCTGATGTATATAACTTATTGTGCAATCTATCTAGTACTTTTATAGGTACTTTTTATCAGAGTGAAGAGATAAGGGGGTCATTTTACTGATAGTAAGCCGCACGCCTGCTCGTAACAATAACTGCATACAATAATAAGTGCATCTTTGGATTACAATATCTTGCGCAGAACTGCAGTACCTTGATGCACTGAGGCGTGTCCCGCTCACATTAATTTTATTGCTGTAACACTAGTTAGGTAGTTAAATTGTAACACACTTCTATAAGAAGGTGAAACCTGGCATTACTGTTGCGTTTGGTATATACCAAACCTAGGTTACATTCCGTGCCTGTACCACTAATTTTTTTTCCACAAAGTATTTTATTTAAATTGTTGCATTAATTATGTAAGATAATTCGGCTAGCAAAATGCACAGAGATTTAATTCTGAAAACATTGTATAGTTCAAAGCGTTATAAACGCTTTTGCATGCAATAGTTTCATTTAAAATAATAAATAAAACATTGCGTGCTCCAGCTCACGTTATCGCTGGGTTCAACAATGTTTCTGGAATACGCCGCCGGGCTAGATACCATCCGACATGTCGCCAACCCCATCAGTAATGCCCCGTTTTGAGGCATGCTGGCAGGGTATGCGTTGTGTAACTATTAGTATGAGCTACTGAAAAAGTAGTCAAAATGGGAATGGTTGTACTAATAGGCAAACTGAGAAAGTAGGCAGAGTCGGGGAGAGCAGTGCAGTGCTGTGTAAGATTTCATCGTCGTGCTCATCTCGTCACTCAATAACATAATAAAAAACCCAGCTAGCTCTAAGCTAGTCCCAATTTAGGCCTAAGCATATGTTGGGACTTACTCTCAAGCTTACGTTTTCAAAGAAATAGTGGTCATACTGACCAAGAAGAAACAAATTATGCCATTCAAAAAGCGCCACAGGACTTACATGCATGTTATTTATGTGGTTGTAGGTGCAGAGCGTAAACAAAACACAAAATTCAACAATAGATTAGTATTCTTAGGTTTTCGCCTATTTTTATTATAGACTATGTAATCGTGTGATTACGATCTCATCTGACGGGATGCGATGATGTGGTCGAAGGTATAAGCAGATACCTATTCACTCAAGACTTGAACACCTACCTGGCCTACAGAGATAGCAATTGCTTTACAACCGAAATCGGTCGCAAAGTCCGATTGGTATGATAATTGGTAGTCTCTACAGTAGGTACTGATACCGATGACAATCCATAGAGTCAAGGTTTCATTTCACATTGAGCGATGGTGGCCTAATGGTTCTATAGTGCAATTTAGATTCCAACGATACCGGGTTCAAAACCTAGGCTCCCGCACCAATGACTTTTCGAAGTTATGTGCGGTTTTCCATCGCTCCGTGCTTCGGAGGGCACGTTAAGCTGTCGGTCCCGGCTGTTATTGGTTAATAGCAGTCGTTAAGCCATGTCAGAGGCCCTCGGGCGGCCTGACAAACTCTGACGTCAGAGGCCAGCACTACCTCATACGACAAACAAACAGCAGGTTTCAAATAAGTTACATATAAATCGTTTAAAAAAAAAGATTTTATGCAGTAGTATGTTGTGAAGCCATGTCATGGTGAAACTTAGAACGGGCTTTCACAATTAAATGCATAGACAACATTTCGTGCCCGTGCTGTTGTCTGTTGAAGAGCTCCTTTACCTGCAGCTAATCCTGGATCAGGTTATACTAACAATAAAAAAGGATTGTCATCGGAACTAGAGCAACATATAGAAATTCAACTCTGTACGATAAGAGGAAGTGGTACTAATTCAGCGTGCAAGATTTGACCTAAGCAAACATACATACATAAGTATGTACAGAGACATACAAACATTACAAGTTAAATAAAAGCTTTTAATAACCTTCTTGGTCTGATATATAATTTACCGGAAACACCGATGAAGGCAGGGCATTCCACTCCAATTTCAGTAAAGTTATTATCCATACTAATATATAAAACTGAAACGTTGTCTGTTTGTTTGTATGTTTGGGGAGTATTCATGTAATAACGGCTCGACGGATTTTGATGAAAATTGGAATGAAGATAGCTTATACCCTGGAATAAAACATAGTATACTTTTATCCCGGAATATTGTAAGTAAAAACTGGAAAATGTTGATTACTCGCTGTAAGAAACGGTTGCCATGAAAACGAAATAACAAGTCTGCTAAAAAATATCAAGAAGGTTGGTGTTAGACCTACTTTTGCATTGGTTTTTAATATCCTAGACAAACATAGGATGTTTTTTTTCACGATAAACTGAAGTCCGCGCGGAAGAAGTCGTGGGCGGGACAGCTAGTAGTAAATGAAGAAGTTTAACGCTTCGTTCTCGTGCGTGGTTATTTCTAACATAAAAGGGTGACGCTTTGCCGATCGCCTGCTTATCCTATGCCATGTTATCGGGGTTTCTCTCCTTCATAACACTTATGTACCTACTTAAAATGGACAGGCAGCAGGCAGCTCCCAGTGCTCCCACACACATACACCCTAGTCACAGAATAAATAATTCCTAGTATACTTTGACGCACCCTTTTAATTAATGAATTTATTAATTTAAGTCGAACAGATTATTTATCTTACAGGCCTGTAAATATTTTAGGATCTGCTCAGTGCTGCCACTCGCATCTGCCCCGTCTTGTTCAGCGGCAGAGCAGACGTTCATGATTTAAAGGCCCTGTTAAATACAGATTAGGCCTCCTCGATAAAATTAATCGCAGGGACAAATGCCCAGTTATTTTATTGAGGTTTTTGGGTTTTTTGGTAGGCGGCATCAGAAATGAGATTATCCGGTTTTAATGTTTGATCATAATGAAAGTTTTGCATGCGAAGTGTTGGCGTGTGGATGGCTGCGGGATTTAACTAATTACTATGATTTTATCTATGATTTTTAGGACTTTATCGGACACTGACATTTATATGCTACCGGATGGCTACTGGAAAAGTTTACACATTATGCTGAGCACTGATCCTATTAATCCCCTAGGAATAGATAGATACGCGCCGCCTGTTGTGTGGGTACACCGGCGATGTATGTTTGTATGTTTGCTCACGTATTTCTCGGAAACTACAAGTCTGATTCTTAGAGTAATTCTTAGAGTAACTGTAGATTAACTCGTTATTGAAACCAAGAAAATATATATACAAAGACATAGGAACAATAGATGGTCTTATCGATAAATCTCTTCGTATAAACCTTTGTAGGAACAACATAACAAGGACGTTGGTGTAGCAATACTGAAATAAATTGTGTGAAATTAAAAATTTAATAATATGTATTATTATTGTAGTATATAATAATATATATAATATTATAATACATATAATACATATACATATAATACATAATTATAGTAATAATTACCCATTTATATATTATATACTATAATTATATATAAATTTTTATAATCATGCGCGAAAATAAGAACATCCAGAGCGTTATATTGCAAAGGTATCTTAACTTTTTAACTTGAGTTTAAAAAGCTAGTGACCTATTGAGAACGTCTGATAGTGAGTGGGAGTTTGTTCCCGAGGCGCTCTGAACTGTTAAACTTGAATCATAAAAAGAAAATAGGGAATGTGTGCTTTAAAACTAATTTCTTCAATGTAATTAAATTTACATTATATGTCTTGATGAGCAGAATAGCTCCTTAAAATGCAGTAAAGCAGTATTTCTACCAGTGGAATCGACCCTTTAACTACTGGGTAGGGATTGGTGGAGCATCTAGGTTACTAATGTAAATTTTACAATGAGGTCTCTAGATGGCGCTACTGTACACCGCTAAATTGTTGCAAAAAAGTTTGAATAAGAATAAGAATTTATAAAGGTTGTCTTGTCAAGGTTGAGGGCCAGACCGTTCACCTGGAACCACTCGTGCAATTGTCGAGCCACATCACCTAGTTTCTTTTTAAAGCCTGGGTATTTCGGGCCGTTACCACTGCTGCGACGTCGTAAGCAAACATGTTTACGTCACCTCTTTTAATTAAATCAGGGAGATCATTTAGCAGGATGGAGAACGTGGTATTGGAGAGGCACGATCCTTGTGGAACACCGAGATCGGATACTTGTTCCTTTGATCGTACCTTTCCAGCGTCGCCCGCTACCACCTGCCATCTATTGGTGACAAAGTCGGTCATCAATTTAGCAGCCGGACCTCTCAGCCCATAATGCTCGAGTTTCATTTGCAGCAGACCGCGGTCCGCAGTGTCAAAAGCTCGTGATAGGTCGCAGCAAATGACGGCGACTTGACATTTCTTTTCACGCGCCTGCGTAACGCTCCAGACCACCTCTCGGACTAAGGAGGTAGTGGATCTGCCGGGGCGGTACGCATACTGGCGGTCAGTGAAAATATCACAAGAGTTAAAAAACTTAAGTAACCTTTTATTTACACCAACCTCCAGTATTTTAGCTAATGTAGGTATGATTGATATAGGCCTGTAATTTTTCACGGACGATTTTTCATCTTTTCTTTATATATCGGTACAATTTTTACTTTCTTTAGTGTACTAGGATAGCAACCCCTTCTTATACATCAGTTGAAGAGTTCTGTCAATATGGGGGCTAAAATATGCGACACGTTTCGTAGTAAACTGGTAGATGTATCATAAATATCTGTGGTGCTTTTAGGAGCGATATCGTTATTTATAATTTTTATTATTTCACTATCCGTGAGTGGTCTCAGGTAAATGGATCGCTCGTTAGGTGCAAATACGTTAGATAATATTTCTAGACCGCCAGTGATGTCTGCTGCAGGGGCTCCTGCTTGTTTACCGGCAGTTAAGAAAGCATTATTTACAAAATCGACCAGTGTGAATTTACTACCAAACGCACATCCGTCACCACGTTTCACCACATTCCTGGTGAAATCAGTCCTGTCACGGGCTCCACGACCTGTTTCTTTATTAATCATTGACCACATAATTTTACTTTTATTGTTACTAGATTTAATGGCATTAGTATAATATTGAGATTTAGATAAATTTAATTTATCATTGTATAATATTGATATGTCATCGCTTAATGTCTGTAAATAAGTAATATCAGGAAACGATATCTTTAATTTAGCTATGTCTTTTAATAATAGTTTCAAATTAATAATATCATCGGTGATCCAATTCCCGCTATATTTACGAATAGGTTCAAACCTAATCGGGAAAAATCTATATACTTATAATAAAACTGTAACGGGTCCAATTCTGTACATTGATGATATTTTGAAATTTTCTTTTGGATGATACTCTATATTCGATATTGAAGCCAAAACTGTATTTCTTTTTCATTTTTGTCTGTCTGTCTGTCTGTCTGTCTGTCTGTATCTTGGCTAGGCATCACGCTGAAACTACTGAATGAATTTAAATAAAACTTGATAGGATTTGAGTTCATACTACGAGGTAGGTCATAGGATACTTTTAATCCCGAAAAATTAAAGGGTTCCCGCAGGATAGGCGTTGAAAATTATTTAAAAGAACACGTATCACGCTGAAACTACTGGACGAATTTTGTTGCAACTTGGCATAGTCATAGTTTATATAATGGGTAAAAATTGAGGATACTTTTTATTCCGAAAAAATAAAGAGTTCCTGCGGGATAATGTCCCAAATTCTGTAAATTGAAGTTTTTTTTTTTTTTTTTAGGCCGTTCTATATTCAATACTAAAGCCAAAACTGTGTCTTTGTAATTGTTATCTGTGTGTCTGTCTGTCCGTCTGTCTGTCCGTCTGTCTGTCTGTACCTTGGCAGTACATCATGCCAAAAATACTAACTGAATTCAAATGAAATTTGGTATGATTTGAGCTTATACTTCAAGGTAGGACACTGGATACTTTTAATCCCAAAAAATTAAAGAGTTCCTGCGGGATAGGCGTTGAAAATTATTTAAAAGTACACGTATCACTTTGAAACTACTGGACGGATTTTGTTGCAACTTGGTACAGTCATAGTTTATATAATGGGTAAAAATTGAGGGTACTTTTAATCCCGAAAAATTAAAGGGTTCCCGCAGGATAGGCGTTGAATATTATTTAAAAGAACACGTATCACGCTGAAACTACTGAACGAATTTTCTTCAAACTTGGCACAGTCATAATTTATATAATGGGTAAAAATTGAGCATACTTTTTATCCCGAAAAAATAAAGAGTTCCTGCGGGATAATGTCCCAAATTCAGTAAATTGAAGACATTAGATTAGATAGGGGTTGAAACTTATTTAAAAGAACACGTACCGCGCTGAAACTAATAGACGGGTTTTGATGTAACTTGGCACCGTCTTAATTTATATGATGGGTTAAAATTGAGGACCCGTTTTATCCCAAAAAATTAAAGGGTTTCTGCGGGATATGGGTCAAAAGTAATGGTAATATTTAAGTAATAAATAATATTTTTTGGATGGTTCTCTATATTCGATACTGATGCCAAAACTGTTTTACTTATTATTTTTCTTTCTCTCTCTGTTTGTCCTTATCTTGACCGCGCATCGCACAGGAACTACTAAATGAATTCAAATGAAACTTTCAGTTCATACTACGAGGTAGGAAATTGGAAACTTTTCATCCCGAAAAATTAAGGATACGTTTTATCCCGAAAAATTAAAGGGTTTCCGCATTATAGGGGTTGAAAGTTATTAAAAAGAACACGTATCACGCTGAAACTACTAGACGGATTTTTTGATGCAAATAGACACAGTCATATACTTATAATAATGCATTAGGTAAGAGAAAGGCTGTAAAAAAGAAGATAAATAAAAAAATGCACTTGGGTGCTTAAAAAGGGTTCTTCACTTCTTTTTTGATCATGTCTGTTTGTCTGTTTGTCTGTATGTTTGTTTGTTCACGCATCACGTAAAAACTGTTGGACCGGTTGCAATGCGGTTTTAATTGTTAGATAGCTTAGGGTTTGATTTAAAAACTAGTGTAATTGGTATCTTAATCTGGTGAGTTAGAAGCTGAGCAGTGGATAAAAGTATTTTTCACGGCTAAAGAAATATTGATATTACCAACATTGTGGTATATTTTGGTATAGCACATTATGGAACTTTGAACCTAAAAAAAAAACACGCGTGCGAAGCCGCGGGTACAGCTAGTGTATATATATGATTAGCAACAATATTGTTGATTTTGTTCGCGAGGCTGTCACAGTCGTCAAATGTTTGTAGTAAGTCCTGTATACGGGCTCGTGTTATCAGCCTACGCTGTATATGCTTGGGTCTACACGATTTGTCAAAACCTGAAATATAGGCACACTGAGCGAAGTGATCTCCGATATTTGATACTATCACTTGCCTATGGACCCGCTCCGGGTTCAAATTTGTGTACAAATGGTCAACTAACGTTAAACTATCGCTTACTACACGTGTAGGTGAGTTAATATGTCGTGAAAAATTGTGTGATGTCAAAATATCATTTAATTTTTTGCGTGATGACGAGTCCACAAGATAGTCAATATTTATGTCACCTGCAATAATAGCATTGTGATTTTCGTCATTAATTTTTGCTAATAATTTGTCAAACAATACTAAATATTCATTAACATTAGTGCAGCTAGAATGATATATTCCAACAACTAAGACATTGTACTTAGGTATATGTACGGCGCATACGTCAAACAGCTGTTCGTGCGATAAGTCTCGGTAGTCAAGCCTCACATTTACTTTGAGCTCCGATCGAGTATAAATGCAGCTTCCGCCATGCGCAATTATTGGTTGACAAAAACTAGTCGCTAGACAATAGTTGTCTAGACTAATACAAGATAGTTGTTGATCCGTGAACTAATGTTCGGTTAATATTAAAATTTCACATTTAAGTTCGTTACGTAGTAAAACTTTTAATCTACGAGTATTCGTTTTATTGTTTAACGATTGAACATTCTGATGGCAAATAATGAGCTGATCTTTAATATTACATTTGGCAAGTTTAGTTATAATATGTTGGGGACTATTCATAATATACACGGGTGGTGCGGAGGGAGGCGCTAGCGCAGTGTTATTGCCGAGAACCAGTCTCCTTGGCTGACCTCAGCCGCGGTTGCAGTTGCAGCGGTGATGCGGTGGTGCGACAACACACCAGGGCGCCGCGCTGCTCCTTGAAACCACTGGCTGATCTCAGTGCTAGGTGTCCAATTTTGGGAGGCCATGAAGTAATCGAACTTACTAGCCGGAACAGTGATTGCAAATGAAGCGTAGTGATCGTGCTTCAATTTTAGTTTATCAACTATGTAGTTCTCACATTCATTTTTCTTCCTCGTGTAGGCTTTAATAGAGTCCGCGGTAGTTTCAGCTCGGAAAAAACAAGCGTGGAGCTTCTTGACTCGTTCGACGGTTTGTAGATCCGTGTCCGTTTCGCCAGTGCCAAGTATGACCCTGCGATGAGGTTTCTTTTTGGGCTTGACCACTGTCCAAGTCTCATCCACATCTTTGTGGCCTTCGCCCTTTTTCAACAAAGTGTTTGTGTTAGTTAGCAGTGGTGTTTGCTTTTGTTGTATGGTTTGTTCAGTTTGCTCAGCATGAATCTTTGGTGAGTTACGCACAGTGTTCGCTGTCGGAGCGCTCAAACGCCGCTGCTGCACATTGAGGGGCGACATGGTAATTATATTGTAAACGATCGTCTATAATGATATTCGGCACAGCTGTTTTTGCATTAGTCTGACCGTAGATTGCTGAGCTCGCCCTGTGGTCGGACGACTTGCTGCCGCTGGAGCAACGACAGTTGGCGCGGTTTTAGTGGCTGCTGTTTTATTTTTGATAACTACAGGTTCACTCGTACCTGGTAGGGTCGATGCTGAGAGCTTTTTTTGAGGGCAAGGTGCCTTTCCATCATGCACGTCCACCTCTGTTCCTCGAAGAGCATCCAGTTTATCTTCCAGCCGTTTTATAGCTATCGTCATGGACGTAATTTCATCATCAACAGGTTTTAGGCACTTCCGTATGAGTGTTTCAACAAGATCCATATCATTTAACATTATGTGCACACTTTTAATCAATAAATTAACTTATTTTATTTGTAAACGTAACCGTCACAAACAGAACACTTTAGAATGTATGAAATTTTGTGATCATGAGGTCTACTGTTCGCAGAAGTACAAGCAGTATAAACTATTTAAATTTGTAGGTATCCAAATGATCCTAAAATAAAAGAGAGTTCAAACCAGCAACACTTAGCGATTGGCCTTGAGCCTTGTTGATGGTTATGGCGAAAGCCAGACGCACTGGAAAATGTAATCGCTTGAAATCGAAGGTCAAATCGGTTGAAATTATTTGAATTCGTGGTATCTTAACCTGTACATACGCCGCTGATGATTGTGGCTTCAATTAAATTCGAATAAATTTTTGTAACAGCATGTCTTCTTCCGTTGCACAATTTCATTGGATCCACGTTGCGAATGAGCATCAACGATGAACCAACTTTTAAAGTTAATGTGGTGGAATTCCATATGGTTCCAAAGAGTAAAGAAACTCTACTGGATAGTTGACAGCTTGTTCCTCATCCAATACTGTGTCAATCGATTTGTACTTGACAACTTCACCGGGTAGCTTCAATTGAATTTTATAGGTTATATTGTTGACATCATCATATGAACCCCTAGGGTATCATTTTGAGACCTGTCACTTTGATACATGTCATTTTGACAATTCCTTCAAAGCTTCAAAACCCTTTAAATCTTAGGATTTTTGGTCCAATTAGATTAAATAGCTGCAAATGCTCAAAAACCTTAAGAATTTTGGTCAAATTTGATTCAAAATCTTCAAAAACTTCAATTTGTACTCAAGATGAACCTGGTTTGAGGCAAATCGGTTGAGGCCATAACGGACATAGGTACAATCATTTTTTGTGTTTGTATTTTAGATATGTATGTAGATTTTTAAAACTGTATTTATCTTTAGAGTAATTCACATTGGAGCTCGTGAATTCACACATAACCCCCGAACAAAGTGGCATTTTGACAAAATCGATGGTATAGGTACGAAGCGTGGTACGACTGACGGCCGAAATTCATAAGAAGGTTGTTTTTGGCCAGATGCGTTCGCATGTGCCACGCCCCCTTCTCCCTTTGTTAGGTATCTGTGGTGGTATGTACCTACTTTAGAGTAGGCTATTTGCACAAAGTAAATAAGGAGGCTGAGGCGGTGCCGGTGGTCCACAGAGTGACCAGCGAGAGTGAGAGTCAGCGTTGTGAACCTGGCATTGGCAGATGTACGGCCGTGGACACCCTGTTTTATCCTTTCACATACCTTACTCCTTTGTTATGGGTGAAATAAAAACCGCCCTTCATTCTCAACAAAAAATATAGCAGACTAGCATCGTTTTGTGGCATCGCCCATTATTAATCACTTCACAATATTTTCCACAGGATAATAGTTGCTTAGCTATATTAAACCGTATCTGTTTTATTTTTATTTTATACAATCCTATGTTCAGAACGTAATGAAGCACTAAATTAAGTCTTATAGTGCGATGCTACGCCATGTAGTTGTAGCTAAATTACGACCAAAGTCGTTATTCATCTTCTATCAGAATCATAGAGTTGCACCGAGATGTGATTTACATTCGGTATGTACGGGACTATTGCATAGGTGCGGGGTTCCAGTAGAGAACAATAACGATGAGAGAGAATGATGCTTCAGGACGGAGTGAAGATAAACACGTAGTTTGAACACGTACAGGAAATATTTATTTCTTAGTAAGCTTAGTAGGCTTATTCGTAGAAACTATTGCCCTAACCTAGCTTTTCGCGAATATAAAAGTCAGCTATCATAGCCTTTACAACTTGTTCACATTGATGAATGACTTCTGAAGGGATTCAGTTCAGTTCTGCTTGTTTCCGTAGTTGTTGTTCATCTGGGTGCTTTCTTGGTTCTAAATGAATTATTTTGAAAGAACTGTATTTTATAGGTTATCGTACAAGCTAGTTGGGTCTCTGATTGGTTGATTTAAGAGAACTTTGGTAGTGCCCACTGTTCTCAATAAATTCCTTTCCCACGGTGTTAAAAAAACTACTATTTCGAAAAGAGCGACTAAGCGCAAATCTTTACCACGAAGTAGTAGTTTATGACTTTGACATGAGTGCAACTAGTTAATCCAATTAACTCGACTACTCTATCAAAATCTAATACAGTCTTTGCCTACGGTTTTACGAAAATGTTGGCTAACATTTCTGAATTCTGTTCCCGCGCTCTGGGTTTCTCAGTTTATGCCTATAACTTCGAGTCACAGATTACTTAAAAGTTACTATGGTGTCTATACATACTTTTCTAATGGTATTCATAGTTTATCATAGGTCGGGTCAGACGTGTTTGCTTCTGTAAGTTAGTACATAGCGTTCATGCTGAGCTCGCCCGTACCTCTATCATAAAATCACAGTCATTGTTACCCTCTGTGCTTGTATTTCCTATCCCTAAAGAGGTACGAGGCCATCACGTATGCTTGGACAACATACGTGATGTCCCGTAGATTCTATCAGGTATCCTAGTAGGTGGGTGTGTAAATAAATCTTACTGTACTTTACATTCTTACTTACTAGGCCCTATTCAAAAAACAATCTCTATCAAGTCTTATGTACTAGGGATACATAGTGTCCTATATACCTATGCCTACCTACCTATGTACCTATGTACTTAAGTTAACTAATTGTTGCGCTCGGTAACACGGTAATGGGGGCAAAGAATAATTAATAGTTAAATGGTAGGTTTATTTTTTTTGATCGCCCGTAGCATTAACAACTAGAAAATTCTGCTTAAAGTAATAAGAAAAATGGACAACATCCAAAAACAATTATAACTTTAAAAGTTTTAATGTCATCATAGCAGTGCAAAGTGTCGCTTTGTCCCCTTGATGTCCTATTATATATTCTAATAAATACTTCGTTTAAAAAAATACGGAATCCAGTCATCATCATCAGCCTTTATCTGTACACTGCTGGACGAAGGCCTCTCCGCTATGACGCTACTGAACTCGATCTTCGCAGCTCTCCTCATACATTTTCTTGTAACCGGTTTTCGCAGGTCGTCACTCCACCTGGCCACAGGGCATCCTACACTACGTTTGCCTTAACGTGGTCTCCACTCGAGAACTAGTCTACCCCAACGATTATCGGTTCTTCGGGAAATGTGACCAGCCCACTGCCACTTTAGCTTGCTTATCTCTAGAGCTATATCGGTTACCTTGGTTTTCCGTCGGATATCTTCATTACAAATGTTGTCCTTCAAAGAAACTTCAAGTATATCTTTTTCCATAGCTCACTGAGCGACTTTAAATTTGTGGACTAGTCTGACAGTAAGTCCAGTACTGAATCGGAATCCAGCACTGTACAATAAAAACGATACAAACATGTCCACTTCTCTACTTGGAAGAAAATCCAGTGACAGTGAAATAAACTCGTAAACATAGGGAAAATTTTCTTATGAGGCCTAGGTTTGTCATGCAATGGACGCAGTTAGCTGTTTATGATGATGATTAACCACTGCATTAATTGTGAAAGGTTTTTTTTTTAATTTAATTGAATCAGTGTACATTCAACTCGAAATAATTTAAAATAAAGCTTATAAACTCGTTTCGTTCAATGGAACGGAATACGGTGAGCTTTCCGTCTGAGTTGGCTTTTTTGAGAGCCGGTGGAGGACAAAATTTCAGTAAAACCACACAGCTTGCGGATTAAAGCTGACGGGGGGATGATTTGCGTAAGGGTGAGACAGCGGGGCCGCACGGCAGGTAAAATCACTCACTCAGGAGCTAAAATGTTTTAAGGCATGACAGAAGCCTCTTTCATTCTTATGGTGCCTCTTCACGATCGGCGATCATAGACGATTACTCGCGAGCACGATCGTATGGAACGCTTACTCGCTTGTAGTCACCAATGATCGTGTATAATCGCCATAGTGATTGCGGTGATCGGTGACTTGTTGGTTTTTTGGACACACAATTCCCATTCGCGTGTAGTTGCGTGTACACGATCGCCTATCATTCATTGCTAGACAAAAATAGGATGCTTTTTATCGCGATAAACAGTATTAGTCTGTGTGTACAAAATTGCGGGCTGGAAAACTAGTAATAATATAAAGAGAAAAGTTTTTTGTAACTTTGTTTCTGTGTATGGGATTAACTCAAAAAATACTTAAAAGATTTTAAAAATTCTTTCACATATATAAAGCTACGATATCAGCGAGTAACGTAAGTGTTTTTTTTTTTAATTATACTGTACATGCTTTCGCCCGCGACATCGTCTGTGCGGACTAGTTTCTCGCAAATAATAACATCCTATGTTCTTTTAGATATTAAAAACCAATGGAAAAGTATAACACTAACGCTGTTGATGCTTTTTGACAGACTTGTTATTATTTCGTTTACATGGCAACCTTTCCTTACAGCGAGTAATCGGCATTTTCAGGTTTCCCCTTAGAAACTTACCATTTCCCGGGTTAAAATTATCCTATGTTGGTCTCTATATTGTACAGTACCTAATTACAAAGTTTTATCAAAATCTGATCAGCTTTGGCGTTAAAACTCCCTAAACAAACAAAAAAATAGACAAGTGACAAGTGTGGATGTCCCAACAAAAATTGCACAGGATAAAAGTACTACGTCAAAGTCATTAAAGGCGTGCGCTGCAAAATCGATTGATGATACATAAAATAATGTACTACATATATATATAGTACTCATCATTAGTTAGATACCCACAAAAAAGGTCGCGAGGTTTATGTCTAACTATTGTAGCTAAATCACAATAACCGGTTTTTGTTCAAATTAGACAAAACGCTTAGCTACCCGTGCGAAACCAGGACGATTCATTAGTATATTATAGGTCTCAAACATGTTTACCTAGTAAACTTAGGTATATACAATTTACTTTGTTATATTACGATGAGGGAAGGGAGGCCTTTGCCAAGCAGTGGGACGAAGATGACTGAAACATAATTACGATGAATGCTCAAAACCACCATCTACTCTTCTTCAAATTTTTTATAATTTTTCGTTTAACTAAATTATCAAAATGATTGTAAGTATACTGAAGTTAAATGAAATGGTAGCAGCAATAAACACGTCCATCTTGAAACGTTGCCGATCAACAAATGATCACGGACGATCATGTAGATACTTTCACGATGATCGACACGATTACCTTGCCGATGACAGCCGATCATGCGAGTAACGATCATCGCCGATCATGTAGAGGGGCCTTAAGGTACCAAACTTGAAAATAGGGCCACAAGCTTCTAGCTACTTTGTATAAAGCACACAAAAGTGAACACGTTCCTACGAGAAAATACAAAATTCAGCAGGATATCTCTAAGGTACAGGTATTCTGTGGTACAGGGCCCGTATTCACACACGTAACGCATAGTGTTGTGGAATTGTTCGACAAATTATGTATGAACATACACGAACCAGCTATCATGACGTGGCGCGTTACGTGGACGAATGGTCATAGCACGAAGTAATATGCAGTTGTCTATGGTCATAGCGGATAAGGGACCAGTGAAAAACACCAATAAGCTTTACTTTAATGTTGCTTAGTGCGGCATTTTGACCTACAACCACGTGCCCGATGTCTCGTAGGTACGAGCTAGATGGTGCGGTGATGCCGCGAGTATTGCACGTGCGGGTTCTCAGCGAAGAGAAGTTACCGGAGCTTACATTTTGTAGGCATATTATTGACATATGTGATAGATCCTCCAGTTACATTTTATCAGAAGACAGTGTAAGGATTTCACAGAACTGATGGCATCAAAATTCTATACATTTCTATGCATTTGTCCGGAATAATTGGTGCGTATTACTCGTACATAATCGCTGTTAATTGGAATCCCCAATAAACGATGAGGCTAAATAGTCTCACGGTGGGAAAAAATAATAAAAAACAATTACTCACTTTTATATTTGAAGGAGTACGGCGTCTATCTCTACTCTCCACGCATGCACCTCAGTCTGTTCGTAATACACATGGTCTGGTACAACAGGCTGGAGGTGAGGAGGTACCTTGCGTTCGTCAAATACACGTTTAGTGTACTTCGTGGGGAAGTGCATCGGCTGTGCGCACAGGACGGGAGCGTGGGCACGCGCCGCTCCCACCCGCACAATGGTTTGTCCCTATACAATCGGGCATAGGATATTAATAAATCAAAGTCGTAATTTTACAAAACTTAAGGAGAGGTGATGAAGAACACAAACTTTTCGTACAAGTTTACTAAAGTCAAATGTATTTTAATAAGTTGAGCTCCTCGTAGCATCCCAATGATTTGTATGTTGTATCTATAAAAATGTTATAAACTTCAACTAGGATTTTAGTATAGGTAAGTGTACGATAATCTGACAATGCTCTTTAATTTGTAAGAAGACTGAATTATTATATAATTATTTGCTTAAACTTAAACTTTGTAAATATCTTCTTAAGCTTTGAAGAAAATGTGGCTTAACCTGTCGGCTATCGGTATCCCGTACGGGATATTTGAGGTTATTTTTCCAAGGTCTATTTTCTGGTTCATTTACCTTCCTCAAATACAGATTTTGTGTATGGCAAATCTTGTAATCATTCCTTATTTAAAAGCCCAAGAACTCCAAAAACGCACTCGTCCACAAAATCGGCCAAATTCACCAGATATTCATATATATATATATTTGACGACCAGTTGGTCTCGTGGCTAGTAATCCTAGGTACGTAATTAAACGGTCGCGGGTTCAAATCCTGCAAGGTGCAATCATTTGTGTGATGAGCAGAAATGTTATAATATTCTTATATATGTATGTTTATCCGTTATCTAGTACCCATAGTACAGGGTATCTTATTTTGGGGCTAGTTAATTGATGTGGAATTGTCCCGAATATATTATTATTATTATATATATATATATATATAATAATAATAATACTAGATAACGGATAAACATACATATATAAGAATATTATAACATTTCTGCTCATCACACAAATGATTGCACCTTGCAGTATATATATATATGTATATGTTGCTTCTCACATATGAAAAATAGAACCCCCCCTCCTTCCCCCCTTACCAATTTGCATTGGTTTTTAATATCCTAGAAGAACATAGGATGTTTTTCTTTGCGATAAACTGTGGACCGCGCGGACTAAGTCGCGCGTGAAAGCTAGTATAGTTACTATAATAGAATAAGTACATTTATTGTAAATTTGGTAGCTTTAACAAAACAAAACTTAGTATAAGCTATAGCTAGAATCAACTCACACACAATGGCACTAGTACCTCAGGCCATGTACCTGTAGAGTTGTAAGTTCTGAGTAGTGATAAGTCAAAGCGTTTGAGAAGCGAGCTGTTGGCATGCTAGTGCGAATGTGCGAATCGTAGTGTTACAGGGTCATAGAACGCGTTTGGCAGTGTCGGCAACACCGAGAGCGCTCGATTACAGTTTTCGACGGGAAAGCACTGCGTCGCTTAAGATCCAGGTGAGTGTTATTGCTAAATTTCAGTGTATAAATCTGAATGGTATTTGTTAATAAAGGTAGGGTTCTATTATTATTCGTAGTCTATGTTTATTTTTGTTGTTTTTCAAAACGTAGCCCCTAAATACATGTTGGCACATTTATTGCCAAAATCCCTGGACCTCCGATACATTTTGTCACAAATGTGACATATTTGAAAACGCGCCGATGCACCTGGTTACTGCGGCAGCCAGTTTTTGATTTAAAATTGATTTCGCGTTTTTTACCCATTTTGAGTGTTTTATTCGTTCAAGGAATATTTTTCCTATGTGTTAAACTTAAAACACCTAATAAGTACAAATTTCTTAGTAAGATTAATAAAAAAAAAACAGACCTATTATATATATATATATATATATATATATATATATATATATATATATATATATAATTTTGAATTATTTCCGGTTTTCATAAGGATTTTCTGGTCGCTTTTTTTACTAAGCTGTGTTGATATTTTAATATTATTAGATAGATAAATTCATGTTATATTTAAATAAAACATAATAACAGGGTGTCATCGACCTTATTTCCGAGATACATTATTTTTCCAAAAATACTCCCCATTTTTGCCTTCATCATTTTCCCGCGGTTCCGTCTACTTACATAATAATTTCATAACTATTTGGTTCAGTTTGTCAGTGGCTACATATATTCAGCCATTCACAGGCCGAGTTTTGTACGGATCCGCCAAACCGTTGAGGAAGGAACGGAAAATAAGTTTCACGCGACCACAACGGCAATAATATTTAACGCCATTTTTCCCGTGACTTATTCCATAATTCGCCCTATCCGTGGAATAGGGCCACTGTGGCCGTTATGTCTTTATGTTTTTATTGAATTTTTGGGATCTTATAATGCATATGCGTCTATTGACAAAAATAATTGACCTTATTTTGATTTAAAAAAATATATATTAATGTTTTACGCAAACAGCCACGTAACAATATTCTCCGAAGAATACCGCCACTAACGCCAGTGCAGCCGAATTTTTCCGTTGAAAACGGCCACTGTCACCTCAGCAACTATTTTCCACGCAAATATCTGTGCGGGGAGTCAGGGGAAGAGGTCATAAGCGCATCGCTGCCTTTACTCGGCGGAAATGCTAGGCGTCGGGCATTGGTCGTGGTCCACCTGCTCAGTTTACCTGGGTGGACCACGGGCACTTTTCATGGCGAAACAATTAAACCAATGAAGAGACTTCGTGAACGTGAGTAAACAGATCATTTTTGAACAACACTAGTTAAGTAGTACTTATTTTAATAGAAATTCAGGTATGACGTCAGCATTACCTATCTATTTAGGTATATTTAGGTACTTGTTAGTTAGGTACCTATTTAGGTATATTTAGGTACCGGTACCTGTTTAGGTATATTCAGACCTACCTATGGGCACACACTGAATAACATCAGACTTCATAATGTACAATCAAATAAAATTCCTAGGTACCAACCTAATCCAGGGACTTTAATCTATGTAGGTATCTAACCTGCTTGTTAATAAAACACCTAGGTACCTACGTAATCTAGGGACTTTATAGACGTTTTAAGCAAGGTGTTATCACCATTTTTGAAAAATAGTACCACCATATACTCCTGTGCCATGCCTCGAGTGTTCTGCACAGTTGACAACGGAGTTAAAGAAGACCTGAAACTCCTTGAGAATAGGTTTAACTTTAATAGCTCCGATGTAACTCCGTCTTCACCGGAGGCTTTTCTATTTTATTATCATCTCCATCTCTTCTAAGCTGACGTCTGGTAGTTCATCAGTCTATAGGCGAGTCAACGTGGCTCTTGAATCCTCACAAACAGTCTCTGGCAGAGGAGCATGCGAAGCGAAAGGTGAGTGATGACCACGAATAGAGTTACGTGTTTGCCATTGATGTTAACACCATATCCATTCCAGTTCAGAAGCTTGAATATATCTTCCAGTGCAGAGGTGAACAGTTTCAGACAAATAACGTCTCCTTGTCTCACCCTTTTTTGCAACTGGATAGATTTCGTGCTCCGATCCTGAAAACGGTTAGTCATGGTGGCCTTGCTGTATAAACACTTCAACACTTCGATGTACCGGTAGTCAATCTGGCACTGCTGTAATGACTGTAGCACTGCCCAGGTCTCGACTAAATCAAAGGCTTTTTCGTAGTCCACAAACGCTAGACATAGTGGCCGACTATACTTTTCGGTCTTCTGAATAATCAGCCGGAGCATAGGATGTGGTCTACGGTGCTAAAGTCTTTCCGGAATCCAGCTTGTTCGGGAGGCTGTTAGTCGTCAAACATACGAGCGAGACTGTAACTACTCTCGAAAACAGCTTATAGACGTGCAGCGAAATGGGCCTATAATTCAAGACGGTGTTATCACCTTTCTTAAAGAACAACACCACTACGCTCCTGTGCCACGCTTCTGGCGTAGTACCCTCGAGGATGACGGAGTTAAACAGCCTCTGAAGGACTTTAAGTACCGGTGTTCCACCCGGTTTCAGTAGCTCTGTCGCTATTCCGTCCTCCCCTGGTGCCTTGTTGCTTTTAAGCTGTTTGAGAGCCATTCTGATGTCGTATAGGCTAGTCCGGGATATCTTCGGTATAATGTCGGGTCAAACGGGCTTTTGCATCGCTAGTCGTGCTAAGAGGACTACGCGATAAGGTGTATAATTGCCCATAGAACTTCTCGAGCTTACTCAAAATCTCTGGCTTCGACGAGACGATGCTACCACTGTCCATCTTCAGCTTCGCAAACAGGCTTTGCCCAATAGACAAATCTCTTGCAAACATTTTGGAGCCCTTGTTCCGTTCTATTGCGTTCCTAATACAATTAGTATTACAGGAAAGCAAATCATGTCAAATAGACTTGGAGATCTGTTTATTAAGCAAGCTGTAATTCGAAATATCCAATGAAAACTGCAGCCTCATCTCGCCTCGTTCTGCCATATGTTTTAGTGTATGCTCAGAGAGTGTCTGTTTTCTATTTTTGCGATAGGTTTTAAAGAACTCCGACCCGATCGCGTGAACAATTTACACCAGCCCGTTGTTTAGTTCGTCCACTGTATCGCATTCGGTAAGGATTTGGAAGTGATATTGGAACTCCAACTGAAAACTCTTGGGGTTTTGGATTTGGGCAGGACTTGGGCGAAGACTAGATCTCATCAAACGAGGTCTCGTTTGATGAGATGAGGCAAGACAAAAATCATATTTCAACAACTATGGCTAACAGAAGTCACCTGGGACGATCCTCTACCTGAACACATACAAAACGAATGGATTGCCTTCAAAAATGAATTACATATGCTACAAGACATAACTATTCCAAGATGGATCGGGAATAAGAGCAAACCTGTGGAATTTCATGGGTTTAGCTATGCGTCAGAAAGAGCCATGTCTAGCACGATTTATTGCAGGAGCATAGATGACAACGGGAAGTACATCGTGAGATTAGTGGCTGCAAAAACGAAACTCGCACCACTGAAAAAGCCTATAACACTACCAAGGCTAGAGTTTTGCGGCGCCCATTTTCTAGCAAAGCTTATGAGAAAGGTCATAGAGTCACTAAAGGGCGATGCGGCATCTATAATCGGTTGGACAAACTTGACCGTAGTTTTGGGTTGTTGAAGGGGGACATTTCACGTTGCAAGACGTTTGTGGCTAACCGAGTAAAAGACATCTTAACAGTCATAACGGCCGCATGCTGGAAGCACGTGAAGTCAGAGGACAACCCAGCAGACTTCGCAAGTAGAGGCCTGAATCCTTCCCAACTTATCGGACATCAAATATGGTGGCAAGGTCCAGAATGGTTGAAGGGCAAAATGCCTACTCAATCCACAGAAACGACAAAATATGAAGTTCCAAAACAAGAAATTAAACGACAAAAACTAGTAAATACCGTTTAAGCGCCGTGACTATTCATGGAAGAACATCTACACAAACATAGTTCCCTTACACGGGCGGTACGAGTACTTGGATGGATATCACGTTTCATTCATAACTATTTGAATAAATCAGACGCGACAAAGTCGACTTACCTGACAACAATGGAACTGCAACAAGCTCAGCTTACAATTATCAAGAATGTGCAATTGAACTACTTTGAGGAAGAAATAAATCGGTTACAAGCAAATGAGCGACTTCTTACGAAAAGCAGAATTTTGAATTTGAACCCATATTTAGACGAAAATCAAATTTTACGCGTTGGTGGAAGATTGGGGAAGAGCGATTTAGCTACAGAAGAGAAACATCCGATCATTCTCCCACACAACAGTAGACTGACAGAGCTCATAATCAACCAGGCACACAAGCACACCCTGCATGGAGACAGACTTACTCTAACGCACATACGAAACAAATACTGGATGCTGAGAGGAGTGAAGACAGTTAAAGGTCATATTTTGAAATGTGTGACCTGTCATCGATTCAAACCTACGTCAAACAACCAGTTGATGGCAGATTTTCCAAGGCCTCGTGTTACACCATCCCGCTCCTTTACACATACGGGGGTTGATTTCACAGGCCAAGTTGAAGTGAAGGCTAACAAAGGAAGGAACTCAAGGCCAATGACGTCACTAACAAACGAAATAGATAATTTGGACACCTTAACAGCGGGTAATTTCTTAGTTGGCGGGCCTGTGCTAGCCGGACCTCTGTCATCTCTAGAAGAAACCCACAACATTAGAACCAGATGGCAACTCACAGAAATAATGCGCAAAGACTTCTGGAAGAGGTGGTCTTCTGATTGCTTACACACACTGCAAACACGTGCTAAATGGTGGTACCCAAAGCAAAACCTGGCGATAGGAGATTTAGTCTTGATAAAGGAAGACAACATGCCCCCCGCAAACTGGTTGTTGGGGAGGGTCACTGACACTCACGAAAGTAGCGACGGACTCGTAAGGGTCGTAACGCTGAAAACAAAGAACAACATCGTGAAACGGCCTATAACTAAATTGTCACGCTTGCCAATAGATCAAGAAGTAGACTACAGAGAACAAAGGGACAAAGTATATTACAAATAATAACCGGATCGGAATTCATAGCAGTGAACTTAAAAAAGGACTTAATAATGCCACTAAAATTTGAAGACCTATCCGTTAACATAAAAAAATTAACACAGTTTATTACAAAAAGAGACCAAAATGCTTTTGTGAAAACCAACAAATGAGAATCGTAGCTTCCAAGCAAATGGACCGATTTAGCTACGGTTTCTATGTTTGAGATCTGAGGTAAACGAAATGGTTCTTAGCTATAATTGGAGGGGGGTGGGGGATCCTAGCTCCAAACGATTGAACCGATTTTGTTCATATAGATTTTTAATTTGTGCTTGTGACAGTTTATTTTCTGTTTTAGGGAAATATTGGGAGCGCCTGGAGCTGGGTCTCCTTACCGTAGCTGCGCGCGCTGCGGCGCTCTGGGTAACTTGGAGTATTCCTTGAGCTTCCAATTATGGGTATGCTGACGGCTTCTCTGTGGGTGGCTCTGTGGTAGCCATTTTATACGCTTTATATTAGCTTCACTTTTATGTTTGTATGTTTGTAACCGACTCCTTTGGATGCTATTTTGACCCACTTTAAACGGTCAGATTTCATTCAAATTTTGCACACCTGTCAAAGACCGATGACAATGCAATAATTCGAAAAAAATATTTGTAGAAAATAAATAATAGTTTAAAAAAACTAAAAAACACGCTTTATATAGAAAACTAAACTTAAAAATAGAAAATAAATTTTAATAGTGTAAATAAGAAAAAAAAGTTTTATTTCAAAAAAAGCGTGGGGTGCTTCTCATATTTGTCAATGAAATATTTAAAACTATTGACCCATGCACCCCACGATGTTTTAAAAATAAAACATTTTTTTCTTATTTAACTATTAAAATTTATTTTCTATTTTTGTGATTTTTTGGAAATAAAACATTTTTTTCTTATTTACACTATTAAAATTTATTTTCTATTTTTTAGTTTGGTTTTCTATATAAAGCGTATTTTTTTAGTTTTTTTTAACTATTATTTTTTTAAAGTATCCAATTATCACTACACGGTGGCACATATTACGCACCTTGGCAATTTTCGTGTAATAATTTTGATTGTTTTATTCAAATTTCAGGTCACTTTAGATGACAATAAGGTATTCGCGAGATTTTGTTCGCGAGTAGACTCTTCAGAAATACGGAGATGCCGAAGCGCGTAACTTCAATCCTAGTAACAATGAAGATTAATATAACAGTTCTGAACTAATCTACATCTACACCTATATAAAGATAGTATAAAGATTTATTTATATGTTTGTTTGTTTGTCATTACAAACAAACAAACATACTGAACCGATGTTAAAAATTCTTTCACCTATAGATAGTTACATTATCAGCGAGTAACATGAGCAGTCATAGAATTTACCAAGTAAATATATAATGTATATGCGGGCAGTATCTTATTTTTCAAAAAAAATGAGATCCCTACTAAAATTGGGATAATGTTACCCAAGGTATCAAAAATAAAGGACGGAATGGCGTTGCCATGGAAAAGAAATAATAACAAGTCTGTCAAGTAGGTGAGTAATAATGCAGTTTGTTTTCTATGGTCAAAAACACTGCTGCCAATGATTTTGAATTACGTTTACTGGCGTTTTTTTTTAGAAGTTACGACGGATGTATGATTGTCCACACCAATATATAAAAGTGAAACGTTGTCGGTTTGTTTGGAGAGTTTTAACGCCATAACGACTCGACGGATTTTGATGAAATTTGGAATGGAGAAAGGATATACCCTGGAATAAAACATAGAATACTTTTCATCATCATCGTCATCATCATACTTCACTTTTAAACGGCTGAACAGATTTTGATAAAGTTTGGATTAGAGATAGCTTATACACTGGAATAACATATAGGATACTTGACATCATCATCATCATAATTGTCATACTTTACTCTCAAATAGCTGAATGGATTTTGAAGAAATTTGGAATGGTAACAGCTCAAACCCTGGAATAACACATAGGGTACGTTTCATCGTCTTCATCATGCTTCACTCTAAAACGGTGGAACTGATTTTGATGAAACTTGGAATGGATATAGCTTGTACCCTGGAATAACATATAGGATACTTTCATCATCATCACCACAAACGGGTGAAACCGCGGGGCGCATCTAGTATTTTATAAATCCAATGTGGTTTCTTGGTGTGGTTTCTTTGTGGTTCAAGTTCAAATGAGCGCTGCTTTATGGGTACCCAACGTATTTAAGAATGCCGCCGCTTCGTTCGCTAATTATGTTGCAAATTTAGTTAATGCGTCGTCATAATAATATTATGTGAGCAAATAGGAATAGCCGAAACTATAAGTATACTTTTATTGCCAAATTCGAAGCTCTCGGTAAAAGCAGCGCGACGTAAAGATTTGTCGTTTCCGGAATTTGCATGCCGGTAGCAATTCAAAATAGCTGCTGGGCACAGCCAGATTGTAAATCAAATAACAACAACTATGTACACATGTCTATCCCACAATGAAAATCACACTTCATTCGGTCCAGTAGTTTTTACTCAACGCGAAAACAAACATACACATTTAAAAATGTTACTTGTTAAGAAGCTGATTTTAAGTCCCCTTAGAGACTTTGCTACTTCCTTACTTACTATTTTATTATAAGTAGGTACCTATAGAAGATGCGTGGTCAAAGTATAACTAGCACAAATAAAAAAAAACTATAACCTCCACCCCCCATTATAGCTAAGAAGCATCTCGATCACATCAGCTTTCAAACATAAAAAACCGCAACAAAATCGGTCTATTCGTTAGGGAGCTACGATCCTAACCTACATTACAGCTAAGAACCATCTCAATCACATCAGCTTTCAAACAGAAAAGAAACCGCATCAAAATAGGTCCATTCGTTTGGGAGCTACGATGCCACAGACACATACAGTGAGTGATACATACACACTCTAAACTTCTAACACCCCTCTCTTTTCGAGTTCGTGTAATAATAATGTAAATCTAAATAGAAGATAGGACACCTACCTATAGTTATTTAGGGTTCCGTACCTCAAAAGGAAAATACGAACCCTTATTAGATCACTTCGTTGTCCGTCTGTTCGTGTGTCTGTCTGTCTGTCTGTAAAAAAAAACAAAACTAAAAGCCAACGTAATCAAAAGATAAGGCCGTTTAAGCCATATTTCGACACTCGCAAGTGAATCAAAACCTATCGAGTACCTACTTCCTGTTGACCTAGAATCATGAAATTTGCCAAGAAGCAATGTCTTATAGCGCAAGTAACTGGAAAAATCCGAAAACAGTATATTTGTAGTTAAATCGCAATTTTATTTTGCAGTTGGTAAACTGACCGCGACGTACGTTGGTGTATGGGTACAACAGGGCCATTATTCTCTATGAGCAGTCACACGCGTAACGCGTCTCGCTGTGGAATCGTTCGGAAAAGTACGGCAATTCTCGAACATGCACAAACAATTCCACGCAGATATCTTAACGCGGCGCGTTACGTAGCCGAGTGGCAATAGAGAATAAGGTCCCTGTTTTCCAACGGCAATAGGTGCGCGAGTCCTACTCGCACTTGGGCATTTTTTTTTCTAAATAAGATCACGCTGTAGGGTAGAAATGCCTGGCAATGATATAATTGATCAAATACACGAAAAAAGAACTAGCGGTAGCGGTCTGACTCGTTGTTTATTCGGTTCGATTCCAGGCTGATATCATGTTTTCATAAATATTTAACAATAAGTTCAATTATCTTTGAGATATGTACCCGCATATTGTATTAAAAGAAGTTTATTTCCAACAAATTCAACGAAAATGATTAAAATTCCACTCTTCGAAAAACAGCTTCATCTTTTCGCGCCTGCCTGCCTAGCGCGCTACTACGTTAGGTGTACGGACTAGGCAATCGTTACACCATGATCTCACCTAATGGAAAGCGAGACGGTGTGGTTGAATGTTCTTATGTTTATTCTAGACATGAACACCTGGTTATAATTTAACGGAAACACTGACGAGGGTAGAGCGTTCCATACAATTTCAGTTCTTATAATAAATGTTTGTTTGTTTGTCGTATGCGGTAGTGCAGGCCTCTGTTGCCAGAGTTTGTCAAGCCGCCCGAGGATCTCTGACATGGCTTAATGACTGCTGTAAATCAATAACAGCCAAAAAATTGCACATTACTCAGAAAAGTCATTGGTGCGGATTCTATGACTGAACATACCGAGTTCAGTCATAGAATCCGCACCACGTTGGATTTTTAATTGCGGCATTGAACCCTTGAACTACCATCGCTCATAATAAATTAAAAACCGTAACGATTCGTACATGTGCTTGGTATATCCAACATAAAAGGGTGGTGATTCGTAGATCGTCGTCTGAATAATTTATTACTATAATATTTGCAAATGCAAATACATTTTGAAGCTCTGTAATAAGCTATACCTATTTTATTTTTATTTTTAATAGATGTTTGTTGATTAATAAAACATTCATTCATTCATTCATTGACGCTTAATTGGTACCACTTGTGAGAAATCTTAAGTGGAACGGGTAGGAGGGTGCGTCAGAAGTTCGCCCCTTCCCCTCTTCCCCCCATAATGGGATAACTTATCAAATTATTGTATTATCATCGGTCCTTGACAACTGTGCAAAGTTTCAGGTCAATCTGATGTTTTGAAGTGGGTGAAAATCACGTTCAATAATTCCAGTGCAAACAAACGTGTGGAAACACACAGGTAGAACTAATAAAACCGTGTTAAAAATATTATTATTCCGTTATCTCCGGCATTTAAGAAAAAAAACTCTGTGAAGGATAGCACAGAGGAACCTTCTATATAAGGGAGTAAAACTGGAGGGAGCGTGGCAACCCCGTTTGTTTTCTGCCCACCACTCCCGCGGTCCCTGATCCTGACTGCAAAGTCAACGGTCGGAGGCTCGAATCCCGCAAGGTGTTTATCACAACAATCATTTGTGATCATCCTTCAAATGTTTGTTTCCGTGCATGCATGTTGCATGTTTTTATTCGTATGTTTATCCATTGTCCGTGGTGTATACCCATCCTAGTTTGGGACTAGGTACCTAATTGGTGTGAATTGTCCTGAATACACCTTGTCAGCCGCTATGCTCATGCGTGGCCGCCATGTTGAATTCTAATGTTCCGAACAGTATGGGAGATTTTCAAAGAAACTAGTACCTAGGTACATTAAAGAACCAGAAATCTGTTTAAGGCTAATTTGATAAACATTTTTTCTCTCCCGTCTTACCGCGTTTTGCTTTGTACCAAATTTAACATTGTAACATATGCGACATTGTGTAATACCGAATGCAACGTAAATTACGTGACACATTTTACGCGGCATAAATTACGCCTTATTAACTACCAGACTATCTGGCCATAGCCAAATTGTACACAATAATGCAATTTAACTAAAAACTACAATTTGCTTGCAACTCGTATCCCGAGGGATGCTTTGACGCTCACTGTAACAGACGAGGTACATTTCAGAAATCTCCTTTCCACTTTTACGTTCCACGCCGCTCGTAAACACTGAAGTTTTATTTACGACCATATTCTTGAATGCATACGATAAGAGTTTGTCTGGAGAGCTTAGTAAATGGGTGCATCTAGCAAGTCATTTCACAGAACACGGGGTAATGGGGTCTAAAATATGCAGGGCCTATCTTGCTTTCCGCCAAGCTGTCGCCATATTCTACGCGTTGGGTTTCGCTGTTTTGAACAAGCCCTGAAGCTTTAGACCATTCATCAAATACAATATTGGGAAAAATTTAAGTGTCGCTTTAAATTATGACGCTTGATGAACCAATTTAGCGCAGTCAGTGTAAGTTCATTCTAATTAGACACTTGAAGAAGTGCGCGACAGCATTTCCTTTTTCTTTTTATACGCTTTATATTAGCTTCACTTGTATGTTTGTATGTTTGTATGTTTGTATGTTTGTATGTTTGTATGTTTGTATGTTTGTATGTTTGTATGTTTGTATGTTTGTATGTTTGTATGTTTGTATGTTTGTATGTTTGTATGTTTGTATGTTTGTATGTTTGTATGTTTGTATGTTTGTATGTTTGTATGTTTGTATGTTTGTATGTTTGTATGTTTGTATGTTTGTATGTTTGTATGTTTGTATGTTTGTATGTTTGTATGTTTGTAACCGACTCTTTTGGACGCTATTTTGACCCACTTTAAACGGTCAGATTTCATTCAAATTTTGCACACCTGTCAAAGACCGATGACAATGCAATAATTCGAAAAAAAAACACGCTTTATATAGAAAACCAAACTAAAAAAAAAGAAAATAAATTTTAATAGTGTAAATAAGAAAAAAAAATTTTTTAAAAAAAGCGTTGGGTGCTTCTTATATCTGTCAATGAAATATTTATAACTATTGACCCTATTAAAATTTATTTACAGTATTAAAATTTATTGTCTATTTTTTAGTTTGGTTTTCTATATAAAGCGTGTTTTTTAGTTTTTTTTTTAAACTATTATTTTTTCATTTATCCTCGGTCCTCAGTCTCTTATCGCCTATTTTTTGTTCAATTGTAAGATTGAGGCCAAATTTCATCAATTTTTGAATCTGAGTAACCGGGGACCGCTTTTCGGAAACCAAAAAAAATAATATAATAAATAAGAAAAATAAATAATTAAAAACACAGCTGCCCTGCGAAAAACGTACTAAAATCGAAAATAACTAGCTTAATAGCTAAAACGCCTGCCCTGCCAATAAAGAACTTAAGCCAATAAATTATATACTGCTAGAATGTGCTTATCAAGGGCCTTCAAATTGATACCCATATTGTAAAATTCGAAGAATATATACTCGTATTGAATATGGGAGCCATAATGCCGCCATACTAACTAATTTGAAAACAAAAATAGCCTTTGTTACTCGGCGGGATTTAAGGATTCTAAAGATACTCCATACCTCTAAATCTGTTCAGGCATTTAAAATGGTTATAGTGGAATAAATAAACTCACATACATACAAAAAAACATACATGCAAACATACATACAAACATACATATTATATACAAGCAAATTACGAGGGCTACAGCCAGAGGATACAAAAAAATACAAAATGTATTTTAAAAGACTAAGTTTATTTAATAAAATTACAATGTAATTATTACTAAAGACGCGACAGTTGTTCGATGGTTGAATCAAAAGTGCTGTTAAAATTAGGTTTCATGGTCAAACTGCGTTGTGTGCAGTTTTGGGGTTGCGTGGATGTGTAACAAGGATATATACAAACATACATACACACAAACACACACTAGTGGCTCTGTGAGGTGTAGTGCAAACAATCCAATAGTGCATAGTAGCGCTATCTAGTTATCTTATTGTAAAACTAACATTAATAACCAATGTGCTCCATCAATACCTAGTAGGTAAAGGGCTGTTTCCACTGGTAGAAACTGAAAAGTGAGAAATTTACTGCATTTTGAGGAGCTATTCTGCTCATCACGCCGAAGATCCTAATCAGATCTTCACCAAATTTTTATGAGACCAATTTAAAGTTACTACCCCCCCCCCCCCCCCCCCCTATCCGGTTGAGAAATGCGACCTTTAGAGGAGAACAGAGATCTGAAAGATATGAAAGCATTTTTGCCCAAGCTGAAACTTAGACGCTTTCCTCGCGTTTCGCTCTCACTTGAAGAGAGCGAAGCTTTCGGTCAATGAATGGCAAAAACATTGCACTCAAAAAATTCTCTTATCGTATACACATGCTATATAGCTCCTAAGTATAGAACCTGCTGAAACAAAAAAGGAAACCGCTATTTTCTGATGGCATCTTTTATAATGATACTGAATATACATCACTACTGTACTACTGTACTATATATTTACATTTTTATGTGTAGGTATATTGGAATATATGTGTATATATGTTTATTCATTGTATTCAGTTTTTATTATTTATTTATTATATTATAATGCGCCACCGTCTTTGCCGTATATTAATTCCTTTCCATCCAAAGGTTGTCTGGAAGAGATCGCTTTTTTGCGATAAGACCGCCCATTGTCCCATATATTTTGTATAAATGTTTTAGTTCTTATTGTATTTTTGTTCTATGTGGTGTACAATAAAGAGTTATCTATCTATCTATCTATCTATCATTGCATTGGCATCAGAAATAGAGGTGTGTACCAAATTTCTGATCAATTGGTCAACAGGAAGGGCAAAACAAACAGGGTAAGCTAAATAAAACCGCTTATAAAGCTACTAAATATAGATTAACATTTAAGCTGCGGTTATATGTACTTAAGACTGTTGTTATACACAGTCTAAGTTGATCAGAAGTTCTGGATCTTCATGACTTTCCACTCAAATCCAAACTTTATTTCCATAATATACCCAGCTCATCTCTAAAAACGTAATCCAGTAGAGAACACCCGCGCAATAACTAGGTTTCGGATGTTATACGAGCGTCCGGATTTATATCGTCGGGTCCATATAGAAACAGAGATTTTTCTACACTTCCATAACACGGTTTTATCTACTTTCATAACACGATTTTATATCACACAAACGGGTTGTGTGTGGCAATTCCCAAACAAACCTTATACTATGGGCACTAGATAGCCGATAAACATACATAGATACGAATATTACATCCATGACTTGGAAACAAAGATTTCTGCTCATCACACAAATGATTGCACCTAGCGGGATTCAAACCCTTCACCATTTGATTTCATAGTAGGGTAACTAGCAATTAGACAAAACGGTTGTCAAAAAAAAATACATTGTTATCATAATGGAGGAAGTGTTGAAAAGCTCCACAATTTGTTTCCCCATTACGATATTTACGATACATCCAGACTCTTGGCAAAGCGCCGTCCTTCTAATCCTATGGTAGACTGGCTGTTCCCACAGCTTTGCCCGCGTCGTCATATCTTTGGGTTAAAAGTATCCTATGTGTTTGTCCAGGACCAAAACACATCTTCAAAATTAGACCGCCCGTCTAATAGTTTTTTTATCGATTGCTGGGCTTCTACTGTACTTACACTAGATTATAAGTCAAAGCTTAAACAATCCAACAATGAAAATCACATCGCAGTCGGTCCACAGCTATTACCTACGTTTTGCGCGAACAGACAAACAAACAGAAAGATACAGAGACCATGAAAAAAACGAGATACCCTTACCAGGCCGGTCGCACTCCGCAATAAGTACAAATATTATACCTACAATTTGGGGCCGCAATATTAGGGTTAATTCAGTAGCGTGTGAAGCGTGCGCTCGATGAGTCGCGCGCCGTGTGCTTAGCAATAAAGTACCTACTTACGTATAGTTTTTGTCAAATTTTGATCTTTTTTAATTATGAGTACCAAGAAGTGACCTAGAAGGTATTACGTAGCATTCGGCTGTTTAAATATTAATATAATTATGTTACTAAATACCGTATGTTACATATACGACACGACTTGTCATTCTTTACGAATTCAAAGGATATGAAAAGGTAATAATTGTAATACCTTAGAATAACTACCTATTATATGTATATAACTAGTTACTCTTAGTGTAAGGTAGGTCCTAGATAAGTATGCGTCTCGTTGCTGTACGTCATACGGTCGCAATTACCGCGCGCCAGAATCGGCAAGTCGTGGCAAAGTGTTCATGCAGCAGTGATGGATGATAGGTTTCGTAGAATACCTACCTACTTTCAATACTTACATACTGACATTTTATTACGTAGGTAGCCATTTATTTTTCACTCATGATTAAACATAGAATTCAGACGGGCTCCTTTATTCATCAAAGTGCAATACCTATTAGGACATAATCAGTCAACGACACATAATACTCTGAAAACAGGATGATAAAAATTAGGTAGGTATTAGGTCTATTCTAATACGAACGTCATTGTATGAAATAGAACTATCAAAATTTATAGTAATATGTAAGTAATTACTTCTGTAACAATGTCTAAGTCATATCATAATTATCACGGAATAATTAATAGTACAAGGTACAAGTATTTACCTAGTCATATCTTAATACTAACAACCCTACCCAGCGAAAAAGTGACAGAGCGATTCTGAAACGATTAAAGCAATGGAAGCTCCCGCGCGTTGTGATATGGTACATTCTAGCCTGCACGCAATGGGTGAGTGCCTTCTAGGTAAATATAATTGAAAGATCGCAGCGCTGTGCGAGTTAAAATGCACTTTATTGCGTTGTAGCGAGAGTTGCTATGTATTTAAATGACTTTACTCAGTTATCCTTGTGCCCTTACAGTAGTCGCATATGATGTGTAACATCTGATATCCCACCTTGGTATTAAAGAACATTAACATATTCTAGCACCGCGCGCGCTCATTGGTCCCCCAGCTTCTTGTTTCACACTTCCTCAAGGTCTCTTTTCATGAAAACACTCCCACAGATTGCAGGAAAGCGAGAGGCAAGACTCTCACTATTATTAGTATTAGCTTATTTTAAGCGCCCTAGACCATGTTGTTTAATTATTTTAATTGTACAGACATTTTGTTACTAACTACTTTATTATAAGTATAGTAAATAGATTAGCGACCCGCCCCGGGTTCACACGTATAGCTTAGAGTTCTTCTAAATATTTCTTTGTACAAAACGTTACATTGACAACCAACGGCCAGCCAGCACCCGCATCTTTGCACTGTTACACCAAATAATAAAGTAGTAGGTACGAAGTATAGGTCAGGCACAAAATGAAATCCACTAATCTAAAACATGGCGATAACTTTTGACTGACTCATCATAAAAGTATGATGTAAAGGCAAAAGTAATCTACATGAAAACATAAGAAAGATTAATTTGATAAAGATTTATACAGTTTAGCATAAGAAGCTCTAGAAAATTTAGGCAATATATATTTTGTTACTGAAAAGCGTTTAGTCTGAGCTTCCTTGTAGCAGGTACACATAATATGGTATCGCGGACCTTTTGTAGAACTTTTTGGAAAAACGAACCTATCATACATTGTTTTCATATAGCTATAATGGTATTCAAAGCGTAAGCAAAAAGCCATCAACGAAACGAAAACAGCCGTCGTTTTTACCGAATTTGTTGAAAAAATTCGCCCTAGATCGCCTTAAGATACACAAATTTATTTTCTGTCTGTATAAACTTATAATATATTTTTTTTATTTTTTTTTCTTACAAAATCCACAGCCCTTAAAGCTAATACATGTAAAACTTATAACTAAACTTGAAAATGAAGGATTTACCTTTTACGAATAAAATATTAATATTTATGCATTAAGTTATATAACTACCGTACAAAGAACATAATTAAACAAAAATGATCTACAGGACTTAAAATAAGCTACTGAATAAGAATACACCTAGCATTTTTTTAAATAGTGTCTGTCTGTTTGTTTGTCTGTTGCGCATCACGTTAAAAATACTGATCTGATTGCGATGCGGTTTTCACTGTTGGATAGTTTGAGGTTTGGCTTAAAAATTGTTGTACTTGGTATCTCAAACCAAGCTATCGATAAAAAAATCTATTTGATGTCTGGAAGTAGTTTTATGAAAATTGGTATATTGATAATTTTGGTTTTGGAATAACACATAGGATCCTTATATCCCAGAAAAATTACCACGCGTGCAATACCACGGGCACAGCTAGTAAAATACTTCAAAATCTACCTCTTGAACCAACCTATGAAAACCGGTACAAAATTGGTTCAGTATTTTCTGAGATATTTGTGGACAATCAGACAGAAGCGTTCGGTGACTTTTCTTTTACAGTATGTAGTGATATAGTTATAGATAGAACTAAAGAATTGTACTATTACGGCTGTTTCAGAGAGATTATAACCATATCTAATAATGATTCACCACACCTGGCTCCAGTGCCTTTCCACCAAAGTGAAAATCCTGAAAATGAAATAGTGATTCTATTCAGATATTCACTTTCTGAGCATATTTTACCTCCAACACATAAAACATCCTATTTGCAGATATTCATATTAGACTTTCCTGTAAATACGTAATAGTTACCAAATGTTTTTTCCACGGTCTTTCCTCTGATTTATTATAAACTAGTGATTCGCCCCGGATTTGCACGGGTAGATAAGGGTTTCTCTGAATATTTATTTGTGCAAATCGTTGATTGACGAATTTGAACAAAATTGGCTATTGGACTTAACTATGATAGTTAGATATATAGCCTCGCAGTTTTTTTTTTGTGGGTAATGATGAGTAGTTACTAGATACATGTAAGTAGTACATTATTTTATGAACTTATCACCAATAGTTTTCGCAGCGCACGCCAAATAATGTCTTAGTTTAGATACATTATGTTACATTATTGCATTACGTAGAGGTTACAAATTTTTTGAAAAATAATATCTAATCACGTTATTCGCTGGTAGCTTTGTATGGGTGAAATAATTTAAGAAATCAGTTATGTTTTTTTTGCGTTTATCCATTACACAAACAAATATTTTCTCTTTATAATATTAGTACAGATGTACAATAAGAATGCTAATATCATGGTTGTATTACGGAAACTAGAGTTGCGCAAGCTCATGTTACACCAGTAGCGTCGGCACAGAATAAACAATAGTATTGATGCCTCGTAGTACTATTATGAATTCTGTGCTACGGCGCAGTGTCTGCCTATCGTTCCCACGGGAATCACACTTTTCTGGATCGGTCTGGAGCTGGAGTGGAGGGAGGGCGGGGGGGTTCTAGACTAGAGAACCCCTTATTTTTGTTCACGGTATTTTTACCCGACTGAGGAGGTTTATGTGTTTGGGTTCTATGTATGTTTGGTTGTGTTTCTTTGTTTGTACGTTTCTTAGGCGCGTCCTACCGCCTAAACGGCTTGATGGATTTTGATAAATGAGCTATAATTGGATACGTCTTGATCACGAAAGTGCTACCTATAGAAATATAAAGTGATTAAAAAACCAATATGGCGGCTTACAGCTGCCATACATATATAGTAAGCGTTTTTTAATACAGGGTATAAGCTACCTCCATGCCAATTTTTATCAAAATCTGTTTATCCGCTTAAGCGTGAAGAAGTAACAAACATTGTAATGTTATACGTACATGTTTACATTATTTACATATTATTTATAAAAAAAAAAAAAAACTTAAAATCGTTACAACTAATTTTAATATCTATAAAACACTATCTACACGTATATTACCTTACCTACTAATCCGCCGCCATCACACACGCCGAGAGGTTAATTTAATAGAACGTACGTCAATTTTATTGGTCTCTGCTTGAATTAAGACAGGATCTTAGAGACAACAAATATAAAACTGTTCGTCCCTACACGTTCTCCGAGACCTTGGTGTTGTTGTTTCACCCCGGAATTTGGGGTCCTACCTCCGGCTTGCTGGTCTGACAGCCATCACTTCGAACCGGCTACGATCTGAGAACCTGGTCTCCCACGAGCGCCCCCTTCCACCTGCGGCCTCAGTCAGGAGAGTACTGGACCAGGACCAGAGAAGTAGAATCAGCCATACTGTGTCCGGCCGATACCACCACTTTCGTATACCCCCTACTACTGAGCGGCCCTTGGCAAAATTAAATGTTTTATGCCCGTATATTTCTGCCTTATTTCTGAACCTCCATCCTGAGGGAAGAAAGCAGGTAAGAAGGCATACAACAGTACCCCTTAATTATAACCGGGACAACATGTATATACACACACACACTCACCCACAAAACATACATACTTTCGCCTCTACAATATAAGTGTGTATGTAACACGGAACGTAAAGGGGGCGTTCTCGGATGTGGTTGAGGAAGATTTGGGCATGCGCAGTAGCTATTTAGCTGGCCACCAGACTTCCATAACGGAAGCACTCCCCTCGCCCCGCAACCCCCGCTCTCTCTCTGCCCGACCGCGCCGGCAGACTCGCGTGCCAGCTCGCTTATTAAGTTATTTTTTTTTTGTTCTATTTTTGTAAGGTAATGTCGATGTAATTTATAAATATTAAATGTGAATATTAAATAAACGACCACCAGGGCTCGGGAGATCGAGGACGCAGCCGACGACGAGTCGCCGTCATCGAGCTCGGCTGTCGAGGGCTCATCGCGCCACGGCCGCAGCTCTGGCGCCGCCGGCTCTTCATGGATGCCTCATCAACGAGGACAGGCCACGCCACGTGCATACCAGCCCACAGCGCCTCTAGTGCAGGCCGCGCCCCGAGCGCAGGCCGCACTGACGCGGGCGTACGCTGCGCCCCATGCGTCCGGCCGCCCGAATTTCACGCCCCGCGGTGCGATGTTGCGTTTTCAACCGTTCCGTCACTCCACGGGTTACAGTGATAACAATCAAAAGTACAGTAACCATAACCAATTAAATTGCAATTATAATAGTGTAGTACCCCCTTTACAAAAATTTCAAAATGACAGTGACAGATGTGCTAGTGATAACCCTTATCTATGCACTGTCAACATATTGAATCGCGACAAGCCAAACAAATATAGTGATAATAATGAAAACAATATTATGTTAACAGGTGAAACATTGTCATGCTACGGGTGCGGAGCGAGAGGTGTTATAAAGTCACAGTGCTCTACGTGTAAAGAGACATCTACACGGCTTTCATTCTGCACGGTGTCAGCGGAGCGCGAAGTGCAGTGCCCGGACCGCGGACGTCGCCGTCGACGCCGGCGCCACTACCCTGACACCAGGGGGAGCAGCGTGATGTCAACACAGGTGAGCGCCCCTTTTAATGATTCGTTGTGCAGTGGTAATAATGCGACAATAGGTGATGATTGTGCAACGCATGAATCTGCGGTTGCATCCTTTCCCTCCAATGTGTTACCTGATATGATAGAGTTGTCAAACTGTAATGAAATTGATCAGAGGTTAACATTTTTTGATGAATTGCCACAGTGTAGCGAGTTTATTAGTAATGAGTTGCCACAGGGTAGTAAAGATAAATTACCACAGTTTACTAAACAGTGGTCAGAGAGTAATAAATAGCATGACTTACTATGCTCCCTGGAGGACAACTCACAAAGTAATGAAAGTAGGTTACCAGATTTAACTATTGATGAAAAGCTAGCACCAACACCACATACAAACTTACCCACTTTAGCAAATCAGCTATGTATCAATGCGCAAGTAGAGGCCTGAATCCTTCCCAACTTATCGGACATCAAATATGGTGGCAAGGTCCAGGAATGGTTGAAGGGCAAAATGCCTACTCAATCCACAGAAACGACAAAATATGAAGTTCCAAAACAAGAAATTAAACGACAAAAACTAGTAAATACCGTTTAAGCGCCGTCACTATTCATGGAAGAACATCTACACAAACATAGTTCCCTTACACGGGCGGTACGAGTACTTGGATGGATATCACGTTTCATTCATAACTATTTGAATAAATCAGACGCGACAAAGTCGACTTACCTGACAACAATGGAACTGCAACAAGATCAGCTTACAATTATCAAGAATGTGCAATTGAACTACTTTGAGGAAGAAATAAATCGGTTACAAGCAAATGAGCGACTTCTTACGAAAAGCAGAATTTTGAATTTGAACCCATATTTAGACGAAAATCAAATTTTACGCGTTGGTGGAAGATTGGGGAAGAGCGATTTAGCTACAGAAGAGAAAAATACGATCATTCTCCCACACAACAGTAGACTGACAGAGCTCATAATCAACCAGGCACACAAGCACACCCTGCATGGAGACAGACTTACTCTAACGCACATACGAAACAAATACTGGATGCTGAGAGGAGTGAAGACAGTTAAAGGTCATATTTTGAAATGTGTGACCTGTCATCGATTCAAACCTACGTCAAACAACCAGTTGATGGCAGATTTGCCAAGGCCTCGTGTTACACCATCCCGCTCCTTTACACATACGGGGGTTGATTTCACAGGCCAAGTTGAAGTGAAGGCTAACAAAGGAAGGAACTCAAGGCCAATGACGTCACTAACAAACGAAATAGATAATTTGGACACCTTAACAGCGGGTAATTTCTTAGTTGGCGGGCCTGTGCTAGCCGGACCTCTGTCATCTCTAGAAGAAACCCACAACATTAGAACCAGATGGCAACTCACAGAAAGAATGCACAAGGACTTCTGGAAGAGGTGGTCTTCTAATTACTTACACACACTGCAAACACGTGCTAAATGGTGGTACCCAAAGCAAAACCTGGCGATAGGAGATTTAGTCTTGATAAAGGAAGACAACATGCCCCCCGCAAACTGGCTGTTGGGGAGGGTCACTGACACTCACGAAAGTAGCGACGGACTCGTAAGGGTCGTAACGCTGAAAACAAAGAACAACATCGTGAAACGGCTTATAACTAAATTGTCACGCTTGCCAATAGATCAAGAAGTGGACTACAGAGAACAAAGGGACAAAGTATATTACAAATAATAACCGGATCGGAATTCATAGCAGTGAACTTAAAAAAGGACTTAATAATGCCACTAACATTTGAAGACCTATCCGTTAACATTAAAAAATTAACACAGTTTATTACAAAAAGAGACCAGAATACTTTTGCGAAAACCAACAAATGAGAATCGTAGCTTCCAAGCAAATGGACCGATTTAGCTACGGTTTCTATGTTTGAGATCTGAGGTAAACGAAATGGTTCTTAGGTATAATTGGAGGGGGAGGGGGGGAGGGGGGAGGGGGGGAAGGGGGATCGTAGCTCCCAAACGATTGAACCGATTTTGTTTATATAGATTTTTAATTTGTGCTTGATACAGTTTATTTTCTGTTTTAGAGAAATATTGGGAGCGCCTGGAGCTGGGTCTCCTTACCGTAGCTGCGCGCGCTGCGGCGCTCTGGGTAACTTGGAGTATTCCTTGAGCTTCCAATTATGGGTATGCTGACGGCTTCTCTGTGGGTGGCTCTGTGGTAGCCTTTTTATACGCTTTATATTAGCTTCACTTTTATGTTTGTATGTTTGTAACCGACTCCTTTGGACGCTATTTTGACCCACTTTAAACGGTCAGATTTCATTCAAATTTTGCACACCTGTCAAAGACCGATGACAATGAAATAATTCGAAAAAAATAATTGTAGAAAATAAATAATAGTTTAAAAAAATTAAAAACACGTTTTATATAGAAAACCAAACTAAAAAATAGAAAATAAATTTTAATAGTGGAAATAAGAAAAAAATGTTTTATTTCAAAAAAAGCGTGGGGTGATTCTCATATTTGTCAATGAAATATTTATAACTATTGACCCATGCACCCCACGATGTTTTGGAAATAAAACATTTTTTTTCTTATTTAACTATTAAAGTTTATTTTCTATTTTTGTGATTTTTTGGAAATAAAACATTTTTTTCTTATTTACACTATTAAAATTTATTTTCTATTTTTTAGTTTGGTTTTCTATATAAAGCGTATTTTTTTAGTTTTTTTAAACTATTATTTTTTTAAAGTATCATCACTACACGGTGGCACATATTACGCACCTTGGCAATTTTCGTGTAATAATTTTTATTGTTTTATTCAAATTTCAGGTCACTTTAGATGACAATAAGGTATTCGCGAGATTTTGATCTCTTCAGAAATACGGAGATGCCGAAGCGCGTAACTTCAATCCTAGTAACAATGAAGATTAATATAACATCATTGCCCAGTTCTGAACTAATCTACATCTACACCTATAGTATAAAGATTTATTTATATGTTTGTTTGTTTGTCATTACAAACAAACAAACATACTGAACCGATGTTAAAAATTCTTTCACCTATAGATAGTTACATTATCAGCGAGTAACATGAGCAGTCATAGAATTTAACAAGTAAATATATAATGTCTATGCGGGCAGTATCTTATTTTTCAAAAAAAATTAGATCCCTACTAAAATTGGGATAATGTAACCCAAGGTATCAAAAATAAAGGACGGAATGACGTTGCCATGGAAAAGAAATAATAACAAGTCTGTCAAGTAGGTGAGTAATAATGCAGTTGGTTTTCTATGGTCAAAAACACTGCTGCCAATGATTTTGAATTACGTTTACTGGCGTTTTTTTTTTAGAAGTTACGACGGATGTATGATTGTCCACACCAATATATAAAAGTGAAACGTTGTCGGTTTGTTTGGAGAGTTTTAACGCCATAACGACTCGACGGATTTTGATGAAATTTGGAATGGAGAAAGGATATACCCTGGAATAAAACATAGAATACTTTTCATCATCATCGTCATCATCATACTTCACTTTTAAACGGCTGAACAGATTTAGATAAAGTTTGGATTAGAGATAGCTTATACCCTGGAATAACATATAGGATACTTGACATCATCATCATCATAATTGTCATACTTTACTCTCAAATAGCTGAATGGATTTTGAAGAAATTTGGAATGGTAACAGCTCAAACCCTGGAATAACACATAGGGTACGTTTCATCGTCTTCATCATGCTTCACTCTAAAACGGTGGAACTGATTTTGATGAAACTTGGAATGGATATAGCTTGTACCCTGGAATAACATATAGGATACTTTCATCATCATCACCACAAACGGGTGAAACCGCGGGGCGCATCTAGTATTTTATAAATCCAATGTGGTTTCTTGGTGTGGTTTCTTTGTGGTTCAAGTTCAAATGAGCGCTGCTTTATGGGTACCCAACGTATTTAAGAATGCCGCCGCTTCGTTCGCTAATTATGTTGCAAATTTAGTTAATGCGTCGTCATAATAATATTATGTGAGCAAATAGGAATAGCCGAAACTATAAGTATACTTTTATTGCCAAATTCGAAGCTCTCGGTAAAAGCAGCGCGACGTAAAGATTTGTCGTTTCCGGAATTTGCATGCCGGTAGCAATTCAAAATAGCTGCTGGGCACAGCCAGATTGTAAATCAAATAACAACAACTATGTACACATGTCTATCCCACAATGAAAATCACACTTCATTCGGTCCAGTAGTTTTTACTCAACGCGAAAACAAACATACACATTTAAAAATGTTACTTGTTAAGAAGCTGATTTTAAGTCCCCTTAGAGACTTTGCTACTTCCTTACTTACTATTTTATTATAAGTAGGTACCTATAGAAGATGCGTGGTCAAAGTATAACTAGCACAAATAAAAAAAAACTATAACCTCCACCCCCCATTATAGCTAAGAAGCATCTCGATCACATCAGCTTTCAAACATAAAAAACCGCAACAAAATCGGTCTATTCGTTAGGGAGCTACGATCCTAACCTACATTACAGCTAAGAACCATCTCAATCACATCAGCTTTCAAACAGAAAAGAAACCGCATCAAAATAGGTCCATTCGTTTGGGAGCTACGATGCCACAGACACATACAGTGAGTGATACATACACACTCTAAACTTCTAACACCCCTCTCTTTTCGAGTTCGTGTAATAATAATGTAAATCTAAATAGAAGATAGGACACCTACCTATAGTTATTTAGGGTTCCGTACCTCAAAAGGAAAATACGAACCCTTATTAGATCACTTCGTTGTCCGTCTGTTCGTGTGTCTGTCTGTCTGTCTGTAAAAAAAAACAAAACTAAAAGCCAACGTAATCAAAAGATAAGGCCGTTTAAGCCATATTTCGACACTCGCAAGTGAATCAAAACCTATCGAGTACCTACTTCCTGTTGACCTAGAATCATGAAATTTGCCAAGAAGCAATGTCTTATAGCGCAAGTAACTGGAAAAATCCGAAAACAGTATATTTGTAGTTAAATCGCAATTTTATTTTGCAGTTGGTAAACTGACCGCGACGTACGTTGGTGTATGGGTACAACAGGGCCATTATTCTCTATGAGCAGTCACACGCGTAACGCGTCTCGCTGTGGAATCGTTCGGAAAAGTACGGCAATTCTCGAACATGCACAAACAATTCCACGCAGATATCTTAACGCGGCGCGTTACGTAGCCGAGTGGCAATAGAGAATAAGGTCCCTGTTTTCCAACGGCAATAGGTGCGCGAGTCCTACTCGCACTTGGGCATTTTTTTTTCTAAATAAGATCACGCTGTAGGGTAGAAATGCCTGGCAATGATATAATTGATCAAATACACGAAAAAAGAACTAGCGGTAGCGGTCTGACTCGTTGTTTATTCGGTTCGATTCCAGGCTGATATCATGTTTTCATAAATATTTAACAATAAGTTCAATTATCTTTGAGATATGTACCCGCATATTGTATTAAAAGAAGTTTATTTCCAACAAATTCAACGAAAATGATTAAAATTCCACTCTTCGAAAAACAGCTTCATCTTTTCGCGCCTGCCTGCCTAGCGCGCTACTACGTTAGGTGTACGGACTAGGCAATCGTTACACCATGATCTCACCTAATGGAAAGCGAGACGGTGTGGTTGAATGTTCTTATGTTTATTCTAGACATGAACACCTGGTTATAATTTAACGGAAACACTGACGAGGGTAGAGCGTTCCATACAATTTCAGTTCTTATAATAAATGTTTGTTTGTTTGTCGTATGCGGTAGTGCAGGCCTCTGTTGCCAGAGTTTGTCAAGCCGCCCGAGGATCTCTGACATGGCTTAATGACTGCTGTAAATCAATAACAGCCAAAAAATTGCACATTACTCAGAAAAGTCATTGGTGCGGATTCTATGACTGAACATACCGAGTTCAGTCATAGAATCCGCACCACGTTGGATTTTTAATTGCGGCATTGAACCCTTGAACTACCATCGCTCATAATAAATTAAAAACCGTAACGATTCGTACATGTGCTTGGTATATCCAACATAAAAGGGTGGTGATTCGTAGATCGTCGTCTGAATAATTTATTACTATAATATTTGCAAATGCAAATACATTTTGAAGCTCTGTAATAAGCTATACCTATTTTATTTTTATTTTTAATAGATGTTTGTTGATTAATAAAACATTCATTCATTCATTCATTGACGCTTAATTGGTACCACTTGTGAGAAATCTTAAGTGGAACGGGTAGGAGGGTGCGTCAGAAGTTCGCCCCTTCCCCTCTTCCCCCCATAATGGGATAACTTATCAAATTATTGTATTATCATCGGTCCTTGACAACTGTGCAAAGTTTCAGGTCAATCTGATGTTTTGAAGTGGGTGAAAATCACGTTCAATAATTCCAGTGCAAACAAACGTGTGGAAACACACAGGTAGAACTAATAAAACCGTGTTAAAAATATTATTATTCCGTTATCTCCGGCATTTAAGAAAAAAAACTCTGTGAAGGATAGCACAGAGGAACCTTCTATATAAGGGAGTAAAACTGGAGGGAGCGTGGCAACCCCGTTTGTTTTCTGCCCACCACTCCCGCGGTCCCTGATCCTGACTGCAAAGTCAACGGTCGGAGGCTCGAATCCCGCAAGGTGTTTATCACAACAATCATTTGTGATCATCCTTCAAATGTTTGTTTCCGTGCATGCATGTTGCATGTTTTTATTCGTATGTTTATCCATTGTCCGTGGTGTATACCCATCCTAGTTTGGGACTAGGTACCTAATTGGTGTGAATTGTCCTGAATACACCTTGTCAGCCGCTATGCTCATGCGTGGCCGCCATGTTGAATTCTAATGTTCCGAACAGTATGGGAGATTTTCAAAGAAACTAGTACCTAGGTACATTAAAGAACCAGAAATCTGTTTAAGGCTAATTTGATAAACATTTTTTCTCTCCCGTCTTACCGCGTTTTGCTATGTACCAAATTTAACATTGTAACATATGCGACATTGTGTAATACCGAATGCAACGTAAATTACGTGACACATTTTACGCGGCATAAATTACGCCTTATTAACTACCAGACTATCTGGCCATAGCCAAATTGTACACAATAATGCAATTTAACTAAAAACTACAATTTGCTTGCAACTCGTATCCCGAGGGATGCTTTGACGCTCACTGTAACAGACGAGGTACATTTCAGAAATCTCCTTTCCACTTTTACGTTCCACGCCGCTCGTAAACACTGAAGTTTTATTTACGACCATATTCTTGAATGCATACGATAAGAGTTTGTCTGGAGAGCTTAGTAAATGGGTGCATCTAGCAAGTCATTTCACAGAACACGGGGTAATGGGGTCTAAAATATGCAGGGCCTATCTTGCTTTCCGCCAAGCTGTCGCCATATTCTACGCGTTGGGTTTCGCTGTTTTGAACAAGCCCTGAAGCTTTAGACCATTCATCAAATACAATATTGGGAAAAATTTAAGTGTCGCTTTAAATTATGACGCTTGATGAACCAATTTAGCGCAGTCAGTGTAAGTTCATTCTAATTAGACACTTGAAGAAGTGCGCGACAGCATTTCCTTTTTCTTTTTATACGCTTTATATTAGCTTCACTTGTATGTTTGTATGTTTGTATGTTTGTATGTTTGTATGTTTGTATGTTTGTATGTTTGTATGTTTGTATGTTTGTATGTTTGTATGTTTGTATGTTTGTATGTTTGTATGTTTGTATGTTTGTATGTTTGTATGTTTGTATGTTTGTATGTTTGTATGTTTGTATGTTTGTATGTTTGTATGTTTGTATGTTTGTAACCGACTCTTTTGGACGCTATTTTGACCCACTTTAAACGGTCAGATTTCATTCAAATTTTGCACACCTGTCAAAGACCGATGACAATGCAATAATTCGAAAAAAAAACACGCTTTATATAGAAAACCAAACTAAAAAAAAGAAAATAAATTTTAATAGTGTAAATAAGAAAAAAAAAATTTTTAAAAAAGGCGTTGGGTGCTTCTTATATCTGTCAATGAAATATTTATAACTATTGACCCTATTAAAATTTATTTACAGTATTAAAATTTATTGTTTATTTTTTAGTTTGGTTTTCTATATAAAGCGTGTTTTTTAGTTTTTTTTTTTAAACTATTATTTTTTCATTTATCCTCGGTCCTCAGTCTCTTATCGCCTATTTTTTGTTCAATTGTAAGATTGAGGCCAAATTTCATCAATTTTTGAATCTGAGTAACCGGGGACCGCTTTTCGGAAACCAAAAAAAATAATATAATAAATAAGAAAAATAAATAATTAAAAACACAGCTGCCCTGCGAAAAACGTACTAAAATCGAAAATAACTAGCTTAATAGCTAAAACGCCTGCCCTGCCAATAAAGAACTTAAGCCAATAAATTATATACTGCTAGAATGTGCTTATCAAGGGCCTTCAAATTGATACCCATATTGTAAAATTCGAAGAATATATACTCGTATTGAATATGGGAGCCATAATGCCGCCATACTAACTAATTTGAAAACAAAAATAGCCTTTGTTACTCGGCGGGATTTAAGGATTCTAAAGATACTCCATACCTCTAAATCTGTTCAGGCATTTAAAATGGTTATAGTGGAATAAATAAACTCACATACATACAAAAAAACATACATGCAAACATACATACAAACATACATATTATATACAAGCAAATTACGAGGGCTACAGCCAGAGGATACAAAAAAATACAAAATGTATTTTAAAAGACTAAGTTTATTTAATAAAATTACAATGTAATTATTACTAAAGACGCGACAGTTGTTCGATGGTTGAATCAAAAGTGCTGTTAAAATTAGGTTTCATGCGGCAGGTGGTCGATGTTTGTGCTGCGTCGGCGCCTCGTGCCGGTGCAAAGTGCGTGACCTACATTCAGTCACGTAGGCAGGCAACTTGTGCAACTTGTAGGCTGTTATTGTCAAACTGCGTTGTGTGCAGTTTTGGGGTTGCGTGGATGTGTAACAAGGATATATACAAACATACATACACACAAACACACACTAGTGGCTCTGTGAGGTGTAGTGCAAACAATCCAATAGTGCATAGTAGCGCTATCTAGTTATCTTATTGTAAAACTAACATTAATAACCAATGTGCTCCATCAATACCTAGTAGGTAAAGGGCTGTTTCCACTGGTAGAAACTGAAAAGTGAGAAATTTACTGCATTTTGAGGAGCTATTCTGCTCATCACGCCGAAGATCCTAATCAGATCTTCACCAAATTTTTATGAGACCAATTTAAAGTTACTACCCCCCCCCCCCCCTATCCGGTTGAGAAATGCGACCTTTAGAGGAGAACAGAGATCTGAAAGATATGAAAGCATTTTTGCCCAAGCTGAAACTTAGACGCTTTCCTCGCGTTTCGCTCTCACTTGAAGAGAGCGAAGCTTTCGGTCAATGAATGGCAAAAACATTGCACTCAAAAAATTCTCTTATCGTATACACATGCTATATAGCTCCTAAGTATAGAACCTGCTGAAACAAAAAAGGAAACCGCTATTTTCTGATGGCATCTTTTATAATGATACTGAATATACATCACTACTGTACTACTGTACTATATATTTACATTTTTATGTGTAGGTATATTGGAATATATGTGTATATATGTTTATTCATTGTATTCAGTTTTTATTATTTATTTATTATATTATAATGCGCCACCGTCTTTGCCGTATATTAATTCCTTTCCATCCAAAGGTTGTCTGGAAGAGATCGCTTTTTTGCGATAAGACCGCCCATTGTCCCATATATTTTGTATAAATGTTTTAGTTCTTATTGTATTTTTGTTCTATGTGGTGTACAATAAAGAGTTATCTATCTATCTATCTATCTATCATTGCATTGGCATCAGAAATAGAGGTGTGTACCAAATTTCTGATCAATTGGTCAACAGGAAGGGCAAAACAAACAGGGTAAGCTAAATAAAACCGCTTATAAAGCTACTAAATATAGATTAACATTTAAGCTGCGGTTATATGTACTTAAGACTGTTGTTATACACAGTCTAAGTTGATCAGAAGTTCTGGATCTTCATGACTTTCCACTCAAATCCAAACTTTATTTCCATAATATACCCAGCTCATCTCTAAAAACGTAATCCAGTAGAGAACACCCGCGCAATAACTAGGTTTCGGATGTTATACGAGCGTCCGGATTTATATCGTCGGGTCCATATAGAAACAGAGATTTTTCTACACTTCCATAACACGGTTTTATCTACTTTCATAACACGATTTTATATCACACAAACGGGTTGTGTGTGGCAATTCCCAAACAAACCTTATACTATGGGCACTAGATAGCCGATAAACATACATAGATACGAATATTACATCCATGACTTGGAAACAAAGATTTCTGCTCATCACACAAATGATTGCACCTAGCGGGATTCAAACCCTTCACCATTTGATTTCATAGTAGGGTAACTAGCAATTAGACAAAACGGTTGTCAAAAAAAAATACATTGTTATCATAATGGAGGAAGTGTTGAAAAGCTCCACAATTTGTTTCCCCATTACGATATTTACGATACATCCAGACTCTTGGCAAAGCGCCGTCCTTCTAATCCTATGGTAGACTGGCTGTTCCCACAGCTTTGCCCGCGTCGTCATATCTTTGGGTTAAAAGTATCCTATGTGTTTGTCCAGGACCAAAACACATCTTCAAAATTAGACCGCCCGTCTAATAGTTTTTTTTATCGATTGCTGGGCTTCTACTGTACTTACACTAGATTATAAGTCAAAGCTTAAACAATCCAACAATGAAAATCACATCGCAGTCGGTCCACAGCTATTACCTACGTTTTGCGCGAACAGACAAACAAACAGAAAGATACAGAGACCATGAAAAAAACGAGATACCCTTACCAGGCCGGTCGCACTCCGCAATAAGTACAAATATTATACCTACAATTTGGGGCCGCAATATTAGGGTTAATTCAGTAGCGTGTGAAGCGTGCGCTCGATGAGTCGCGCGCCGTGTGCTTAGCAATAAAGTACCTACTTACGTATAGTTTTTGTCAAATTTTGATCTTTTTTAATTATGAGTACCAAGAAGTGACCTAGAAGGTATTACGTAGCATTCGGCTGTTTAAATATTAATATAATTATGTTACTAAATACCGAATGTTACATATACGACACGACTTGTCATTCTTTACGAATTCAAAGGATATGAAAAGGTAATAATTGTAATACCTTAGAATAACTACCTATTATATGTATATAACTAGTTACTCTTAGTGTAAGGTAGGTCCTAGATAAGTATGCGTCTCGTTGCTGTACGTCATACGGTCGCAATTACCGCGCGCCAGAATCGGCAAGTCGTGGCAAAGTGTTCATGCAGCAGTGATGGATGATAGGTTTCGTAGAATACCTACCTACTTTCAATACTTACATACTGACATTTTATTACGTAGGTAGCCATTTATTTTTCACTCATGATTAAACATAGAATTCAGACGGGCTCCTTTATTCATCAAAGTGCAATACCTATTAGGACATAATCAGTCAACGACACATAATACTCTGAAAACAGGATGATAAAAATTAGGTAGGTATTAGGTCTATTCTAATACGAACGTCATTGTATGAAATAGAACTATCAAAATTTATAGTAATATGTAAGTAATTACTTCTGTAACAATGTCTAAGTCATATCATAATTATCACGGAATAATTAATAGTACAAGGTACAAGTATTTACCTAGTCATATCTTAATACTAACAACCCTACCCAGCGAAAAAGTGACAGAGCGATTCTGAAACGATTAAAGCAATGGAAGCTCCCGCGCGTTGTGATATGGTACATTCTAGCCTGCACGCAATGGGTGAGTGCCTTCTAGGTAAATATAATTGAAAGATCGCAGCGCTGTGCGAGTTAAAATGCACTTTATTGCGTTGTAGCGAGAGTTGCTATGTATTTAAATGACTTTACTCAGTTATCTTTGTGCCCTTACAGTAGTCGCATATGATGTGTAACATCTGATATCCCACCTTGGTATTAAAGAACATTAACATATTCTAGCACAGCGCGCGCTCATTGGTCCCCCAGCTTCTTGTTTCACACTTCCTCAAGGTCTCTTTTCATGAAAACACTCCCACAGATTGCAGGAAAGCGAGAGGCAAGACTCTCACTATTATTAGTATTAGCTTATTTTAAGCGCCCTAGACCATGTTGTTTAATTATTTTAATTGTACAGACATTTTGTTACTAACTACTTTATTATAAGTATAGTAAATAGATTAGCGACCCGCCCCGGGTTCACACGTAAAGCTTAGAGTTCTTCTAAATATTTCTTTGTACAAAACGTTACATTGACAACCAACGGCCAGCCAGCACCCGCATCTTTGCACTGTTACACCAAATAATAAAGTAGTAGGTACGAAGTATAGGTCAGGCACAAAATGAAATCCACTAATCTAAAACATGGCGATAACTTTTGACTGACTCATCATAAAAGTATGATGTAAAGGCAAAAGTAATCTACATGAAAACATAAGAAAGATTAATTTGATAAAGATTTATACAGTTTAGCATAAGAAGCTCTAGAAAATTTAGGCAATATATATTTTGTTACTGAAAAGCGTTTAGTCTGAGCTTCCTTGTAGCAGGTACACATAATATGGTATCGCGGACCTTTTGTAGAACTTTTTGGAAAAACGAACCTATCATACATTGTTTTCATATAGCTATAATGGTATTCAAAGCGTAAGCAAAAAGCCATCAACGAAACGAAAACAGCCGTCGTTTTTACCGAATTTGTTGAAAAAATTCGCCCTAGATCGCCTTAAGATACACAAATTTATTTTCTGTCTGTATAAACTTATAATATATTTTTTTTATTTTTTTTTCTTACAAAATCCACAGCCCTTAAAGCTAATACATGTAAAACTTATAACTAAACTTGAAAATGAAGGATTTACCTTTTACGAATAAAATATTAATATTTATGCATTAAGTTATATAACTACCGTACAAAGAACATAATTAAACAAAAATGATCTACAGGACTTAAAATAAGCTACTGAATAAGAATACACCTAGCATTTTTTTAAATAGTGTCTGTCTGTTTGTTTGTCTGTTGCGCATCACGTTAAAAATACTGATCTGATTGCGATGCGGTTTTCACTGTTGGATAGTTTGAGGTTTGGCTTAAAAATTGTTGTACTTGGTATCTCAAACCAAGCTATCGATAAAAAAATCTATTTGATGTCTGGAAGTAGTTTTATGAAAATTGGTATATTGATAATTTTGGTTTTGGAATAACACATAGGATCCTTATATCCCAGAAAAATTACCACACGTGCAATACCACGGGCACAGCTAGTAAAATACTTCAAAATCTACCTCTTGAACCAACCTATGAAAACCGGTACAAAATTGGTTCAGTATTTTCTGCGATATTTGTGGACAATCAGACAGAAGCGTTCGGTGACTTTTCTTTTACAGTATGTAGTGATATAGTTATAGATAGAACTAAAGAATTGTACTATTACGGCTGTTTCAGAGAGATTATAACCATATCTAATAATGATTCACCACACCTGGCTCCAGTGCCTTTCCACCAAAGTGAAAATCCTGAAAATGAAATAGTGATTCTATTCAGATATTCACTTTCTGAGCATATTTTACCTCCAACACATAAAACATCCTATTTGCAGATATTCATATTAGACTTTCCTGTAAATACGTAATAGTTACCAAATGTTTTTTCCACGGTATTTCCTCTGATTTATTATAAACTAGTAACTCGCCCCGGATTTGCACGGGTAGATAAGGGTTTCTCTGAATATTTATTTGTGCAAATCGTTGATTGACGATTTTGAACAAAATTGGCTATTGGACTTAACTATGATAGTTAGATATATAGCCTCGCAGTTTTTTTTTTGTGGGTAATGATGAGTAGTTACTAGATACATGTAAGTAGTACATTATTTTATGAACTTATCACCAATAGTTTTCGCAGCGCACGCCAAATAATGTCTTAGTTTAGATACATTATGTTACATTATTGCATTACGTAGAGGTTACTAATTTTTTGAAAAATAATATCTAATCACGTTATTCGCTGGTTCTTTGTATGGGTGAAATAATTTAAGAAATCAGTTATGTTTTTTTTCCGTTTATCCATTACACAAACAAATATTTTCTGTTTATAATATTAGTACAGATGTACAATAAGAATGCTAATATCATGGTTGTATTACGGAAACTAGAGTTACGCAAGCTCATGTTACACCAGTGGCGTCGGCACAGAATAAACAATAGTATTGATGCCTCGTAGTACTATTATGAATTCTGTGCTACGGCGCAGTGTCTGCCTATCGTTCCCACGGGAATTACACTTTTCTGGATCGGTCTGGAGCTGGAGTGGAGGGAGGGCGGGGTTTCTAGACTAGAGAACCCCTTATTTTTGTTCACGGTATTTTTACCCGACTGAGGAGGGTTAAGTGTTTGGGTTGTATGTATGTTTGGTTGTGTGTTTCTTTGTTTGTACGTTTCTTAGGCGCGTCCTACCGCCTAAACGGCTTGATGGATTTTGATAAATGAGCTATAATTGGATTCGTCTTGATCACGAGAGTGCTATAGAAATATAAAGTGCCTAAAAAACCAATATGGTGGCTTACAGCTGCCATACATATATAGTAAGCGTTTTTTAATACAGGGTATAAGCTACCTCCATACCAATTTTTATCAAAATCTGTTTATCCGCTTAAGCGTGATGAAGTAACAAACATGTATATACACACACACGCTCACCCACAAAACATACATACTTTCGCCTCTACAATATAAGTGTGTATGTAACACGGAACGTAAAGGGGGCGTTCTCGGATGTGGTTGAGGAAGATTTGGGCATGCGCAGTAGCTATTTAGCTGGCCACCAGACTTCCTTAACGGAAGCACTCCCCTCGCCCCGCAACCCCCGCTCTCTCTCTGCCCGACCGCGCCGGCAGACTCGCGTGCCAGCTCGCTTATTAAGTTATTTTTTTTTTGTTCTATTTTTGTAAGGTAATGTCGATGTAATTTATAAATATTAAATGTGAATATTAAATAAACGACTTTATATATTAAATTGAGCGCCCGACGAGTGGGCCCGAGTTCCCACTCATAATACGAACCCAAAATGAAGACCCGAAGCGCCGACCGGGACAGCGAGTCACCGCCGCCACCATCTTCCAACGACGCCACAATGCCATTAGAGATGGTGCGATCGTTGATGGCGTCGCTGCAGGAATCTCAAGCAGAGTTTTGCCGCGAATTACTGCGGGCAGTAAGGACGTCGACGCCGGCATTACGGCCCGAGGGAGCTGCCGCAGCTTCCACTTCCTTCGCCGCCGTGCATGCGCCCGCGTCTTTGGCGAGTTGCCCGGCGCGCTTTGTAGGTTTGTACTGCGAACAGATGCTAGCAACTATGCTCTCGGTTCCGTCCTCATGCAAGGCGAAGGATATGAAGAACGACCTATAGAGTATGCCAGTAGACTGTTGACACCTGCTGAACAACGCTACTCTACCACTTAACGAGAGGCCTTGGCTGTAGTCTGGTCAGTTGAGAAATTTCGGGGTTACATTGACGGACATCCGGTTGTAGTTAAAAGTGATCATCAACCTCTTAAATGGTTGATGACTTTGAAGTCCCCATGTGGAAGACTTTCCCGCTGGGCACTGAAGCTCCAAGGATTTGACTTAAGGTATGAATATACTCCAGGGAAAGCAAATTTTATAGCAGATAGCTTGAGTAGACCAAATTGCGGCGCTGACACATACCTTGAATGTGGTGTCTGTGCAGTAGAAATAGATTTTCCACACACACAACCGTCTGAGCTACGAGAGAAACAGATGGAAGATGAAGACCTTGTAAAGGTCATCACCGATCTCTAGGGAACAGAGGAAGTAGCAGCTTTACGATGGATGGATCGAGGTTAGCTGATGTCCCAAGGAGTCATGCATCGCTACGATCTGGATTCGGATTCAGAAGATGCTCAGCTAGTAGTACCTGCATCTATGAGAGAGGCCATATTGAAGGAGTTTCATTGCGCATCGACTGCTGGACATCAAGAGATAGAACGAACTCTACAACGGATCAGGCAGAACTATTATTTCACTGGAATGAGACGCTATGTAACAGAATACTTGAAAAGTTGTATTGAATGGCAACGTTACAAGATTTCCAACAGAAAACCATCAGGATTGTTGCAGGCGCCGCCGATGAACCACCGAGGTGAGGTGTTAGCTATTGATTTCTTTGGCCCTCTTCCAGAAGGAGAAAATGGAGAATGTTGGGTGTTGCTTATAGAGGATACTGCCACAAGATGGATAGAATTGTTTGCTCTTCAGGAAGCGACAGCAGAGGTATGTGCACCCCTCATCATTGAGGAGTATTTTCTGCGCTATGGCCTCCCCCGTAGAATAGTGTCTGACAACGGAGTGCAATTCATCTCTGCTGTTATGCAGAGACAACAGCAGCAGAGCAGCAAACATATGCAGTACAGCAGAGTGTTATGCTGTTGTGTATGTACGTCCTGGGTATTGAGCAAAATCTAATTCCTCTGTATCATCCTAAAGCCAATCCTGCCGAAAGGAAAAATCGAGATCTCAAGACCCAACTGTCTATTTTGGTAAACGAAGATCATCGCTCCTGGCCAAAGCACTTGTCACAGGTTCGCTTTGCCATGAATAGTGCCACGTGCAGCACTACGGGTCACACTCCTGCTTACATGACCTTCGGCAGGGCACTGCGTACTCCATTTGAAGCACAACATGACCTACGACCCATTGTGGACAGTGACAACTTCGTGCCACAAGTCACTCCGTACCTAAAAAGGTTTGTCACAACCCTACAGGATCGTGTGGAACAACAACAGGATCGAAGGAAACAGGACGCCGATGATAAGAGGAGCCCTTCACCTCGGTACCAGGTTGGTGATCCCGTCTTGCTGACCATACATCTATTGAGTAATGCGGTGAAAGGAAGAACCAGGAAATTCATGCCCAAAAGAGATGGTCCATATTTCGTCCATGCTGTGATAAGACCAACAACCTATTTACTGGCCATAGGAGTGGTAAACTGGTAGGGAAATTTCACGTAGGTCACATGACACCTCTGGTAGGAGAACAGGATGTATTACCAGTTCAACCCCGTAGGCGGTGGGGTAGACCCCGTCGATGTAGGACTAGTTCAGCCAAGTCCTCGCCGGGACGGCCTGATGACTTGGAGGGGAAGGATGTAACACGGAACGTAAAGAGGGCGTTCTCGGATGTGGTTGAGGAAGATTTGGGCATGCGCAGTAGCTATTTAGCTGGCCACCAGACTTCCATAACGGAAGCACTCCCCTCGCCCCGCAACCCCCGCTCTCTCTCTGCCCGACCGCGCCGGCAGACTCGCGTGCCAGCTCGCTTATTAAGTTAATTTTTTTTGTTCTATTTTTCTAAGGTAATGTCGATGTAACTTATAAATATTAAATGTGAATATTAAATAAACGACTTTATATATTAAAAGTGTGATTATATTTGCGGGCGGGCAACTCGCATTCAATAATTTTGTTCGCAGTCGGGTTTTTTGTATTTATATAATAATTCTTCTTGTTAAGAACCTGAATGGAAGGGTGATTTTGGTATTGATTTGATTGTTAACGCCTGCGTGTCTTTGAAGAGCATCCGCACTGTGGCGTATCTTATTCACTTATATTTTTGAAGAGACTTTTTATTCACTGCCTCTTTTCCTTATATATTCTGCGAGTGAAACATAGTAAATATTCGTAATTAATGTAAAAACAGTACAAGACTACAACCAGCTTCGGGAGTTGTTTGTGTGATGTATAATAAATAGAACGTTAGTTTATTTGTCAAAATTTCGATCAAGTTGCATTGATCGTGGTAAGAAGACTGAAATAGCGGATGTCAGCGTCGAGAAGGGCGAGCGCTGTCTCCAACTAGTTTTATAAAAATTCAGAATTTTCACGACACACAACACTAACGACATCTGTAGATTTCTTCTGACATAAACTGCGGCGTGAACACTTGCTTATCACGGGATTCCACGACGCAGCCAACTTATAACCATCCTCCCGGTTATAGAAAAAAATATGCTTTGACAAATGACATATATGCCTGTGACACACTATACCTGAACACGAATCGATTGCTACCTCGCCTGTCAAAATCGGACCAATAGAAGCGGAAGGTATGGTGGAACATTGACGTTGACTGTTAAACTCGTTATCCTTCCCTTACTTCGCCGGACTCGGGTAAAAATGGTGTCGCGGACTATTTTGTAGAACTTTTTGAGGAGTACAATCTTCTCACATCTTCACTCTCCTATAGCGCTAACTAAATTACAAAGTGTAGGAATGCCGTAAACCACTACCAGGCTGAGATTTTCCGACTTCGTTGAGAAAAATTGCCCTTAGTTCTGTGCTTTGGATAAAATAACTCTGCTTAAATATCTTTGAATAATAAGTAAACAGTTTCACAAAATAATACAAAAGGTTTTAAAATAATCTTCATCACTTCTTCCAAGATTCTTAGAACATAAGCAATTAAGCTAAAGGCTTAATCTTAGTTAACTTAGCACCAAAAATAAATGTACAATTGTAGAGGGTCGGCGGAATTACTTAATTTTTTCAAGGATTTAACGGCTGCTGAAACAATGGAAATTTGTGTTTTATTTAACAAGATTCCATTTGGATATTAAACAGAGGTAGTAAAAAGTTTTTTAGGTACAGAGCAGATTGTTTTAGTTTATCTGTTTATGATTTTTATGTCTTTTGATAACAGACGTCATTGTAAATCTATTAATAAATGGTAATCTTAAATTGAAACAAAGTTTTAACTTTGTACCAGGAAATCTGACGTAGTTTTTAGAATTAGCAAGTTGAATTAACGACGCGCAGGCCACAGCACGTAGAAGCTTGCCGAATGCTGCCGAACCTAGTTAAAACATATTATAGTAAAATAAACTGTTCGACGACTGCGAACATCACTAAAAAGAGGCTTGTAAGCATGCGATTCTTGATTTTGAAATTTAAGATGCAGTTGGAGGCATGAGGTGAAGCTCGCCAGGTTCCAAAGGTACATACAAACAGTCAAAAAATATTACCCTCCGCAATCGGATATAGACGGCAACAACAGCTCACGAAGAGTTAGAAATAATTTACAAACACAGATACCTATAATTCAAGCAAACCTTTCAATGGCACATATCAATTTGTCGTAGATTCAGTGAAGCAAAACACCTAAATCCTTTTGGCGGGATATTTGACACATATCAAGGCGTTGCATCGGCGGAGCGCTCCGCTCCGCATCCGAATATATTTTATTCAGAAACAAGGCCACATGTTTTGTCTAATTCGAGATATATTGGGATTTCGAGATGATTCCACGCTTATTTAAAAAAAAGTGTAGTATATATTTTGAAAAGCTTTTATCCGCTGAATCGCCTTTGACGCTGTAGCGACCAAAATCCAAAACGGCAAATCCCCCTGGTCGCTAGAGCAACCAAAAGAAACCATGGAAGTTAATTTTAACCGTTTGACCGATTTAAATGTAATCTCGCATATATTATCGAATCTGTGTTTCTCTCTTCAAAGGGATACATATATTATACGTAAAAACACCAATATTTTTTTTCAATAATGTCTCGGCCTTTCTCGGCGAGCCGTAAATTTTAGAAATTTTTGTTGGTTTTCACAAAAATATTCTTGTCACTTTTTGTACTAAACTGTGTTGATGTTTTAATTTTAACGGATAGCTAGATTTAAATAGTATTAAAATAAACCAAAAAAAAGAGTATGTCATTGCTTTCGTTTCCAAAATACTTATATTTTTTCTGAAACTACTACCATTTTTGGCTTCATCATTTTTCCGCGGTGCTCTCTCCTTACATAATAATTTCATAAAACTTTGGTTCGGTTTGTCAGTGGCTACATATATTCAGCCAATCACAGGCCAAGTTTTGTACGGATCCGCCGAACCGTTGAGGTAGGAACGGAAAATAAGTTTCACTCGGCAACAATATTTCCGCGCCATTTTGCCGTCTTGCCGCGGTGATGTCATGGTCACGTGGTCGGAGTGTATTTACAATATTGTTTTTTTTATAGCGGGGGCACTAAGCTTAATTTGCAATGTTTGTATAATGTATGTCTGCATGTATGTTTGTTTAGGTCAAATCTTGCAAGTTGAATTAGAACCGCTTCCTCTCATCCTACGGAGTTGAATTTTTGCATGTTGGTTCAGTACCAATGACAATTCCAGATAAAGGAAGAGTTCCTTTATCTGGAACTCTTCCTTTATCTGGAGCTGTTCCTAGATGTCAACAGTCAACAACACTGTAACAAAAATTTGTACTCGCATTTAATTGTGATAGCCCGTTCTAAGTTTCATCATGATATGATGGCTACTGCATAAAAGCTTTTTTTTTTAAATAAGTTTATATTAACTTATTTCATGCCAGGGTGATATGTGAACATGGTAAGTTCTACCTATATAAATTTCACTATATGTATAGTTACAGTTAATCCTAGTTACAGCTATATGAGCCTACCTAGATGTCGAGAAATGTTGCTATTTTTTTCGATTCAATTTGAGGTCACTGGTTTGTTCCGGCCAGAAGGCCAATGCTAGTTCGCTTTAACTTTATTTTTAGAGTTTCGTATCCAACCAAAAGGTACAAACGGAATCCCATTGTTGTGGCAACTCTGCCTACTTTCAGTCTATTTGCCTGTCTTTCCATCCATCCGTCCCGTTTAACTCTTATCCCAGAATGTCAAAAAAATCTAGTTTAATAAAAGTTGTAGATAAGTTTTGTTGCATTTGCTCCCACGCGTAAGATGAAACAAAAAAAAAAAAACAGTAATGCAGTCACCAACTCGCCATCCGCCGCGATAATTCAGTCGCCACCGCTTAACCGGGTTAAACCGGATATTACCGTCGCGGTCCGGCTTTACACAAACGTCAGACTTTTAGTCCCTTGGGTCGTTAGGACCACAATATTGCGAATGTCCAACAAATAGAACGACATTTCAGAAGCACTAACAAAAAGATCGTCTATTTTAGTGCTTACTTAAAGACTGTAAAGAGTTTGTTTGGTCTAGGAAGATACATTATCCCAGCTCATAACAAAAAGAAAACAATGAAATAAGCACTTATATGTTTTTCTCTTACTAATACTAAAATAACATAATGTAAATGTATAAAACCGAGAATCTTCTAAAGCACGGAAGTGAAGGCCCAAAATACCAATAAGGGAAAATAATACTCCATACAAATATCTTTTTAGGTCCCTCGTTGGGCGCCAATAATGTAAATTTGGCACCCAACCGGGGTCAGCACGAGTTTGTTATTGTCAGTAAACAGGGTTCCTTGCTTTAATTACTGCTTGAACTAGCAATAACAAAACAGCGCGCGAAAGCGAAGTCCGCCATGTTGAAATACCCCAGCGATTATTCACAAATAATTGCTTACTTTATAAAATCGAATTGACACTATTTAAAAATGATGTAATTAATGCTAATTAAAGAAGACGAATAAAATACTTTTAAAATAGTTATGTGCGTAAGCACAAGTACGTGAGTAATAATGCAGTTGTCTATGATGGTAAAAAAAACACGACAAACATTGCAGCCAAACATTTTGAATTAAACTTACTGGCGTTGTTTTTAATAATTACGACGGGTATTAAAATGCTAAAATTATACCCAAACAAATCTAAATAAGTTAATTTAATGGTTTTTTTCTTCTAAATGTTTTGTCAGTTGTGAGCTACCCTGAAAGTTTCAGCTGGATAGCTAATCAAGAATAAACAAACAAGAAAGTGACGAGCGCTACCCATCCAAAGCCAGCGCAAGTTACCAAAGAGCCAGTTACAGGTAAGTTATACAAAGGGCATTATTATTAAACGGTACATAAGTTTTTTTTTGTTTCAGGCTCATTTTTGACACGGCCGCATTTTCGGGCAAGTTGAAGTTGATTCTGTCTACTTGGTTGTGTCTGTGCAAGACTGCAAGTACTCTCCTCTACCAAGATGAGAACAACCGTATAATACCTTTATGAAAAACTTGCTACATCTAAAAAATAAGGTTCGCCAACGCGACTGGAAATGAACGTATTTACGAGAAACTTTACCAGGGTTGGGTAATTAGTGAAAATTAAGTGAACAATCTATCTTTTTAACAGCCTTGTTCCTAATAATTTCATCATAATTGGCAGGAATTTCCTTTTATAACAATTTCAACTTTTTAACACGCAAAGTAGGTACCTACTTATCAAAATTTTCCAACTCATTACCGATTCAAAACACGGCTTCACTTCAGAAACTTAAGAATTTATTTCGTAAGATAGTAAATTCATTGCTGTAATTTTCAATCAATTCTGAAATTAGTAGGTACCTAAGAAGTTATGTTTTTGTGGGTAATATAATTTATTTTTAGGAGTTTTTTTTTCGCTTTGACTTTGCTCATGTTGTTTTTATGGGACGATGTGTCGTCGCTAATAAATAAAACAAATCAAGAACATGCGACAACTGTTAAATACATACTTACCTAACTTTTTCTAGTATTTCTATCTTAGTTTATTGTCTGCCACATTTTTTCAACGAAAATTACTATAAATTTTAGGGAATATCCCAAAGTTTTTATAGAAACATCTCAAAGTTTGTTGTGAAATGATACTTCAGAGCATTTATGAAATATTTGAAAGTGTTTCTATCTAGTTTTCTCTGAAATATCTAAGTAGAATATCATCTTTCCGCTAAAGTACTCCTCGCGTATAGTTATTTCATTTTTGAGCTACTGCTATTTAACATGCTTATGCTAGGCACATTGTTAATGTTTTGTAGCACAAAATAATGCTAAGATTACTGAAAGCGAAGTAGCGATACAAAGCATAATATACCTTCATCGTAGATGTGTAGACTGGGGTTCGAATCACGTTCGTAATTAACATTTTTATTAAACAGTTTTATTTAGCTTGATCTGTTTGTTGATTTTTGTTTGGTTATTTGTTTGGGTCAGATCTAGTAATTGAAATTTTACCCTCTTCCTGTTGACCGAATGATCTGAAGTTTGATACACGCCTCTAGTAGTTCTGATTACAAAACAATTATATTATTCATTATCATTGTAAATGCAAGACGGCCGCCGCCACAAAATGGAGGATCACATGTTTTTTTTTCAAAACGCTTGCTGTGGTTATCAAATGATAGAGCTTAACTAGCAGAATAAACTTTAGCATTATGAAAATTCTATTTTTTTTTTCTTTTTTCAATACACTCTAATACGGGTATCAAATGAAAGGGCTTGATAAGTAGGACACAGTACACTTTAGAAATGACAAAATATAAAACTAAAAAAAAAAAATATTTATAATAAAACTTTAACAGTTCCAATTCTGTAATTGAAAATATTTAGAAGAAAATATTTTTTTGGAGGCTGTTCTGTATTCCATACCGAAGCCAAAACTGTATTTATTTTCAATTTTGTATGTTTGTCTGCCTGTCTGTCTGTGTCTTGGCTAGGCATCACGCCGAAACTACAAAATTCATTTAAATGAAACATAGGGTTGAAAGTTATTTAAAAAACACTTACTACTCTGAAACTACTGGAGGGATTTTTCTTGGCACAATCATAGTTTATATGATGAGTGAAAATTGAGAATTATTTTTATCCCGAAAAAATAAAGGGTTCCTGCGGGATAGGGGTCCAAATCCTGTACATTGAAGTTTTTTTTTTTTTTGGAGGCTGCTCTATTTGCGTACTAAAGTCAAAACTGTTATTTTTTCTGTTGTTTGTCTTTCCGTCTGTCTGTCTGTATCATGGACGCGCATCACGCGGTAATTGCTAAATTAATTCAAATGAAACTTGGCATGATTTGAGTTCATACTACGGGGTAGGACATTTGATACTTTTCATCCCGATAAATATAAAGGATCCCGCAGGATAGGGATTAAAAGTTTTTTAAAAGAACACGTATCACGCTGAAACTACTACATTGATTTTGATGCAACTTGGCACAGTAATAGCTTATATGATGAGTGAAAATTAAGGATACCTTTTGTACCGAAAAAATAAAGGGTTCCTGCGGGATATGGGCCCAAATTCTGTACATTGAAGATATTTAGTAAACAAAAATTGGAGTCTTTTGTATTATTCGTATTAAGTCAAAAAGTTTTTTTTTCCCGTTTTGTCTTTTGTCTGTCTGTCTGTCTGTATCTAAGACGCGCACCACGCTGAAACTACTCAATAAATTCAAATGAAACTTGGCATGATTTGAGTTCATACTACGAGGTAGGACATTTAATACTTCTCATACCGGTAAATTAAAGGGTCCCCGCAAGATAGGGGTACTGTATTTGGAATTGGTATTCATGTTTTACGGTTTATAGTTACTTCCATAGTTAACCTCTAGGATACTCAAGAAATATGCCTCCAAATTGAAAATAGGTCCACCGGTTTACGCTGGGCATTGTCTGTCAGTCAGTCAGTCAGTCAGTCAGTCAGTCAGTCAGTCAGTCAGTAGGTACGTCACGATACTGTTTTATAGGCATGATAAAAATAATGTAATAAAACACATCCATACTTATAGTAAAGCAGTAAGTACCAAAAAATCTGTAAAAGGCAGATATTTAAAAAAATAAACTAACTTTACAAAAATAAGTTGAATAAATTATTTAAAAAAAGAAAAAAAACGTTTTTAAAATTCTTGTCTGTCTGTTTGTATGTTAGTCTGTTCACGCATCACGTAAAAACTACTGGACCAATTGCTATGTGGTTTTCACTGTTGGATAGCTTAGGGTTTGACTTAAAAACTGGTGTACTTATTATCTCTATCTAATGAGTAGAAGCCGAGCTATGGATAAAAACTTTTTGACGGCTGAAGGAATTTTGTTTAAATTTTGATAAATTGGTATTAGAGAAATGGACACGCGTGTGTTAGGTTATAACTTATTGATATGTGTAATCTATCTAGTACCAGCCATTTTTATAACAATGTAAGAGCTGACGATATTTAGTTATTTATTATTATTTAGTTACGTTTTATGTATTTAACAATGTAATGAATATTCTCACTGAATCACCTCACCACTGACGATATTATAATGTATTTATAAAATATTGCACTTCAAGACAAAAGTGACTACCGATTGAATCTCTTTGTAAATAATTATGTAATTTCTTAGATCTATGGCGAGTTTGTAATCTGTGATAATAACAAATTATGTTTATGAACAAAAACTGAGCTGAAATCTGTTCCACAACTTATTAAGTAATAGCTTACAATTGATAATTATAGATTTATATAATGTTGTTTAAAATGCTTAGTACTGCAGTTATCCTATAATTTTAAGCAAAATTACAGAGTCATTGTATTATAACTCTGAAACATCTATATATATATTTCCGTTCAAATTAGAATGATTTAAAATCATGTAAACTTACGATATTGATAGAAATGCTTAAAACTAAGTACTTACCCGATTAATATTAATGTATTATTACTTAATCAGCTCTGTACATTTAAACCTATAATTGTAGTAAAAATACAACTTCTCCCGCTAAAAATTGTAATTTATGAGAATAATATAGAATACTGTTCTGACTTTAAATATTTGTTAACATTCTGAAAAATATGTATTTAAACGTCTTAATTATTTAAATGTTTAACAATGTGTAAACAATACCGAGTTAACAATTATTAAATAGTTTCAATGTAATAAAATATGTACATTTCCGTCACTTCGGCGCCATCTGCAGGCTCATTCCTGCTGGTGCAAAGACTACGTGACTTTGGCGGGTAGAATCTCTATAAAAAAGCAGCCTCTGGGCTGAGCAGCACTCTGTTCGTTTTCTGTCGTCGTTGCATCAACAAGACACCAAAAGTTAAGTACAATTAATATTACCTACACTGTTATTCTGCTACTCTGTTTCTTTGTCCCATATTTACTGTGTATAACTGTGTATTTTGTAAATAGATATTGTCGGTTCTATGGTTTTTTCCATATTGGTTATTATATCCAATGTGACTGTGTTAGAAATGATTAGGATCACTTTGTTCATGGTAAATGCTTTTATTTTGTGCCTGGTGTAACTATGGTGATTGTAAAACGATAATAAAGTGTCATTATGACCTAGTATCACATAGAGGTTGTTAGTATGTTAGGTATTTAGTGTATGATACCTATGTTAATGATAATTTGTAAAACTGATGATGAAAGAATATATTCGCCCCGTAGTTTCTTGCCAGTTATTCTATGGTGGTGTATTCCGAATCTGGTGGTAGAATCAATAAAAAATATAACAATTCTATTTCCTTGTTTCTGTGAATAATCCTTAGATTATACCCTACCTAAGTAGGTACTAAACTGCTCAGTAACATTCAAGCTTTTATTAAATATTCCTTAGGTTATTTATTCTGTAGCTATAGTTACTAGGTACTACAGATACCAGCTATAGGATAAAGCAACTTGATTTATTGTTAGGTGCAGATAAGTTTTATTTCCTATTCGACAAACCTGACCAACCGAAGGCTAACATTACAAAATTTAGGTTTTGATAATCTTAACAGTACGTATAATTGTCTATACATATGTATATAAATCTCACACGTGCGAAGCCGCGGGTACAGCTAGTTGACAATAAAATATATTTAAGTTAAACGGTTTATATATACTAAAAGCTATAAAATAGAATAAAATCGTAGGGCGAAGCATAACCTGAGTAATATATGTAATACATGATCTTATTTTATTTTTAGCATTTAGTACACAAAAACCAACCAAACTTAAAAAAAAAACCTTAACTAAAATTATAATAAGAACTCTTAATGTTGCAGACAGTGACACAAAACATTTATTTTCATTTTGTTACCCTCTTACACATTGTGTACCCGCAACGTAGGCCGTAAAGGCCTATCCTACATAACATGTAACGGGGAAACAGTTGTACTGCGTTCGGGACTTTTATGGCAACTACGATTGGTTATTTTCATACCTAAAACTTTATTTCTACTCCGATTCTTATGAAACTTCACAGATGAATTTGGCACCCGTGACAATACAACAGTACTTAATAAGAAAATGTCAGCCTTCAATCCAAAAATTCTGGTGTATTTATATATTACTCCAGGAGTACGAGTACGTACTGCCTTACTAAACTGTGCGACTTGTGGATCTGGTCTACCTTTTAAATATCACCGAATATTAATTGATCTTGACCTTGTTATACATATTGGAACACATTACTAGCGTTATGTTGCCTTTAGACCATAAAAAAGTTTATGGTGATCACTATACAGCTTATCTATAAGTTACTATCTCTTGCGTAGAACACAGTAAACAGAACAGTATAACTGGCGAAGAGCTAAATTTCTACTGAATTTCTACGAAATGAGTCCTTTGCCAGATGTCAGATCGAAACCTTACCAGTAATGTGGAACTCCACTCTAATGCTACCGGTTTCAAGGGCACGTAGGGCACTGGTTCTGTTTCTAAAGAAATCACTGGGCATGAGATTTAATATGCTATGGTTTCAAGGGCACGTAGGGCACAGGTTCTGTTTCTAGTGAAATTACTGGGCATGAGATTTAATGAGCTATGGTTTCAAGGGCACGTAGGGCTTTCGTTCTGTTTTTAGTGAAATTACTGGGCATGAGATTTAATGTACTATGGTTTCAAGGCCATGTAGGGCATTGATTCTGTTTCTAAAAAAAACTGGGCATGAATGTGCTATGGTTTCAAGGGCACGTAGGGCTGGCTCTATTTCTAGTGAAATTACTGGGCATGAGATTTAATATGTTACGGTTTCAAGGGCACGTAGGGCACTCGTTCTGTTTCCGAAGAAATTACTGGGCATGAGATTTAATGTGCTATGGTTTCAAGGGCACGTAAGGAACTGATTCTGTTTTTAGAAAAATTACTGGGCATGAAATGTAATGTGCTATGGTTTCAAGGGCACGTAGGGCACTGGTTCAGTTTCTAGTGAAATTACTGGGCATGAGATTTAATTTGCTATGGTTTCAAGGGCACGTAGGGCACTCGTTCTGTTTCCGAAGAAATTACTGGGCATGAGATTTAATGTGCTATGGTTTCAAGGGCACGTAGGGCACTGGTTCAGTTTCTAGTGAAATTACTGGGCATGAGATTTAATTTGCTATGGTTTCAAGGGCACGTAGGGCACTGGTTCTGTTTCTAAAGGTATTGCTGGGCATGAGATTAAAAAACTAGTCGTCCCATAGTGACGAGTGCAGTGCAGTGTTGCGCATGTTTTTTAATCAAAGTTCTCGGTGACGCTAACCACAAACGAGATAGTTTACTCGCGCTCACTTGTATATAAAAAACTACAAAGATTTCTCAAAACAGCTGAGAACCGCAGACCTCTAGGACGATACGAGCCGCTTTTCCAATAACGGTATTAAAATTACTTTAGGATATTCTCACGTATTTTCAGAAGATTGAAGATAGAGATTCTATTGATGCGAAGTTATTTCAAGATTCAATTAACACTATGTTTGTTTGATTTATTTATTTGTTTAACAAAAAACCACGGCCCTTAAATCTAATACACGTAAAACTTATAACTTAAGTTATAACGTAGTTCAATTTTACGGATGGTGTTTTGAAAAGCATTGAGAAGACAATTTGAGCAGTAGCAGAGTAAAACTTATTTATGTGTAATTTTTTTTAAATTTCTGGTTGTATTTGAAGAGATAAGCAAATTGAAAGGGAAATGATAACGAAAACCCCGAGAAAAAGCTATTAAAGAGATAAAAGTAGGTGAAGTTTTGTACTATTATTTATTCTGACATAATGTGTGAAAAACTAACAGAAACGAATAACAACCTTTACAAAGGTAGGCATGAAACCTTCTAGGAATTGTGCTTACCTTGCAAAAGCTCCAAAAAATACAACGAAAATCTACTCTGTTATCAAATATTCAACAACAAATGCGTAATCCCACTGAATCCTACCTCTCAGGAAATTTTAGCCCTTTGAAATTCCCATCACAAAGGTTCCCAAATCATATTACATCCTTTTTCGAGTCTACTCACTCAAAGAAAATCACTGAAGGAATCATATTTCTGAATTTCTGAGTCCCGTCACACACAAACCGAACACGTCTTTATTTATTCATTGGAAACATTGTCCTCTCTTCTTCATCCCAAAATAAATCCGCTTTAGTACTCTCTCGCACTAAAAAATATATTGCATCTCCTGCAAGTAACTAAGCTAGTGCCACTTGTTTTACCGTGACAGAGTTGGATTGTGAGGAAGGTAATCGTCCGAACACTGCCTCTAACTTCTATTGAAAACCATTCGATCATACATCTATCAATGCCCACGAATAAATCATTCTGTATATTCTCAAGCCGGCCCTTTAAAAGCCCTTTGCAGTTAAATGAAGCAGCAATAATCCTTAATCTTGTATACATACGGCGAGCATAGCAGCTAGTGGTATGATACAATATTGGTAATCCATTTTGTTCATCTGTACACCAGATCAACAAAGATGCATGGAGGCAAACTGCTGCAGCGACTCCTAATATTTATTGTTTATTTAAATTACTGTAACATATTGAAAGTTAAATACGCATATAAATAAAAATCCATCGAGTTGTCGATTTCAGTGTCCCTTGGGGCCCAGTGAATAATTACATATTTTATTTTCATTTTGACAGCACCTACATTGGAGGTGAAGTCTAATCAATATGAATATTATGAATGAACATGACATAATTGATTGGACACATGAGGCAGGTTCTGGCAAGATTTCAGGAAAAGATAAATCAAAAAAGTGTTTTTGTAAATATAGAGGCAACATTTTGATAAATGCCAACAAAAAGAGAGCTAGCATGCTCGTCCGGTTTAATGCCTGTGTAATTTATAGCTTGTTCCATATGAAATTTGCCAGCAAGTAATGATTGATGATTGCTATAGAGCTTGATCCCAAATAATTTAACACTTAAACATAAAAATTTCTGAATTTAATATATCGTTTCTTGTTCTTCTTCTCCTTTCATTGGATGCTTTTGATTGAAAATAATTTTTAAGCAGAAGAAACATGCGGAGCAAAGCAATTTTCATGAAATTAATAAAGCAATTTTGTGAATCGCATTATCAGTTTTTATGTTAAAGCAAAACTTTTACGAAGGGCTTACATTTGCTAGGTGTGATGTATGAATAAAATATATACAGGGTGTCCCACGGTGATGCCACATGGACAGCAACTACTTCAAACATTGAAGATTTGCTTATTGGATACATCATTTTTGTTTTGCTCGCAAACCTAAACGAATAAGAGTTATATCAAATCAATAATATTAAAAAAAAACGGATTCTACTCCGCCAAATTGAAAGTGAAGCACCCAATATATGTCGATCCGCTCGTATGCACAAGCCTCACGCACACACTTACACCATGTTATACCATTCGGCTGCCATATCGCAGCAAGAGCTCGACCTTGTCAGTCATGTTAATTCTGTCAAGAACACGACAAAAAAAAATGCAGGCTTTTGTGACGAAATTGTGTAACAACCACAAATTATTCACTCACGCACACATATGCAGCCGCCATTTGAATGAAAGACTCAATTTTTTGGCGGTTTTTTACCCTACTGAGTATATCTTCTTGTTCCAAAGATTAACCTTCGAGTGGGCTTGCATATGGACTATGAATTATATTACGATGCTTTCGAATAAAAACATGGTTTGACTTTTCTTAAAAAGCGAGCAAAATATTACATTCTGTACAATGGACACCTGTAAGAACTTTCGAGAAGCGTAAGTAAGTGGTTATCTGAAGAGATCACCATCTTCGAAGTCATTATAACTTTCCATCGTTAAAACCTAATTTGAGGGTCAATATTTAACCAGAGTTCATCATTCCAACCCATTTCAGATTGGAAAGTAATTTGGAAACTTTTCTAGATTAGGTTTTAGCATGAACGCTTTACTTAGTTAATTTACTTACTAACATAGAATTTGCGCTTCTCAATGTTTTCTATTTGACTGCAGTGAAAATATATATCAAATTGCTGTCATCCTTAAAGTACCTATGTCTAATTAAATATCAGTTTAGTATAACTCTGAGTTAAAATATTTGTTATTTTAGTAAAAAAAAATACTTTTACCATCTTTAATTTTGATTACATGGTCACGTGATCGCAAACGATCTATGATTGACGGTAGGCCTCGAGATGTAATTTTTGCATCACTTCTTAAAAACAGAATCTATTTTACTCAATGAAGTTGTATGCACTATTCTGTTGTGAACGTACAAAATTCCTTGATTTTACTAGAGAAATCCCTTGTGTTTACTTGCATGTGACGTCATAACCACCGCCATGACAGAAGGAGTGTTTTAGCGGAATTATTTACTAGCTTTCCAGCCCGCAAATTCATCCACACGGAATACTGTTATCACGAAAAAAAAGCTCCTGTGTTATTCTAGGATATTAAAAATCAATGCAAAAGTAGGTATAGCACCAATGCTCTTGATATTTTTTAACAGACTTGTTATTTCGTTTCCATGGCAACCATTCCTTACAGCGAGTAATCAACATTTTTTAGTTTTCGCGTAGACATTTTTTTTGGATAAAAATTATCCTGTTTTATTCCAAGGTATGAGCTATTTCCATTCCTAATTTCATCAAAATCCGTCCAGCCGTTATCTCGTGAAAGCTCCCCAAACTAACAAACAAACAAACAGACGAACAGACAACGTTTCTCCTTTATATATTGATATGATTATTACTGAAAATATGGCAGCTTACGAGAAAATAATAATAGAAAGTGTTAGGTACTTGTAATAACTAAGCAATTGATTTTCTAGAATAAGTCAAATAGTCTATTCAATGGTACCTGGTTTAAAATATTAACTGGTCTATTATTGATTATGTGCTTTGGTACTATCCTGCACTAATGTCCTTGTATAGTAAGTTATGTGCAGAGTTTAATCATCATCAGCCAGACTACTCCACTTCTGGACGTAGGTCTCTCATAATGAACGCCACTGAGCCCGATCTTTGGCTCTCCTCATTCTGTCGCTGCGAGCTGTCATCGCAAGTATTACGTCCACGTGACTGGCGGGCGCCCTACACTATGTTTGCCTAAACGTCTCCACTGTAGAACACGTTCTTCCCAATGGTTGTCAGTTCGGTGAGAGATGTGACTAGCCCATTGTCACTTCAGCTGGCTTATTCTTTGGGCTATGTCGGTGTCGGTGTCGGAAACCTAGGCTGTGCTCGAGTCCCTGTAGCGATGCCAAGTGGACTGGCGATACATCGGGATGATGAGATGGTGGTATGAAGCGGAGTTCAACTCCATCGCTCAAATAAGGTGGAGAAAAACATCGCGAGGAAACTGTCGTGTCCAAGAATCTCAATATTCAAGAGCATGTAACATTCTATTTTTAGAAGTATGTATTTCACTGTTGGATATCTTAAAACTGGGGTAATTGGTATCTCAATCTGATGAGCAGAAGCCGAGCAATCTATATAATTTTGACCGCTGAAGGAATTTTGTTCAAATGTTGGAGTATTGGTTTTTTAGGTCTTGGAATAGTACATAGAGTATTTTTAATCTAGAGAAATGGCCATGCATGCAAAGCCGCGGGTACAGCTAGTTGAGAATATGATGAGAACGACGCTTAAATTATAAGCATAACTCTTGAATGGCTGTCACAATATTTTTTCTATAAACCTCTACAAATTTATTCTGAATGTATTTTGATTCTAATTTTCTAATAAAAAAAAGATGTGAAAGTCTTTAATTTCACACAATGAATAAATCGTAAAATCTTGAGAGTAATTCATTAATTTGTTTAGCTCTAATAAGGTGTTACTAAATCAAATAAAATCTGCCCTACGTTTTCTCCTCAAGTTTGCAAGCGGCTCACTCAAGCTTCCCTAAATTTATTGCTCCATAAATTCTCTTTACGGTTTTTTCTAATCGCCATAAATTACCTCTCAGGAAATTGCCTCAAAGGTCGCTGCCGAAATATCGACAACAAGGGTTTAATTAAAATAGCATGTACAGATATTGCATGAGGAGCAGGGCCTTTATTCGCTATGACCACTCACGTACGTAACGCGCCGCGTTAAGAAATCTTCGTGGAATCGTACGGCAATTGCCGTAATGAGGTCACACGTCTTTGGCAAGGAATTTCGATTGGCATAGCGAATAAGCGCCCAGGTCCCACAGTCTCAACATAGATAACGAGGCAACCAATCGCTAAATAATAACGAAAACAATTGATTAGTTTACAACAAATGCAAGTCTCTACAACCAACGTACGGAGCAAAAATCATCGTGGTCGCCGGTGGGGGTGGTGCAAGGTGATTATTATTGTTCTGTTAGACATAGGTAAATGACATATCTAACTTTTGTAAAAATGGTTAGGTTGTGGGAGAAGTCATTGAATGAGGTCTGTGTTGTTGTCCAAAATGGATGACCTAATTGTCGATTAACAGTGTCTCCCTTTCAGTTCCTTTCCCTATGAAAACTGAGCCATGCACACATTGTTCAGTCTCGTATATTATTTAATTTTCTAAAATGCCAGAAATAAATAACTGAAACTATTTGCGCTGCTACATATTATGATTTGAAATTATATTTTACTTATACGCTGACAGAAATATATCCTGCCTTATGTATGCCCCCATCCAAACTTGAACCATGGGTACCAATTTTTCAAAAAAGTTTATTTGGAAATGTTAATAAAATCCTCTGACTAGTAAAAGTACAAAGAGGTTAAATTACACTTACTTATTAGAGTAATTCAACCTCTTTGGGTATTAAGCGTCAGTGTACCGAAAACTAATAACCACGTGGCTGACTTCATGCTGGGCAAGATGCTTGGAGGCACCAGTGGTTTAAACTACCTCCCCTTTTCGGAAGGCCACAACAGGAATTACGACCACTAGGCCACAGCCATCGATAGCCAGACCTGGAACTGAGCAGGGGTGCTACCTTATTTTGTCAAAGCATCGAAACTCGAAGAAACTTCCATCCTCAAATCCCTCAGCAAGCATTACTGGTCACTGGTTACGTAAACTTAGCCAGGACAAAAGACTTCCCTGTATACTCTACCGTAAGTTTTGTCAACTACGCCAAATACCTCGTACAGTTCTGCACAGTTGCTTACGGGCTATACGATGACACATGCGACGCCTTGTTTGCTCATCCGAATACGAATCAGATGCTCTTCACAGTGGTAACAAATTTGCCCCCTAAATCTCGAGGAGAGGTTTTACTACAAAGTGCAAACTACACCGATTCTCCAATTGTAAGAACTGGATACTACTCTGAGAAAGAAGACTTAGAAAACGAAGCAAAGTATATAGAGGACTTCGTTCGCATCACTAACACGTCTAACTTCCAAAGAGTTGGAGGAGAGCTGGTGGATCCAAAGTCAGCGAGCTGTACTGAATTTGAATTTGGAACCACGGACTACTGGCGGTGCTATGCTATGTGTATGATGACTACGAGGAGGCACTATGCTGGAACCAATGCAATTGGAGCTGTTGTGGACAGCCGGTTAAGGGTGAAGGGGGTGAATAAACTGAGAGTAGCTGACGCTAACATTATGCCTGTCATTACTAGTGGAGACACGAATACACCGACTGTCATGATCGGTAAAAAAGCCGCTGATATCATCAAAGAGGATAACAAAATGAAGTAAGAAATTCAGTGCTCTAGTGTAATTTTATTATTATTTAATTATTTAATGATAAGATTATTATAAAATAACTACTTTACTATGTTTTATAAGATTTTTATCCATTTAAATATGCTTGAAATGTAGACTTTAGGATTCAGATGAACTATTATATGACACAGTTCTTAAAAATAGGTTTAAGTTTTATATTATAAAATTGAAAAAAATGTGGTTTGGTATTTTTTCACTCTGTTTAAAAAAACCAGTAGATCTCTGCAATGAGTATCATATACACAATATTTAAACTAATCAAGAGCTCAGCTAAGTGAGAACAGCCTTTGTTTGTAGATATAATAATAATAATAATAATAATAATAATAAACACTTTATTACACCATTTAAGGAACAAATACAAGAATTTATTTTTAAAATAGGCATAATAGGCATTTGTTTTAATATTTTAATTCATAACACCTACGACTCAATGATTAAGATGGAATTAATTACCAACTCTGACGTTTCAATGTTGATGTAATTTTACCTGAGTTTAGCGATGTTTAACAGCATGTATGTATGTATGTATGTATGTATGTATGTATGTATGTATGTGGGAATTTGAATGTTCCACCATAGCGTCGCCTGGTCTTATTTTGACAAGCGAGGTACAAATCGATTCGCCTTCTTCAGTTTTTCAATTGTCATAGTATTTTTTAATAGTACAAAAAGTAGGATAGACCTTTTCTATGTGCTTATTTAAACCTCGACCCGACACCACGCCAGCGTGACATATAAAGGATTGAAGAGAAAAAACATAGAAATTCAGAAAAACTTTTATATTAATGTTATGTGTAGGATAGTTACGTTTTATTAATTTTAGCGCTGCAGCCCTTATACGTCAAATAACAAACTCGAACCAGCTACTTCCTTCAGTTAATTTCCGGACTGAAACTCCGGATATGATTAAAAATCCCTTCTGATATTAGCTTCTAAGGAAGGCACACTACGTGAAGGTACGATACGTTTTTCTGACAGCCATATACATTTTTTGCTTCGCTTTTAGGTACCACTTTTGAACGCAGCGTCTTCTACTATTATTTATTCTGTGACACCGTCACTTCGCACGCGTGGTCATTTCTCTTGGTTCAAAGTACTCTATGCAGTAGTAGCCTATGATAAAAAAAACTTCAGCCGTCAAACAGCTTTTTGTTGATTGCTTGTCCTCATTGGATTGAAATACCAAGTACCTGAGTTTTTAAATCAAACTGTAAGCTATCCAACCGTGAAAACCGCATAGCAATTGGTCCAGCAGTTTTTACGTGATGCGCGAACAAACCTACAGACAAACAGACCGAAAAGATTTAAAAAAATGCTGTATTCTTGTTCAGTAGCTTATTTTAAGAACTCTTTTTTTAAAATATCTTTGTATAGACTTTTTCGTACATATTGCTTTATTATATGTATAGATCACTGGTAAATAAATAATAGTTTAAAAAACTAAAAAACACGCTTTATATAGAAAACCAAACAAAAAAATAGAAAATAAATTTTAATAGTGTAAATAAGAAAAAAATTTTTTATTTCAAAAAAATCGTGGGGTCAATAGTTATAAATATTTCATTGACAGATATGAGAAGCACCCCACGCTTTTTTTATATAAAACTTTTTTTTCTTATTTACACTATTAAAATTTATTTTCTATTTTTTAGTTTGTTTTTCTATATAAAGCGTGTTTTTTAGTTTTTTAAAACTTTTTTTTTCGAATTATTGCATTGTCATCGGTCTTTGATAGGTGTGCAAAATTTGAATGTAATCTGACCGTTTAAAGTGGGTCAAAATAGCGTCCAAAGGAGTCGGTTACAAACATACAAACATACAAGTGAAGCTTATATAAAGAGTATAAAAAACCGATTATAGTCTGATTTGTTCTTTTCAGAGAATAGTCATAAGTAAGAATAAGATAATAATAAGAGTTCATAGAATATTTACGGTTAAACGCTAAATGTTTGTAGTTAAGACGACACACGACCGCGCGGCGTAAAAACGGCTTATTAGCCAACGTGCGCATTGAGCGGCAAGCCGTGTAACGGGTAGTAGTCCGGCTGACCGCAGGATGCGGTTCATAGAATGCGGTTGCACTTGCGGCTAACCGGGTGGCGGCTAGCCGTAACCGCAACCGGAACGTGCGGTTGAGAATTTCCAAGGCGGACCTCGAAGAAGTCACAGCTATTTATTATATTTACTCGCGTAATGTAAAGAAAAATAAAGGGAGAAAAAGGTATTGGGCGCATCCTTATTTGCAAACACGAGATGCAATAGAAAAATATTTCAAAATGCTAAATAAGTATATACGAAATCGACAGTGTAGATAGTTATAATTCTGTTGTCATCAATTAAATGCGCGAGCGTCGGTGAACACTGCGTCGTCAATGGCCGGCAAACACTATCTAGCAGTAACCGCGTAGTGCGTACCGCGTACAGCAATCGTCCGGCTGGCATCGATGTAGGAAACAAAGAACAACGGCGGAATTTTATGTGATAAATTTTGCAGCGTCTGGAAGTATCATTTCTACAGAACGTAAGTAATTATTTTTCTACGTTATTTCAACATAGCATGTAAGCTAGGAAAAGCTTGGTTAACAAAATATGTGTTGCCTACAATCATATACCAAAGGAACAAAGAAGGAAACTAGATAATACAGGTAACAAGCACAAATTTAAAAAATATATAACTTCCTATAAACATAAAGATAGATGGGCAGATACTGGAGTATGTCGATGAGCTAGTTTCCTTCGAAAACAGGCAATATAAATAAATCGGTCGTCGAATCGAAAACGCCTGGAAGAGCTACTGGTCCATGAACGCGAAATGAAGAGTGACTTTCCTCTGTCGCTGAAGCGCAGTCTCATCGACATGTGTATTCTGCCTGTCCTAACCTACGGTGCATAAACATGGTAATTGACTGAGGTGCAGAAGTCCAAACTCAAGGTTTGTCAGAGAGCCATGGAACGTAGCATACTTGGAGTGAAAATGATAGATCGAGTCCGGAACACTATACTGCGCTCGAAAACTGGCATCACTGATGCTGGTTATAAGAGTGCTAGGTTGAAGTGGGACTGGGCTGGACATGTAGTCCGTATGCATCCGGCGAGATGGGCAAATGTCACCACTCAATGGGAGCCTGCAGATGGTAGACGAAGTCGTGGTCGGCCTCGAAAAAGATGGTATGATGACCTAAATGCTTAAAGAATTGGTTGGCAAGACCTAGCCTTGGATAAAGACGCATGGAATGATATGGGGGAGACCTTTGCCCAGCAGTGGGATATAATAGGTAAAAACCTCGTCTCCCCACCCCCCATATATAGCTAAGAAGCATCTCGATCACACCAGTTTACAAACATAAAAAACCGCATCAAAATCGGTCCATTTATTTGAGAGCTACGATGCCGCAGGCAGACACACACAAATTCACACATGCGCACACACACACACACACACACACACGCACAGATGTTAATGATTGGATAAACTATGTCAGGATAAATACTTTGTGATATGGAAGAAAGAAGAGTTGTGAATGGTAGAAATGTAGTGTTCGATGAAAGACTCAACAAAGACCGGACAGTTTACCTACTTAAAGAAAGAAGAATAGATATCACATAAGATAATAGAAGAACCAATAGGGAAAGTATTGAAGAAGGAAAACATGAAAAGGAAGAGAGTAAAAGTAATGAAGAAAGAAACCGGATATTACAAGAACAAGAAAGTTACAATCGCGAGTTAGACAAAGGAGAAAATAATGTGAAAGAGCAGCGGGAAAGAAGGGAGACCTTGAAGGAAAACTCGAAAACCAAAATGGCAAGAAGATTATGTAACAAATCTAAATGATCAAGAAGCATTATATGCACTATTTTAAGCAAATCAAGGAGATGTACCATTTAGTCATCAAGAAATAGAAAAATAACAGACAGAGAAGATTCGAACAACACAATTAAAAATATATTTAAAGTCTTAGATGAATGCGTAACATGAACAATTGTACCTAAACCAGAGAAAGATAAACTATTAGATAGTAAGTGGGTTTTCACAAAGAAGAATATATGAGGTAAAAAATAAGTAAAGCTAGACTTGTAGTACGTGACTTTTAACAGAAAAAAACACTTTGAAGATATTTACTCTCTTGTTTTGAAGTTACAAGCCTTAAGAATATTGTTATCAGTTGCTGCTTGTAGATAATACCAAGGGCACCAAATGTATAAGGAGCATTCTTATACGGAGATATTAATGAAGATGTATATTTAAAACCACCAGAAGGATAAAACTTACCAGATGGGCAAGTTTTGAAGTTAACTAAATCATTACATGGCTTGAAAAAATCATCTAAGTATTGGTAGAGAAGTTCAATGAAACTATAACTGGATATGGATTTAAACGATCAGAATATGACTATTGTTTATACAGTATAAGGGATATCTACTTAGTAATGTATGTCGATGACCTTTTAATATTTGGAAGTAATTTAAATCAAATAGAAAGGTTGAAAGGTTTTATTGGCACCATATTTAGAATGAAAAATATGGGCTCTAATAAGTTAAATTATTTAGAAATTTCAATAAAAGTATAGTCAGAACAAATACTAATAAATCAAATTAAATATTTAACAAGTATACTTGAAAAATATGAGATGGAGAATTGTAAAAGTCACACCAATGACTGCAAACTTTAAATATTATGAGGGCACTGACGTTGATAAGAGCTATGAGTTACAATGTAGATTATTGATTGGTAGTGCTAATGTAGGTTGTAGGTTCTAAAATATTTTTGAGAATTTTTAACAACTTCAAAACACCATATTTGTATATTTTGTCTCAACTTGGCCTATCTTATAAATAAACATTATATTTATATTAATACTAGTTGTGCCCCACAGTTTCACCCTCATCCCTCAGCAACCGTGCATTTTACGGTGTTAATCCAGGGTATAAGCTACCTCCATACCAAATTTAATCTAAATCCGTTCAGCCGTTTAAGCTTGAAGAAGTAACAAACATATACACACACACATCTTTATATACATACAAACTTTCGTCTTTTTATTAGTGTGATTATTTTGCGGGCGGTCAGCTCGTATTCAATAATTTTGTTAGCAGTCGGACAAAAGTTGGGTCGGGTTTTTGTATTTATATTAATTGCTTGATTTGCATAATAACACTAGTTTTCCCGCCCGCGTCTTCATCCGCGCGGACTACTGTTCATCGCGAAAAAAGCTTCCTGTGTTCTTCTAGGATATTAAAAACCAATGCAAAAGTAGGTATAGCACCAATGCTCTTGATGTTTTTTATCATACGTGTTATTTCATTTCCATGGCAACCGTTTCTTACAGCGAGTAATCAACATATTTCCAGTTTAGCCGTGAAAAAATAAAAAATCCGGGATCAAAGTATCCAATGTTTTATTCCAGGGTATAAAATATCTCCATTCCAATTTTCATCAAAATCCGTCCAGCTTTTATGGCGTAAAAGCTCAAAACAAACAAATAAACAAACAAACATTTCACTTTAATATATTGTTATGGATTACTTCTCTTAATATTTCACCATAGATTTCACAGAATATATTATATGCGCGTTACCACGATACCGTCAATAACCATTCAATCAATTGATCCTATCACACCCCATTTTAATAGGATTCAATCACAAAGAAAGGACTTTTTGTTACATTTTACAACCGATTTTTGTTCAGTTTTAGGCTTGGTAGTTATTAAATAAAACCAAAATTTTGATTAAAACCCTTTCATTGCGAGGTGTTCTTACAATTTCTCTGGAAGCCTCTAAGAGACGCACATCACTAGACACATAGACAATGCATTTCATTATTGTTAAGACCTTAGTTTAAACCACAGGACACCAGATTAACTGAGACTCGATTCTGGAGCGGTCATTGATTTTAATCCTTGAAAATAATTCCTCACGTGATATGGTTTATTTACATTTATATTCCTATTTTAGCACTAAATGTGCCCGTGGATTTTCCCGCGTGGACATTTTCCTGGGAGAATGGTACAAGAACCAAATTTCATCAAAATTCGTTCAGCTATCAAATAGTTTTTTTACGATTATTTGACTTCTACTTATCGGATGGAGATACAAAGTACAGCAGATTTTAAAACAAAATATAAGCTATCCATCGGTGAAAACCAAATTTCAATCGGTCCAGTAGTTTTATGTGATGCGCGAACATACAAACAAACAAAGAGACACCATTTAAGAAAATATGTTTTATTCTAGTTCAATAACTTTTGTCGGCGTCGTAATCGGTTTTTAATTTTTTAATTGTTTTTACGTGATACGCGAGCAATCAAACAGCCAGACATGATTTAAAAAAATATTTGTATTGTTGTTCAGTAGGTTATTTTAAGTATCTATTGTAATTATCTTTTTCTTTTTATACGCTTTATATTAGCTTCACTTGTATGTTTGTATGTTTGTAACCGACTCCTTTGGACGCTATTTTGACCCACTTTAAACGGTCAGATTTTATTCAAATTTTGCACACCTGTCAAAGACCGATGACAATGCAATAATTCGAAAAAAAACTAAAAAGTAGAAAATAAATAATAGATTAAAAAAACTAAAAAACACGCTTTATATAGAAAACCAAACTAAAAAATAGAAAATAAATTTTAAAAGTGTAAATAAGAAAGAAAAGTTTTATTTAAAAAAAAGCGTTGGGTGCTTCTCATATCTGTCAATGAAATATTTATTAAAATATGCTTTGCTATTATACTAATAAGATCTATTTTCTTATGGGAAATATCAGTAAGTGAAAGAAAATCGATCTAAAATATTTCAAATTTTCTCAGTTTTTATTTCACTAAATGAGTTATCAAATAATTGACAATGAACTGTATTACCACGAGATAAAATTTATTTTTCTATTTATCAAAAATATGTAGAAACTTAGTGCAAAACAAGCCAAATAAGTCAGATGGAATATTATACCATATTGCAACGTATTAAAATTTATTTTCAATCCGCATACCTCGCGATTGTTAAGAGGTATTTACATGAGTTTTTAAATTAAAAACGTGTTCTTGCATCTGCTTTTCACCTATTAATTAGGTTCAGATGTACCACATCACTAGCGAATGTCAAGGAGTAAGCGAGCTGATTTTTCTTAGGTGTGAGGAGGCCTTAACTATTGACCCATGTACCCCACGTTTTTTTTTTTTTTTTTTTTTCTTATTTACACTATTAAAATTTATTTTCTATTTTTTAGTTTGGTTTTCTATATAAAGCGTGTTTTTTAGTTTTTTAAAACTATTATTTTTTCATCTTGGTTCAGATTTTTTGTTCCTTACTGCTTTATTATTATACATAGATAGATGGGCTGTCATTATTAGCAATGTCCACGAATTTTCAATAACGATCATTAATCACGTCCATACAACTTACCGTTACACAAAAGCCAGTTCGATTATAATTAACCCTTTCAATATAAATAAGAAGTATTTCAGAGTTAACAACCCTTACAGAATGTGCTCAAAATGGGCCTTTGATTAATACAATAATTAATTAAGGAATTTCTAAACTCGCAACCATTCCAGAACATATTAAAACTGTGTTATATCCATATTATGAATTTCATTGGAGAAAAGGTTGGAAAGTATTTTAATTACCTACGTATTTTATAATAGTCATAATAAGTTATTCAAATACTGTGGGTTATTTCGCAGTTCCACTTGAACGAAGGCAAATAACTGGCTTATAAGCTAAAAAAAACACTCACTCACATACTCTCCCTACTTTATAATATTATTCAATCCTTCCACCCCCCCAGTATCTAAAAACTGTTTTGAATTTCTCCATTCCTCCCATTCACTTTATCTTAGGTCTTCAGAAAATCAGATATTTAAAACTCCTGTGCACCGTAGTATTGTTTACAATGGTTCTATCGCTGTGCAGGCTGTGTATCTATGGAATGCTCTTCCTCTTCCAATAAGACGAGCACAATCTCTGCCGACATTTAAGTCATTGGTTAAACACTTATTACTCTTCAGAAGTTTCTAGTTGATTATTTACGTTGTACCTATTTTTTAAATCTATTTTAGTGTTATCATTAATTTTATATATGTGTACGTATATACGTGTACTATATGTTTACGTATATAGTGTACTTGTTATATTGGTATGTATTGTATATATCTGTCTATACTTATAATAAAGCAACAGGAACGAAAAAGTCTGTACATAAAGATAACTTAAAAATATGGTCTAGGCTTCTTAAAATAAGCTAATAAACAAGAATATAATATTTCAAAAATAGTCTCTGTCTGTTTGTCTGTATGTTTGCTCACGCATCACACAAAACTACTGGACCGATTGTGATGCGGTTTTCACTATTGGATTGCTTAGCGTTTCACTTAAAAACTGGGGTACTTGGTATCTCAATCTGATGATTACTTAGAAGCCGAGCAAGTGCGGTATAGTTTGTACAAAGATGGTAATTAAAAAAAAAACTATGGTACTTAAAATAAGCTATTGAAAAAGGATATAACATTTTTAAAATTCGCGTATCACGTCAAAACTACTGGACCGATTGCAATGCAATTTTCTATGTTGGATAGCTTAGGGTTTGACTTAAAAATTAGTGTTCTTAGTATCTCAATCCGATCAGTAGGAGCCGAGCAATCGATAAAAACTTTTTGACGGCTGAAGGAATTTTGATTAAATATCGGTATATTACCTACTTATAATCTAGAAAAATGACCACGCGTGTGAAGCCACGGGTGCAGCTAGTTCACACGCCTCTACTCAGACGAACACATTACCAAACATTAAGTCTATCAATCAACAAATCGAAAGCGAACAAACTACTTAACTGACCCAGATTGATGTCTCAACGCAGGAACTTATAAATCAAGTAGAAACAGCTCTCACTCAATACACAGGTACAGATCCTATGGTTCGACCTAAATTACCAAAGCTAAAAGAAAATAAAAACCTTTATGCATATATTGAAATGTTTAACAAACAAATACTCGGCAGATTTTTCTCGATAGATTCAGATTTAAATTCAATACACACGCTCATATATTGTAGTGCACTTGTTATCAGTGAAAATTTGGGGTATAAAATAATAACACCTCATTCAACACCACAAGTTAGGAACCGAAAACCTGAAAAACCCGCGTGGCAAATAAGAATTGAAATATATCAAAAACTTACGAGCTGATATCGGACGGTTAACCCAGTACTTAAATAATAATAGGTCTAGAAAAGTAGTAGCAGAAGTTGAAATCATATTTAAAAGGACCCAGGTGCATTCTGTTTATGAAAGAAATAACATAAGGCCAGAAAAATACTTGGATACATTAAATCAGAAGTTAACATTAAAATCACAACGGTGCATAAAAGCGCTACACAGGAAAGAATACAATAAGCTGTTTACAACAAATGAGAAAGGCTTTTACAGAGAATTTAAAACCAATAGTACACACAGTAATGACAATACTGAAATGCCTCAAACAGATGATTTCAAAAACTTCTGGGCTGATTTATGGAAAAAACAAAGTGACCATAATGACAATGGAAAATGGATATAAAGTGAAGAGAGCAGGATGGAAAGTGTTCAAACAATGGAACTTAGGGATCTTACTAGGGATGATATAGAATCAGTTACACGACGGATGAAAAATTGGAAAGCGGCAGGCATAGATAGCGTACATAACTTTTGGTATAAGAAGTTTTTCATACTACACGACATTTTAGAAAAAATATTTCAGATTTAATTAAAGGAGATGAAGAAATGCCCAAATCCATGACAAAACGAATTACATACATGTTACCAAAGAGCAGCGATACCATAAATCCTTCACAGTACCGACCCATCACATGTCTGCCGACAATTTACAAACTTATTACATCACTAATTACGCGTAACATAAACATACATTTAGAGCAGAATAACATCCTATCCGAAGAACAAAAAGGGTGCCGGCAGAATCACATGGGATGTAAAGAGCAGCTTGTAATAGATTCAACAGTTTTAAAATACGCCAATACACACAAAAGCAACCTAGATATATCATATATTGATTATAAAAAAGCTTTTGATAGCGTCCCTCACTATTGGTTAATTCGAGTCCTACATATATACAAAATTAATTCCACCATCATTAACTTTCTGAAAAATGCTATGTCTGACTGGACAACTAAATTACACTTAACGAATGGTAATGTCGCGATTACAATAGATGAAATCCGTTTTGAAAATGGTATTTTCCAGGGAGATTCTCTAAGCCCACTGTGGTTTTGCCTCGCTCTAAATCCACTGTCTAGTGTCCTGAACAACACCTCTAGTGGATATAAATTAAATAGCAATACATCCATTACCCACCTATAATGTCCATGGATGATATCAAACTTTTTACAAAGTCCGATAAAGGTCTCATAAACCTAATTGATATCACCGCACAAAACAGCCAAGACATTAAAATGACGTTTGGACTAGACAAATGCCGAGTACTTCACATTCATAGAGGAAAATTGGTGAACAATAGTGATAACACAGACAAAACTACAACATTTGCACAAATGGATCCAGCAGATTCTTATAAATACCTCGGAATACATCAGTCAAATACCATAAACCATATTCAAATCAAAAAAGATCTTTCCTCAGAATACACGAGAAGGCTAAACTTAATTTGCAAAAAACAGATATACTCAAAAAACCTTTTCAAAGCCATCAATACTTTTGCAATACCCATGTTGACATACTCATTTGGATTAGTAAAATGGACTCGCACTGATATAAACAATTTAGAGATCAACCAAGTTATAAATACTAAAAACTACAAAAAGTTTATTCTTAAAGACGCTAGCATTCAAAATGACAAAAGCCGAAAATGTTACTCGAAAAAAAAAAAAAACGTTTTGTCTGTTAATATTGCTCTATCGAAGTACATCTTGTAACTCTGGCTTTCCAGCACCGGTTATGAAACGTATTGATAATAAGGTACTGCTTTAGATATTATGAGTTTATGCTTAATGGCTAGTTTTTGATGAACTATGTGGGCTATTTGGTTATGTCTGTGGGTGTAATCTGTTCGGGCTAGGGTTGGACAGGCACTGGTTATGTGTTGAATGGTTTCAGACGCGCGATGAAACCAGACATAACCGTTATAGATAAAATAAATAAGCAGACATACTTAATAGATATTGCTGTTCCTAATACCCATAACCTACAAAAGACAATTACCGAAAAAATACACAAATACACCGAATTAAAGGAAGAAATTATTAGAATTGGAAAATTAATAAAGTTTATATCGTGCCTCTGGTGCTTTCCAGTACTGGAGTCATACCCAAACATCTCACTCACTACTTACAACAGATTGACTTGCCTAGTAATTTATTTATGACTATGCAAAAATCTGCCATCATTAACACTTGCCGAGTCAAAAAAAATTTGCAGGAAGATTTGTCAAATGAAACTAATTCCCAAAATTAACTTCACTTGGCTAAGGCCCGTGGTGTCCAAATTTATAAACCGAAATTCTTCAAATTTCGAGAATTAAAATCTTTTAAGAATAATAATAATACTGTTAAAATGTGCTTATCAAGGCCTTGAATATGATACTCAAATTGTAAAATTCGAAGATTATTTTTACGCAATTGAAAATAGATCCATAAAGAAGAAAGACTTTTATATTTTTTCAAAAAATAAATTGCCTTTATTTCTCGAACGGATGTTAGGATTCTAACTATCCCCATACGTCTAAATCTGTTCTAGCATTTAAAAGTTATGGTGGAATAAATAAACTGACATACACACATACATATAAGCAAAAAAAAACATACATGAATCCTAAAAACATAACACTTTTAGGATTCATGTATTGTAACGTTATACGTACATGTTTACATTATTTACATATTATTTATAAAAAAAATTAAAACTTAAAATCGTTACAACTAATTTTAATATCTATAAAACACTATCTACACGTATATTACCTTACCTACTAATCATATATTAAATATTAATTAAATAGCTTTTGAAATTCATCAATACGTTCAATATATTCGCAGCGTCATTTTATTTGCCGCACCCCGACCTGTTCGCTGCAGTGCAGTTTAATTAGGAGTTACTAAGGGAGCTGAGACGCAACCGGCAGACCGCCGCCATCACACACGCCGAGAGGTTAATTTAATAGAACGTACGTCAATTTTATTGGTCTCTGCTTGAATTAAGACAGGATCTTAGAGACAACAAATATAAAACTGTTCGTCCCTACACGTTCTCCGAGACCTTGGTGTTGTTGTTTCACCCCGGAATTTGGGTAAGCGGTGCACATAAACATACATAATATTGTAAAGTAGATAGTGTGACTTTTCGTAAACTTATTATTTCATTGCTTGGGGAATCTTTTGAGAGGTCATCATCGTTAGCCATTTCATACTGAATTGAAATTAGAATTCATTACTTAATTGTGTAAAATGCTATCTCTGAAATCGGCTTAATTAATAATTTCAATTCCACCCTCGCAATTTCATAAAATCAATCAATTTCATTTAAATCATTGTAATCTCCGTATCTGATTGTGAACATCCCCGGCAACACAACTACTGCCTAGTACTTCCCTTCTGTTGTTGCCGTGGGTGCTCACAGGAGTTACCATCAGACCATAACGCTGTTCTTGGATGCGCGTTCCAGGGTCCTACGTCCGGCTTGCTGGTCTGACAGCCATCACTTCGAACCGGCTACGATCTGAGAACCTGGTCTCCCACGAGCACCCCCTTCCACCTGCGGCCTCAGTCAGGAGAGTACTGGACCAGGACCAGAGAAGTAGAATCAGCCATACTGTGTCCGGCCGATACCACCACTTTCGTGTACCCCCTACTACTGAGCGGCCCTTGGCAAAATTAAATGTTTTATGCCCGTATATTTCTGCCTTATTTCTGAACCCCCACCCTGAGGGAAGAAAGCAGGTAAGAAGGCATACAACAGTACCCCTTAATTATAACCGGGACACTGGCGCCCCTGAACGTGGTAAAAGCACACATCTGATTCTATTTTTCTTCTTGGTTGTGGTTTGTGTATGTTAGTGGTTGTTATTCTTGTAGAACGTAGTTGTTTTCTTGGTTTTTATCGCAACTAAAGTGTGTTTACCCAAGTAAATTATTGGTTAAAATTAATTAAATATATTAATTAGTCAATATTTTGACATACTATTCAATTTAAATCAATAATAGTAATTTATCTGAGCCAAATCTCACTTCAAGTTTTTTTTCATATTTGGGCCCTAAAATGGCGCTTTCGTAAAATCTTGTACATAAAAACAATTACACACATTTTGTTTTGATTGGTAATTACAAATTGGTAGCGTTATTTTTTATTATTAACTGAACATTTATTTTCAGGAAAAATAATAAAAATAAATAAAAAAAAAACAAACGTTCACTAATTAATTTTTGTAACAGAACGGAGAACGTTTTTTGTTTTTTTAAGTAGTTATCTATATTAGTCAGCACTTATCACCACTTATACATCGTTTAATTTTATAACCGGTCACCATGTTACCTATTAAGTACCTTTCACTTCAAAAGTCGGAATTAGAATATGAAGTTCGGATTCGAGGTGTTACTCCTGCAACTTCAGTTGAAGAATTACGGAAACAAATCGTTAAAATAACTCCTGATTTACCATCCGAACACATATTAGAGTCTCCGCTTGAAGTAAGACAGGATCTTAGAGGCTGTTTAGAGGATCTCACAAAAATACAAACAAATCTCGATGTACCTAATCTTAGTGAGCCTTCAATTATGAGAACCCAGAACATGTTGAACCATTTGCACAATCGTATAGCAAGGATAACGTGTAGTGACGAAACAGAAACAGAATACGAAGATGTAGTCAAGGGATTAAAAATCTTATCCCGAAAGCTTTCAGCAATTTTACCCAAGCCTAGCACTTCCTCTAGCGCGGTCGCTGGTTGTAGTACGGATACCTTACCAAATGTACCAAACTTACAAAATTTGATTTCGGTGACGTGTGATCGTGGCTCAGCTGACTTAAATAAATTAAAGTTCAACGGTAAAACTTGTGTGCGATCATTTATACAGCGTGTTGATGAATTTATAGAAGCTCGAAATATTCCTTCAGCGAAAATATTAAGTTTTCTACCGAAATTTTTCAAGACGATGCCCTCCATTGGTTTCGTGCGGTAAAAGACAGAGTCAACTCTTGGTCTGAGTTAGCAGTTCTTTTAAAGGAGAATTTTGATCAGTCAGATTACGACTATCGGCTCATTTCTGAAATTCGCTCACGTACTCAAGGTGAACGAGAAAACATCACCATCTATCTCTCGATCATGAGTGGGATGTTCTCGCGTTTATCCAATTCATTATCTGAAGGAGATCAGTTGGAGATTCTTCTCCACAATATTAGGCCCTGTTATGCTAGCACATTAGCTTCAGCGGCTCAAATCACGACAATTGACGTTTTGCGTTATTTATGTCGAAACTACGAAATCATTCAAGCTCGTTTTGCAAAATTTCAAGAACCTCCTAAGGTTACTACAAACACTCTAGCACCAGAGTTTGCATACACTAAAGATCAGAATAAAACAAATAGATTTAACAACTACAATAACAATAAAGATTTTTATACAAAGAATCAAAATTACACTCAAAATTACAGTAACTATAAAAATCAGAATCACAATATACATGCTGTTGATGTCACTAAAAATGAACTTTATTGCCCTAGGTGTCGCAATAATTCACACCACATTCGTCAATGTCAAGCTAAACGCGACATTTTTTGTTTTAAGTGCGGAATGAAAGATGTTAAAACACCTCACTGCCCTAAATGCAGTAAAGTTAATATAAATTCAAAAAACTAAATAATCAGAATTGTAGTAATTTTGACAAGCAAGATTGGGAAACTTGGCTTGCATTTATAAGAACATTTTCTTCTAGTTATAGAGTATCTACAATTCTGAAATCAAAACCTTTAAACGATTCTAGGCCCTATGTTAATATTAAAATTAATAATATTGATGCCTGCGGTTTGCTTGATTCTGGAGCTGCGGTATCTATTCTGGGAAATAATTCCCATGAACATTTAACCAACTGCACTTTGCACCAGGATGACAAAATTAAAATGTTAGCTGCCGGCGGTCAATCCTTAAAAAATATTGGCTACGTAAATTTGCCTGTAACATTTGAAGGCCAGTTTCACATTATTAAGGCATACGTAGTTCCCGAAGTCGAGACCTCAATAATACTAGGCGTAGATTTTTGGCGTGCTTTTAAAATTTGTCCTAAATATTTAGGCAGTATTAAATTATCCAATTCATCTTTAGCAGAAATAATAATAAACAAGGGGGAAACCTTTATTCACTCATATGATAATTTAATAGACTCACAAAAAGCTATAGCGGATAATATTATTTCACAATTCGAGTCAATTTCAACTGATGAGAAGGGTTTAGGTAGAACTAATATAATTACCCATCGCATAGATACTGGCGACGCCCTTCCTATAAGACAACGGTACTATAGAATGTCCCCAGAAAAACAGCGTATCTTAGTAGAACAGGTTGACGAGATGCTGTCACTTGATGTAGTGGAACCTTGTGAGAGTGCGTGGTCCTCTCCCGTACTCGTCGTTAATAAAAAGAACGGACAGCCTAGATTCTGTCTTGATAGTCGAAAGTTGAATGCCGTAACTAAGCGTGACGCTTACAACTTGCCTTACGTTTCAGAAATTTTAGATTACCTTCGAGATGCGAAATATCTGTCAAGTGTAGATCTTTCTAAAGCTTTCTGGCAGATCCCTATATGACCTGAAGACCGTGATAAGACTGCATTTTATGTACCAGGTAGAGGCACCTTGCGATTTAAGACCACCGCTTTTGGTTTGACCAATGCTCCCGCTACACAACAACGTTTGGTAGACTCTCTTTTCGGTGACATGGACTTTAAAACCTTTGCCTACCTTGATGATATTATTATTATTAGCTCGTCATTTGAGGACCATGTCTCACGTCTGTTGCGCGTTTTGGACAAATTAAAACAAGCAAACTTAACGGTAAATTTCGAAAAGTGCAAGTTCTTTAGAAGCGAGCTTAAATATCTTGGATATGTGGTTGATGCTCGTGGTCTGCGCACAGACCCAGATAAAGTGGAAGCCATAATTAACTTCCCCACACCAACCAGTAGAAAGGAACTAAAACGCTTTCTTGGTACTGCAACATGGTATCGACGTTTTGTTCCAAATTTCAGTACAGTAGCTGGTCCTCTTAACAAGCTTACTGCAAATGGTAAAAAATCACCACCTTTTAAATGGACAACAGAAGCTAACACAGCATTCGATGCTTTAAAAGAATGTTTAGTTTCCGCGCCTGTACTTTGCTAGCAACTACGGAGTTGGCGCAATGTTAACGCAGACACTAAACGGTAAAGAACACCCTGTCGCCTACATGAGTAGATCTCTTACCAGTGCCGAGAAAAACTACAGCGTCACCGAAAGGGAAACCCTCGCTGTATTGACTGCTCTTGAGCACTGGCGCTGTTATCTCGAAAATGGACAGACGTTTACGGTGTACACTGACCATTCCGCGTTAAAATGGTTTTTATCACTAGATAATCCGACAGGACGATTAGCACGTTGGGGAATACGGCTGTCTTCATTTAATTTTGAATTAAAAACACGCCGCGGGATTGATAACATCATTGCTGATGCACTCTCACGCGCTTTTCCTAATGCTTCTATCTCTCTTTCCAATTCTGTAGTAACAACAGACGATGTTTGGTACAAGAAAATTTATAATGGTTGTCTTAATACACCGAGCAATTATCCAAATTTCCTAATTAAAAATAACTCTTTGTATCGACTTTCGAAAACAAAATCCCCACTAACTTCAGAATTTGCTTGGAAGGAAGTCGTACCCCACGAATTTTATGAAAGTATTATAACTGAGAACCACTCAGAACCGACAGCTGGACATCTTGGCATTTTTAAAACATATCGGCGTTTATCACTGACATATTACTGGCCTGGCATGCATCAAGACGTCGTAAAGTTTGTAGGCTCTTGTTCTATCTGTTTGTCCTACAAGGCGCAAAATCACATGACTTTGGGAGAAATGGGTCGGCCTAAACAATGTTCGAGGCCATTCCAAATGATTTCCATTGATTTTGTCGGACCTCTTCCAGTAACTCGCAAACAAAATTGTTACATGCTCGTGATAACCTGCTGCTTTTCGAAATATTGCCATATCTTTCCATTACGTCGTGCCGTGCTTCTGATGCTGTAGTCAAAATTCTAGAAGAATCAATATTTCTAGTACATGGCATATCTCAAACGGTATATCTTGATAACGGAAGTCAGTTTATAAGTTCTACAACTGATGCCTTGTTTAAAAAGTATAAAATCCCTAATGTATACTTTACGCCTAAGTATACGCCGCAAATTAACACTGTGGAACGTTACAATAAAACGATTGTCACTTGTTTATCCACATTCGTTGAAAACGACCACCGGTCTTGGGACACATTTATCCCCAAAATACAGTTTGCGATCAATAACTCCGTAAATGAAGACACCGGTTATACGCCTTCATTTCTTGTATACGGTAGAGAACTTGTTTTGTGTGGATCGCATTATACGGATACTGACCTAGGAGATGAAGTTTTGTTTCTGCCGCGTGATATATATGCTGAAAACCTGGGAGGCCTTTCGTCCGTGTTCAATGATGTGCAAGCTTTATTATGGCAGGCACATTTAAAGAATACTGCACACTATAATTTACGAAGGAAACCAGCGCAATTTAGCGTAGGCGATTTAGTCTTTAAACGCACTTTTGTTCTAAGCGATAAAGACAAATATTTTAGCAAAAAGTTAGCGCCTAAATTCATAAAATGCCGGATTACTGAAAAGCGATCACCACTTGTGTATGTCCTAGAAGATATGTCAGGTAAAAGCATAGGAGTCTGGCATGTTAAGGATTTAAAGCTTATCAATAATTTAAACTAAAAATATATATATTAATGTACGTATACATATGTTAGTTTATATATCCCACAAGTTAAAAAAAAATGCAATTATCATTGGTCACTTGTGCATTAATCACAGGTGCCTTGTTTATGAATGAGCGCGTCAGCAACAAATATTAATACTGTTGTTGTTGCTTAGGTGTTTTTAGGTGAACTTTACTAGGTTGAATGTAAGATGATAGCATGAATGTGTAGTGCTAATTGCAGTTCGAGGTTAGTAGACGGGTTTTATTTAAGAACAAAACCCTTTCCGTGACGAGGGGGATAATGTAACGTTATACGTACATGTTTACATTATTTACATATTATTTATAAAAAAATAAAAAAAATAAAATCGTTACAACTAATTTTAATATCTATAAAACACTATCTACACGTATATTACCTTACCTACTAATCATATATTAAATATTAATTAAATAGCTTTTGAAATTCATCAATACGTTCAATATATTCGCAGTGTCATTTTATTTGCCGCACCCCGACCTGTTCGCTGCAGTGCAGTTTAATTAGGAGTTACTAAGGGAGCTGAGACGCAACCGGCAGACCGCCGCCATCACACACGCCGAGAGGTTAATTTAATAGAACGTACGTCAATTTTATTGGTCTCTGCTTGAATTAAGACAGGATCTTAGAGACAACAAATATAAAACTGTTCGTCCCTACACGTTCTCCGAGACCTTGGTGTTGTTGTTTCACCCCGGAATTTGGGTAAGCGGTGCACATAAACATACATAATATTGTAAAGTAGATAGTGTGACTTTTCGTAAACTTATTATTTCATTGCTTGGGGAATCTTTTGAGAGGTCATCATCGTTAGCCATTTCATACTGAATTGAAATTAGAATTCATTACTTAATTGTGTAAAATGCTATCTCTGAAATCGGCTTAATTAATAATTCTAATTCTAAAATTAGGCCCATCCTGAGGGAAGAAAGCAGGTAAGAAGGCATACAACAGTACCCCTTAATTATAACCGGGACAGTATGTGGCATTTTTGGGCAATCGTGTAAAACGACGGGTTTGTAGTAATGGATCGCGCAAAGAGCATTGTACATTTTCTCAATTTGTGTATTCCTAGCATGGCATCGTAGCTCCCAAACCAATGGACCGCTTTTGATCTTCGTTTTATTTTTTGTTTAAAAGCTGATGTGATCGAGATGCTTCTTAGCTATAATGGGGGATGAAAGTGGTCAGGGTTATATTTTTTTTTATTAGTGCGTACTGTGCTTGTATCACAAAATACCAAAGTTCAGAAACTGGTTCATAAAATGTTGTGTGAGTCAAATGTCATAATCATCATCACCTTTAATAGTCTATTGTTGGATGAAAGGCATCTACGTTCCGTCTTCCGACTCACGGTTTACATTCGGGAAAATTTCTTCCACAACCGTTGTCAGCTAAGTAAATAGCTGTATCCGTACAAAAAATAAATACATGTACAGACCTACGCTGTAAAATTAAGGTATTTTAATTAAATCTTGATTATAATTTCTGATGTCGTATTCTACGAGTAAAATTCAAAGCCATTACGGCCACAGTGTAAAGAAAAAAGTTAGTTTACTTACGTATTTAAACTACTTGTCAATGTTGACATTATCATCTTCAGATATTATATTTCTAATGGGGCATATGGCGATCCACCACGGGAAGGGTGCGGGAAGTGATTTAGTTGGTGCGAAGTGGGAGAAAACTGTAAGGAAGGGTGGGGGCAAAGTGGTAGAAAGGGGAAAGGGTGGGTAAAGTAAGGTAAAGAGAAATTGACTTCCTTCTCCCACTCTTCTTCCACTTCCCCTCTACCTTCCTCTCAACATTCCCCCTGTATTCCTACCCTTCCCTTATATTTCTGTGACCACCGTCCACCGTTTTTCTCGTTCCCCCATCCTTTTTCACTTTCCGGCCACTCTTCCCCTTTTCTCCCACTCTGCCTCAGTCTTCAGTCTTCCTTTCAGTCTTTTAACACTTCACACCACCTGCCTCACCTTCCCCACTTCCCGCACCCTTCTCCGACATCCCCCACCATTCGTACACTTACCCCTACCCTCCCCTCACTTTCCACCACCTTCCCTCACTTTCTTAAACCTTTCCCCATATTTCCCCAGTATTTTATTTTTTTCTTTGTATGGCCACATCGAAAGGTAAAGATCGCGTTGCGATCACGTTGCGGTTTGTTAGCTGAATCGCACTGCAGGCCCAGGGTGGGCAGCTGTACGGTGAGTTGCGACCACAACTGCCACATTGAAAACAGCACCACCTAGTCCAGTATTGGGAGAACTATTCAGACCGCTCACAGATGGCGCAAACATCAACCACACTACACATAAAGCCTGCATCGCAATCGCCCAAAACATGCATGTCATTTAAGAGACAAATATTTCGTAAACAGAACTTAATAAAAAAAACGTCAAAGAACCCTCCTTGTAATTATAAAATACCTATTCCACGAGAGCCCTCTTGACGGGGGTACAAAACAATTTATTTTCTTCTTCACTATCCATGTAGGTATATGTTTAAAAGCTTTTATGTATCTTGCAATGTTTGTATGTATGTAAGTTTGTTTACGTCAAATCTTGCAAGCTGAATTAGAAACACTTCCTATTATACTACGTAGTTGAATTTTTTCATGTTGGTTCAGTTCCGATGACAATTATGTATTTTTATGGTAAGCATGACCTTTAATAGCTACAGATAAAGGAACTATTCAACGGTTAACAGCACAGACACGAAATTTTGTGTACGAATTTATTATGATAGCCAGTTTTAAATTTTACCAAGACATGGTCTCCAGATAAGGGTAATCTTCAACGGGCAACAGCATTAACACTAAACGTTGTGTACGCATTTTATTATGATAGCCGTTTTTAAATATTACTATGACATGGTTGCTGCACTCAGGTTTGTGTGCTGACTAGGTAACCCCTCAACGTCTAACAGCACAGACACGAAATGTTGTATACGCATTTAATTGTGATAGCCCGTTCTAAGTTTCACCGTGGCATGGCAACTGCATAAAAGCTTATTTGTAAAACGTTTTTTTTAATAAATGATGCAGGTACACCTGTAGCGGTTATAAATATGTATACATGTGGCAAATGTCAACCTATAGGTAAATATTAATAGTTTATGAATAAAATGCCTGTGACAGACGGACATGACAATACTAAAAACCAAACTGAATAAATAATCAACCTAGTCAGTTCATAAATCCCGGAGATTTTATTCTGAGGTTAAAAAATACAAAAAAAAACAGAACGTCCTCCTTTTGTGTAATCAATTGTTAAAACAATATTATAGAATTAAATTTGTCTACATTTACATCTACACTCATATTATAAAGGGTTAAGATTTGATTGTTTATTTGTTTGTTTGTTTGTTGGTTTGGTGATTCGTTTGTTTATAATGGATAAACTCAAAAAATACTGAACCTATTTTAAAAATTCTTTCGCCTATAGATAGTTACATTATCCTGGAGTAACATGGGCAGTATTTAATTTTTCAACAAAATAGAGATCCCTACGTAAATCGTAGGTATCAAATATACAGAACGGAATGACGTTTCTATGAAAACGAAATAACAAATACACGTTGCCATGGAAACGAAATAATTACAAGTATGTCAAGTACGTGAGTAATAATGCAGTTGTCTATGGTCGAAAATCATCACGATCGTTGCTGTCAAAGATTTTGAATTACCCTTACTGGCGTATTTTTGTAGAAGTTACGACGGGTATAAAAATGCTAAGTTAGAAAAATGCCACGGTGTGTGCACGTGGCACTACCCGTGCAAAGCCGGGGCGAGTCTCTAGTAATATTTTGAAGAGATTGAGTTTGTGAGGTTGCAGGGAGTAATCTCTGTATATACTGAACCGATTTAGAAAATTCTTTTACCAATAGAAAGCCAATTTTTTTATGAGTGTCACAGGCTATATATTAACCCGAAAAATGAAAAGACTTCCGTAATAGTCAGATTTGCACAATAAGTCGGAGAAAAAAAACGGTCGAAAGAAAACGTTTCTTACGAACGCTGCCTTAACGATGAGAGATATGTGATTCAGTTCTAGAGAAAAGTTGTAGAACTTGATAATACCTACAAAAAAGTCACAGCCATGTCGACAGCACTTTTATATTTAAGTCACAGCCATGTCGACAGCACTTTTATATTTAAGTCACAGCCATGTCGACAGCACTTTTATATTTAAGTCACAGCCATGTCGACAGCACTTTTATATTTAAGTCACAGCCATGTCGACAGCACTTTTATATTTAAGTCACAGCCATGTCGACAGCACTTTTATATTTAAGTCACAAAAAATAATTTAAATCATTTAGGTCATGATTGTTGGTCGTACTTTTAACTTAAAGAAATTACCACACGTGCGAAGCTGCGGGCATCAGCTAGTCATAGATATAGATCCCTATGTAGCCGCGTCCAATCCATAAGGAACAAAATTTTAATTTTAATCCACGATGGATAATTTTTTCCTTTTTCGGTATTTGAAAGTACGTAGCAATTTTTATGAAACTTTGAAAGATTCGAATCAAAAAGTTGTGGATCAGATAATGATTTAAAACAAACTTCTCTGAATATTTCCATGCTCTTTTTACTTCGTGAGATAGATGAGAGAGATAAGCCTTGCTGTTATATGTGCTATTTGCAGTCCAATCACATCGGGTTCGATACTTGGTACATTTAAAAAATAAAAAATAAAAACTGGTTTGGTTTGTTTTTTGGTTTGATTCGTGCTTCAGGGGTATGTTAAGCTGTCGTCCTTCCCAGTTACTATAATAATTGCAGTCGTTAATCCGTATTATTATCGAGACCCTTGGGCAGCCTTACAAATCTCTGACACTAGATGTCAGCACTTCATTTTGACTACTTTGATAAAATCTAAGTACATACTAAATACAGGAGAGCTATCTAGAGAGCTACTTAGATTTTATACATAGGTAACACAGGCACCTAGCACAGGATTTTGGATGGAGGAAATCTGGAGTTTCCCTGGCATTGGGTATTAAATTAAGATAACTTGACATCTAGCTCCAAAAATAAATGCATTACCAACTTTATAGCAATGGTAGCCTACCGATATACTCGTACGAATCAACGCTACCGGGTTCAGTCCTAGGCTCCGCACCATTGACTTATTTAAGTTATGTGTGGTTTCCATGGCTCCGTGCTTCGGAGGACACGTCAAGCTGTCGGTTCCAGCTGTTTTTTATCCAACTGAGGAGGGTTATGTGTTTGGGTTGTATGTATTTTTATTTGTTTGTTTGGATGTTTATTTGTTTGTACTTTTCTTAGGCGCGTCCTACAACCTAAAACGCTTGAAACGGCTTTCTAAACGGCTTGATGGATTTTGATAAATAAGGTATCATTGGATTCGTCTTGATCACGAAAGTGCTATAAATTATATGAAGTGTCAAGAAAACTAATATGGCGGCTCACAGCTGCCATATTGTATTTCTGACGATATAAACAATAACCAAAACCAACCACGTGAGTAATCAAGATACAGATCTTTAAAAGACCTTTTCAAAAATATATAATTCCTATAACAACTAAACATTAGCAAGTTTCATTTAAACTTCTTACAAAATTTCCAATTTTAGATTATTCAAGTTAGTCTAAATGTTGCAATTGCAACTATTAAGGTAAACTAAAATATGTAAGTAATAAAGAAACATTACATTTATATAAATACTAGCTGCACCCCGCGGTTTCATTCAAGTTCCTTAGGAACCATACATTTTTCCAGGATAAAACATAGCTTATGTGTTGATCCAGACAGGGTATAAGCTACCCCAGTACCAAATTTCATCCAAATCCTCTCAGCCGTTTATGTGTGAAGAAGTAACAAACATGAATACATACACAAAACACACACACACCCTTACATACATACAGACTTTCGTCATTAAAATATTAGTGTGATTATTTTTGCGGGCGGTCAGCTTGTATTCAATTATTATGTTCGCAGTCGGGTTCTTTGTATGTTTATAATAATTTTATCTGTTGATTAGTAGCAGTCGTTAAGCCATATCAGAGGCCCTCGGGCGGCCTGACAAACTCTTACACCAGACCTCATGCGACAAGGAAAAACGAACGTTATAGCAATATTCACACAGCGCCGCCATGCATTTGTGGACACACAACGTCTAAACAACGCACAAAAACATACCAATTGTTCTCTTTATTCAAGTTATTCGTCTAGTTGTAGCGAGCCAATTTGTCTTGGTTCATTTCTCGTGGTAAAAAGGCTATCTCAAAGTTAGCCTTCGATCATATATTAGTCTGTGGCAGAAACCCCTTTGTCATTAATTGTAATCAATCTTAACACCGGATCGTGCGCCTCTTGAAGACATTTAATTGCTGTTGATTACACTTCAGCAGTAGCAATAGTGGCATAACGGTTCTATAGTGCAATTTAGAATCCAACGATACCGGATTCAAAACCTAGGCTCCGCACCAATGACTTTTCTGAGTTATGTGCGCTTTTCCATCGCTCCGTGCTTCGGAGGGCACGTTAAGCTGTTGGTCCCGGCTGTTATTGATACAGTCGTTAAGCCATGTCAGAGGCCCTCGGGCGGCTTGATAAACTCTGACATCAGAGGCCAGCACTACCTCATACGACAAACAAACACTTCAGCAGTTGGAACTTGTCTGGTTTATTTATTTAATAAGCACAGCCATATCACAGTCATATTAAAACACATTATTTTATTAGAACTATACAATATACGTCAACGTAGTGTAGGACCTGTGGCCAGGTGGAGTAACGACCTGCGAAAAGCGTGTAGAAGAAAATGAATGAAGAACGAGCTAAGTGGCGTGCATTAGGAGAGGCCTACGTCCAGCAGTGGACTAATATAGACTGATGATTGATACGATATGTTATGTTGATAATATGAGTGACAATTTCGACGTGCATTGGCCGCATTTAGATCAGTACGCGTAAACAGCAAGGTTTGAAGCGTACCTACTAATAAAATAATATTAAGAAGGGTACACAAAATCACTGGGCATTTGGGACTTATATACTAACGTAAGTGAATACACTATAAAATGTTACACAGTTCAGTCCTCCAAAAACGTAAGGTTCTGTACACTTTTTAGTGTAGGATCTGGCCCAAAATCGAGATATGATATTAAACTAAATGATAAACTGTTAAAAATATAATCAAATAATATAAGGACTATATGCAAATATGTTAATCATGTTAATACTGAGTTTCGAATGTTTCACTGTACTTAGATGCCTCATTAGGAAACCTCGCGCGTGCTTTTGGTCAACATAATATTTAGGTTTGTGTGGAAAATGACGGCATGCACCGATTGCTTCTGGCTCCGCGTAGCTTGCACAATCGTGGACGGACCAATCACGAGTTAGGCATATTTTTTACCATTGCAGTAACTGCGAATTGGACCAATCGCGCCTAAACGAACGTACGGATTACCCGTACAGCCATAAATAAGTTAATATTAAATAATAACGTTAATAACGTTAATAGGTAGCAATGGGATTTTGACTTTATATCCCGTTATTATTGACCGAGCGAGCGGGATACGCAAGCGAAGCGACTCCGTTTCAGCTTGGGCTGAAATGCTTTTTTTATGTCCGGATCTCCGGCTGTTCTCTATTCTCCTTTACAGGTCGCATTTCTCAACCGATCTATACGATACTTGGTGTACAGGTTTAACCACAGGTTTAACGAATTTTCAATATATTTTTTCGTCATCGATTTTTGATTGGGTACTTCCTCCAAAAAAGGATTTCGATGGTTTTTTTTTTTATATAAAAGTAGTAAATTTACGTTGGTTTCATACAAATTTGATGAGCATCTTCGGCGTGATGAGCAGAATTGATCCTCAAAATGCAGTAAATTGCTCCCTATTAGGTTTCTACCAGTGGAATCAGCCCTTTACCTACTAGGTAAGGATTGATGGAGCACCTTGGGTATTAATGTTAGCTTTACAATAAATTAACTAGATGGCGCTACTGTGCACAGCTAGATTGTTTGCAAAAAAAGTTTGTGCTCGCGAAGTCTACGGCTCACAGAACCACTAGAAAATATATGGATAAATTGGGTAACTTTTCATCTTTATAATATTATGTAATGCAAGAACGAAAATAAGAAATAAGAAATTTTATTTTAAAAAGGCTTAAAGGAACAAACAGATTAGGGAGCACCTGGAAATAAATAAGCAGACATCTCCCCTGATTATTAACGTTCACCGATGGCTTTATAGCCATATATATGGATTTTGATAAATGAGCTATCACTGGATTCATCTTGATTACGAGTGCTCTAAGATATATGAAATGTCAAGAAAACTAATATGATGGCTTATAGATACCATAATATTGTAATTCTGACGGAACAAAAAATTACGAAAACCTATTGTGTGAAATATCATAATGAAAGTCTATAAAGTACCATTTTAATAATTATTTTTTGTCAAAAACGTGAACAACCGACTTCAAACGCTCGTACTTCGCGAACGCTCGAACCAAATTTTTCTTTTTATTGAAACTGTTTAAAAATACTACTGAACCGATTTTGATAAAAATAATTTTCGAAATCGGTTCACAAATCACGGAGCTCTGAGGAACAAAACAAAAAAAAAACGTCTCGAATTGAAAACCCCCTATTTTTTTAAATCGGTTAAAAATATATAATTATTTTAATAAAACAGTAGCAATGGTCGTTAAAGCTTCTTACAAAATTTCCAATTTTAGATTATTTAAGTTAATGTAAATACTATAGTCTAATGTTGCAACTGCATCTATTAAAGTAAAGTTAAAAATATAAGTAAATAAGAAATATTAAATTTATCTAAATACTAGCTGTGCCTCGCGGTTTTACCCGCGTCCCTCAAGAACCGTGTATTTTTTGCCTATGTGTTAATTCAGGGTATAAGATACCTCCTTACTAAATCTCATCCAAATCCGTTCAGCCGTTTAGGCGTGAACAAGTAACAAACGTTAACACACACACACTTAAATACATACAAAGAACAAGGGGGAAATTTTATGCGATAAATCTTGCAGCGTCTTGAAATATCATTTCTACAGAACCTAATTATTTATTTTTCTACGTTTTATCAACATAGTATGTAAGCTAGGAAAAACCAGGTTAACAAATCAATTTAAAGAAACATTTAATTTAAACTTAATTACTTTCCTATAATGTTTTAACGGCCTTGCTGCCTGCCCAACGGGTGAAAAAAGAGATAATACAATGACGTTGATTAACTACGGCTATTAATCAATAACAGCCAGGACCGTCAGCTTACGTGCGTTCCGAAGCATCGAGCGGTGGAAATCTGCGCATAACTTAAAAAGATAATTTGTGCGGAGCCTTGGACTGAACCCGGTCTCATTCTAAGTCGCACTAGTATAGCGCTATGCTAACATTGATCTTCTTAATTACTAAAAATAAACTTTATCTACTTTGTAAAATAATAGATTAATTCTAAATTCGACTACGTAGATATGTATATGTATGTATGTAGATTTGTGTGTCCAGTTTCATTCATTTCTTCGGTGCTTCTAAACCGACTTGGGGGAGCGTTTCTTAAAACTTTTTATCTAACTTCACTAATTGTATGGTTTTTTTCTTGTGGACGATCTCACCCGACGGAAAGCGATGATGTGGTCGAAGGTGTAGCACGCTTGCCTAGTAGATACTTACCTACACTCTTGACTTGAACACACCTGGGTTATAATTTACCTGAAACACTGATGAGGGCAGGGCATTCCACTCCTTTGCAGTTCTTGTAATAAATTAAGAAGCGTACCGCTTCGTTCTTGTGCGAGGTATTTCAACCATAAAAACCCTTTTATGTTTGAAATGACCACCCGGTAGCACCCGGTATGCCGATCATCTAGTCGTACAGTGATGGATGGGTGATATATGTATTTATTTATGTATTCCTGTCTGTCCTGGAATTGCAATTCAAATTTCGAGCACTACCCGATTAGCTATCCCACTGAAACTTTCAGGGCAATTTTAAAAAGAAGAACACAAAAAGTGGCAATGGATTAAAAATACAAAAAAATAGATGAAATGATGAATTATTCAAACAGAAAAAAAACAGCATCAAAATCGGTCCATCCGTTTGAGAGCTATGATAACGACCACCTTTAACTCAGAACCATATGGATCTCATCAGCTTTCGAACAAAAAAAAATCGCATAAAAATAACAATATCTACGATGCCACAGACACACACGGATACAACGATACATATATATATCCTACACGTATAACACCACTCCCTTCTCGAGTACGGGTGTTAAAAACGAGCATATTTCTATATATAATAATATTTTGAAAACCGCCACCATCATATATCTACTGACAACTCCCGAAGGTCCTTAGTTTTGATGACAGATGGCGAGGCAGCGACTTATCTCTGTCAATAATTCATGATAGATGGGAGTGAACTGCGGACGGCTCTGTAATTTGTTATTGAGATTGATAAGCGTTCGGAAAGGATATTTTTAAATTTCCTGTTAGCACTGGGGGCGATTCTGGGCACTATAGCAGCAGATATTGCATAGGTACAGTTTCTAGCAATCACACACTTTTCCTGGCCAACCCTGCGGAATTCAATTATTTAGTCCCACCGCCAGCCGAGTGCTACGTAGTTCAATCACGTGCGGCGTTCATTTACAGGTGCCTTACGGGGATGGTTATGAAGGAAATGAAAACTGACCAAGTACTGACTACAGGTAGAGTGGGCGCCCATTTGTATACAAAACAAAACAAATATGTACTAAAATTTAAACTATGCTTTTATGACAAACCGCTACCAGTTGGCAACGTTTCCAAAATGCTTGTAGCATTGCCACGTTGAGTGGTAATGCAATCTTTGTCGAAAATAAAGACCAGCATTTTAGTTACGTGTTTCTTAGACCAGACTAGACAAGCTATTTCCCGTAGACCCGGTGTTTTGACTTTTTGACGGGTCCACGGGTAATTTTATTTACTTCTAGACCCATGATATTGGAGAGAACTGTCTATATCAATGAAAAACTGGTAAAAGGAAAGCCATCAACGCCTCGAGCAACAGCATTTTTTATTCGAGGGGCTCCTACACCATCTTTAGCACCTAGGCCTCTTATGCTATCGAGGGTACTATATCTGCACCCTTTGAGTATAGCTATGAAATTTGACCCATGTTAGTAGGCCGGTAATCATCAGCCTACATTAGTCCACAGCTGAACGTATACCTCTACTAATGCACGCCACTCAGCTCGGTTTTCAGCTCTCGTCATCTACCAGCCGCTTCTGACAACAGGGGGTCCTAAGAGTATGTACAGTTGTTCCATATTCCGTATAATAACTATCTGTTTTATATCAGGGCCATCATTCGCTATAATCATTCAGACAACTCCATTTCGTGGAATCATTCGACAACTGTCATAATGATGTCACAAGTTTTCTATAAACTCACATACCAAATTACCAATAAATCAACTAATGGTAAAAAAAACGAAAATATTAACCAAAAAAGTCTGTGTTCACTGTCTAGCCGATGCGATACTTGTACAGAATAGATCGATATCAAAGCGCTTACTCAATATGTTGAAGTTCTTACTCGCTCTCCTTAGATAGGAGTTCCGCCTATAGTTTGTATTCACTGACGGTACATTCAGTAATGGGTTAAATCTAAGAGGTTTAGATGGAGCATTCAATTTAAGCTTACTTAACAACTCGGGACAATCAACAAGATTAGACAGTACCTTAAGTAAGTATGTGACATCAGCTATTTCCCTTCGCTTTGAAAGTGGAAGTAGGTACATTTTTTTTGCACAAATGCAAATGATCATCAGATTTGTAAGGTATTTTTAAACGGTAGCAAAGGTATCTTATGAATTTCTTTTGAATCCGCTCAATTCGTACAATGTACTTGTCATATCGGGGATTCCACACATGTGACGCGTATTCCAATATACTTCGAACGAAGGTACAGTAGATAATTTTAAAGGTTTTGGCTTTATTGAATGCTGCGCAACTTCTCATTACAAATCCTAACGACTTAGACGTCCTATTTACTATACTGTCTATGTGTTCATCAAACAGCAATTTTGAGTCATGAATTACTCCAAGGTTACGGATACTAGTATTTGACATAAGAACTTCATTTTTTAGGGCATAAGCTGAAGGAATTGATTCCCTCTTACGAAAATAAGTGACAACAGAGCACTTAGTCGGATTAAGATCAAGCTTATTCATAGCACAATAGTGGTCCAGGCGATTTAAGTCAGCTTGAAGATTGATTACGTCTTTAGGATATTTAATCGATGTAAAAATCTTCATATCATCTGCAAAGCAAAGTAAACGAGTGTTTAAAAAACAAGACGAAATGTCATTAACAAAAATCGTAAAAAGTAAAGGACCAAGCAAGGAACCTTGTGCTACCCCACTGGGAATGTTTACCCAGCTAGAAACATAGTTACTGACTACCACAGCTTGAGTCCTGCGATCTATGTACGAAGAAAACCAGCGGTACAAGTCACCCCTGATACCAATGCTATGAAGCTTGATTAACAAAGTTTTATGATGAATTCTGTCAAATGTTTTGCTGTAGTCAGTATAAACTACGTCTACCTGACTACCAGTATCCATAGCTTCAGTTATATAATCATTTAACAGAATCAAATTGGAAACCGTTGAGCGACCTCTGAGAAAGCCGTGCTGCGTGCAATTGAATGAGTTTTTAATAGCTGCATAAACTTGATTATAGACAACTCTTTCAAATACCTTGGCTATTATACAAAGTATAGAGATTGGCCTATAATTAATCACGTCGGTCCTAGACCCTTTCTTATGCACAGGTGTAATGAACGCAAATTTCCAGATCTAAGGGAACACACACGCAGATAGAGACTTCCGAAAAAGAAGTGAGATAGGAATTGCAATGCTTTCTGCACAGTTAATTAGTAAGTACGGACTAACATGATCAGGTCCTGCTGATTTGGAAGCATCCAACTTCGACAAAAGTTTGGATATGTTCGAAACGGTAATTTCAATCTGAGATATATCTGATATCTGGAATGTACCTGAAAGGGGGTCATTAATAACCGATGAGTCATTAAAACCCTGAGAAAGGAATGTTGAAAGAAAATAAGCAGAGAACGAGTTACATATGTCTTCACCAGTAGTTAATACGGAATCTAGATACTTAAGGTTATGAGCCTTTAAACTTAGACCGTGATTTGATGTAAGACCAAAAGTATCTAGGATTTTTTCTATCGAGTTCTCAATGGTAGAAATATAATTTAGGTAACATTGTTTCTCTAGTAATCTAGTTCTATCCCGAAGCAGAATATAGCATAGTTGATTAGCTTTATTTTTGTAAATCCTGTATTTTTTTAGGTATTTGTATTTTTCTTTAAGCGCTTTTTTTAACGCAGGTGAGTACCACTTTGGGAAAGTTCCATACTGAGTCATATTTTTAGTCGGTATAAATTTATTCTTTAAACTTTCAAGTGATAAGTAAAATAAACTAACTGCGTAATCTAAACTTAAACCAGTAAACACAGTACCCCAGTCAGTCTCTAAGATTTTCTTGTTTATCGACTCGAAATTACCCTTGTTATTCAAGTACCGAACGTAAGACCGAGGCTTTAAGCACGGGATATCTATAAATTGAGCTATTATTAACAAAGCTTTGTGATGTGGGTCAATAGGCACTAAGGGATCGTCACAGTCCAAAACTAGCACGTCATTGGTTGAAAGAACTAAATCCAATATTCTCCCGTGGTTATTGAGAATTCCATTGTATTGGCGCAGGTCATGAACTTGAAGATCGTCTATAAAATAATGCTCATCACTACTACAGACATTAGAAGGAAGCATTAATGATGAATCAGTACTTGGTTCCCAAACAATAGAACTCAGATTAAAATCACCGATTAGCAAGTATGTGTCATCTGGTTTATTCAAAAATAAATCGTCAAGTTTCATTAAAAAGTTATGTAGTTGCTGGGAAAAAGAAAAGCCAAGACTTTGCTTACATAAATAAATTACGCATAAATTAACGTTAATAGTTGTGTTGTTTTAGCGCAATAGTAACCCATAAGTCCTTCGCTGAGGATTGAAATTGTTTGTTGGAAAGTGTTCACAGAGTTCCAGTAAACTGGATTGCGGCACGACAGGTCCATACAAGTTTGTCCAGCGTCTCCCACACCGTTAAAGAGAACGTTAAAGAGATCCTCTTTATGAAGCTAATCCTGGATGTCGATTCAGGTCATGCTTACCATAAATATGCAGTGTCATCGAAACTGAACTTACTGAACTAACTTAATATGTTTTATAATTGACCCAATCAAAGATACATACAAAAATTGCAAGTTAAGTAAAAGCTTTTAAAATAAGCTTTATTAAACGATGTTATCAAACCATCTCATCGTGGCACGCGACGGCTCATAAATAACAGTTTTTCCTTCAGCTATAATTAATTTCAGAATTACGCTAGACGCTATCTGAATTTGGCATCTCGATTTTGTTAACTTGTAGACATTTCTGTCAGGTCGTTTCGGTTTCTGTCGCGTCTTGCCTCCGTGGTCTTGTGTTCAGTCCTGAAGATTGGACTGTACAGTTATGGGCTTGCAAAGCTCTTGATCTTGCGCGAGCTACCGTGATGCCGTCCTTATGCACACCCGACTTGAGTAAAGTGGATGTACAAGTATTTGTAGACACAGCTTTGGGATTGTTTTAGGTATGTGAGTATATCAAAACTCTATTTATATATAATTGGATTATATTTTTTCTAAATTACTAAAAAAACAGGATATACCCGAACTTTTTTGTGAACTATGCTTACTGAGTCTAACGCTTACAAGAGCGACATATATTTATTTATCCATACATTTTTCTCTGCTTATTGCCGATCATTATCAAAATTTTAATAAGAAAGTCGTCTAAATCTAAATCAAAGAAACGGACCATAGACTAACACAAAACTCCAGAGTTTTTTCTTTGATGAATACATATAATTACACACACGCTTACACCATACTAATTACTAGCCTTATTTTTTCAGTCCGGGCGAAGCTATAAAAACTCAACTCATTTAAAGGAGCTGCCACTGTTACCCCTCTCCTTCGTACTTTTACAGAAAACTGTTGTACGGAGCTTGTGCAGCAGTTAGCTCGTTATTCAACAGTTCAACGAGTTTTGGAGCAAGTCCAAGTCGCGTGGAAAATGTATGGGTTAATAAAACCTGCTTAATTTAACGCGCTATCTGAAATGGTGTTAAGAAATACCTACCTGATTTGAATAGCATCCTGGTGTTCGGTTTTTTTATGACTATCCCGATCGAAACGACGAAGAAAATTAAAGGGCTATCCTTAACATGTATGGATATGGAAGTGTGACAGTAGGACTTGTTTTGCTTTTATTTTTTTGGGTTCCGTACCTCTAAAGAAAAAATGGAACCTTACAGGATCACTTCGTTGTCCGTCCGCCTGTCTGTATGTCTATCAAGACCCTTTTTCTCAGGAACGCCAAGAGGTATCAAGTTAAATTAATATGAAATATAAAGGTGTGTAATCCGTTGGAGCTGTGAAAAATACAAATTTCTAAATCAACGCTATCAAAGATACGGCCCTTTGTGACGCATATTTGACACTCGCAATGAAATCAAAACCTAGGGTACTTTCTTTTGACCTAGAATCATGAAATTTGGCAAGAAGCTATGTGAAGCATTTTTTTTTGTTTGTTTCCCTCGGTGTTCCTGTCCTACTCGTTCTTGGCCGAGTATGTGTAGAGTATGTTAGCTATTGAACCGCGATAAATCAAGCCGATTGCTGAAAATTTTAAGTTCTTCGTTCTTTTTCCACTTAAAAGGGCTAGAGAAGAGAAGCTAGATTTTTTTTGGGCCAAAAAAAAACAAGGTTATAATTTTCACAACATTTTCGCTTCGAACACTTTTAATTTGTTTGAACATTGTGTGTGAGTGTGTGAAGGTGTTTGTTGTGTGTGCGTTTTTGTGTGTATGTTTCTTACTACTTCATGCTTATACAGCTGAACTGTTTTGGATGAAATTTGTTACGGGGGTTGGTTATACCCTGGATTAACACCTCGACTACTTTTTATCCCGGAAAAATGTATGGTTCTCATTTATCAAAATTCATCAAGCCGTTTAGGCTGTAGGACGCGCCTAAGAAATGTACAAGCAAAAAAACATTCAAAAAACAAAAATACAAACAAACATATATAATCCTCCTCAGTCGGGTAAAAAGGTTCCTACGTTCCTACTTTCTCAGCTCAATAACATTTGGACCGTGTCCAAAAATAGGATAACTCATAGCATTAATAACAGCCTGAAAAGTGCGAGTTGAACTCGCGTGCTGAGTGTCCGTACCGTGAATATATTTTTATATCACAATATTAAGATTTAACATGTTATTCAACGCTATATAACCCTCCGAAAAGTCTATGGTCGTAACCATAGACTTATTCTAAGTTTTTCTGTTTTCGCATGCGCAGTGTGCGCTGTATCGCATGCGCAGTGTGCGCTGTATCGCATGCGCAGTGTGCGCTGTATCGCATGCGCAGTGTGCGCTGTATCGCATGCGCAGTGTGCGCTGTATCGCATGCGCAGTGTGCGCTGTATCGCATGCGCAGTGTGCGCTGTATCGCATGCGCAGTATGCGCGTGGTAGCTTTTTCGCGCGCGAGCAAGGTAGTAGATAATTTATTTTATTTACATTGTACGTCCGTGTTTGTGTAACAGGAATTCTATATGGTCTGTACTAAATTTCAACTTAATTGGTCTAGTATATTCAGAGCAAATCGGCTGTGATAGACGGACAGACAGACAGACAGACATACACACGAGTGATCCTTTAAGGGTTTCTTTTTCATACGGACGTATGAAACCCTAAAACCTTCTATTCACTAGCGCTAGATTTAGCGAGCGAGCTGGGTGGCACTGCAATTGTTATTGGCTGGCGTGGCGCTAACCATCAGCCAAACGAACTGCTCGTCTCATTTGTATAAAAAAAAGACTAAAGTAGAGATTAGCGGAAATATTGTCTCCCCCTTAGGATATCGACAGTGACAGATCTGCCTTGATCTGTATCTCCTTATCCAACATACGAGTAAAGGAGAGGCCTGTGTCCAGCATTGGAGTAATGTAAGCTGTTGTTAATGATAAACCTACAAACAAGCACGCAAAAACCAGTTTTTGTACTAAGTTTTGGTAGCCACAGGTACCGCGCGTATTGAGCCCATAAAAAAACAAAAAGTTCGAATAATTTCAACTTACTTTTGATTAATTATCCAAGTTACCTTACATTTTAAAGGTTGTCGAAAGGCTCCCGATTTTCCAGGGCCAGATAATAGTAAGAGATACGAGTATAAAACATTTATTCGTAATACCATAGAGCATATCACATAATCTTATAAAATTTGTAAGATATCAATGTGTTATTTAATAACATTTTTATTAATTTTTACATTAACAACACATTCACTGCAGTAGAGAAACCAAATACGCTGACTTCATAATTTATGTTATTACTACACATTTTTATATGTAAAGCAGTTTTGTATCTTTGATTCATAATCATCTTATATATTATTATAGTCTTTACAGTAACTAATAAATTTTATAAATCACTACCTATTATTATTATTTTACACAGGGATCTATTATTATAATTTATTTCACTACATTTTTAATAACAAACTACTAGTTCGATGTTTAAAATGTATACTTATACCGAACATTAAACATATATACACAATGATTTTAATAACTAGTACGTTATTAATAGTATCATAAAATATTTACAATTATGAAATAATTGTTATTATTTGTCACACATTTCCATATTCGGGCTCAAAATATAGAACTGTGCGAGAAACACTGACTATTATTTCCACTAGATTTCTACATACCTACAATCTACATGTTTTATTTTCCAATACTAACTACTCAATATATTATACAACACCATAAATTTAGTTGTGACTATTCGTATATACAATATATATACAAAAAAATAACAAAGTATTTACTGCGTTTACAGGGTTAAATAGCCCTGTAAACACCTTTACCGAACACTATTTCCGTTGTTGTTTCTATTGAGATTTGCCGCTCGTAAGATTATTAGGTACATTATTTCCATCCGTTAAATTGCAGCAAAATGTTTTGTTATCAAAAAAGTTATATTCAAAAAGTTTTTGGATTCTGAAAAATAAATCAATAGTTTCAGCGAAAACATATGTCTGATTGAGATGCTTGTAACTTTAACGTGATTTAAAAATCTGGAATAAATAAAACGTATAATGTGTTATTACGTCTGAAAATACTGTAAGAAAGATATTAAAATAATTTTGTGTTTAGTGTCCCGCGAGTGACGATTGTCAAAAAGTGCTTCAAAGTGCCTTTCGTCACGTCTGGCGGGAAAAAGTTAACATGAGTATATTTTTGATAGTTTAATAGTATTTTTTTCAATGTTCTTGATTATTTTAGCTACAAAATGGTATATAACATTATGTAATTTATACTACAAGCAAAACACAAAAAAAAGTATTACGCGCGTGTCTCAAGTATCCGGTGAAAATACGGGTGTTCTCCGGGATATATAGAACTATTATTATGAAGGTATTTGTTTTTCATAAAATTCATTTTATTTTCGGCTTGAATAAACCCTTCTATCCATTTTTCCCCAGTTTACTCTAGCTACTAGCCGACGCAGTGACGCAGGTGACTTCATAGGCCGTCATCGGCGGTGAATGGTGATCAGCCGCTCAGTGCAACTCACTGTAACTGAGAACATATGTTTATCTCTTTCTGATGACGCGGTTCTGTATATCTCTGTGATCTTTTAGGTTCTTTAGTGATGCAAATATAGTTGCTTAAGTTCTATGTATAACTACTTAGCTATAGTACAATTTCGCCGTGTTTTTAGTGTTTTATAATAGGTATGACGTCTCTATTGCTAAAATTTTATTGGAAGTATCTACGTGACTGACCGGTAACACAATACAGTCGGCGCTAGTTTCCTTGTAAAAGCGAAATATGTTTAAGCGTTCAACGTTAGTTCCTCTTATCGCCGCTACTTCTTTCGTGAGACGGATTCTCAGTTTTCATATTTTTGGTATTATGGGTCACTATTTCTACAATGACTGTCGTCAGTTAAAGCTGCTGTAGTAGTTGTCACTCACTGCCATTTATCATCGTGAGTGATAGCTGAGTGGAGCTGGGTTACATTATTACAATTTATGTAGGGATCGTTTTTTTTTTGTTACTAGTTGATAATGTAGCTTTATATATGTGAAAGAATGTTTAAAATCGGTTCAGTATTTTTTCAGTTAAACCATTATATTTTTGGCACTATAATCGTATTTTACTTTATATAAGCAGATTAAAAAAAAACAAATCTGTTAACTCTAAAATGGAAAGAACAATCGCTTGCTCGATAAAGGCTCTTACAAAGCCATCTAGCTGGATTCGGGTGAACCAAAATGAAAATGCATTTGCTAGCCGCTGTTTTTTCTCTGTCTTTTTCATATATTTTATATAGTAAAAGACAAATGCTTAGAAGGCAGATGACGGCGTAAAATCTACAGTTCTTCACGTATTGTCTATTTTTATTGAAGTAGAGTTAGCCGAACTCTTAATAATGCTATAAATTTATAGTGACAAATAGTTCCGCTATTTGCGCTGTGCTGGATTTCATACAAAAATGTTACGATACTCGATAGCGACTACAGATTTGAGCGTTTGATTGAACTCCTAATAGAGGTACTGACTGATTTTAAATTGCTGTGTGTGCGCACTTACCAAAAAAAAAAAAGTCTTCATGATAGTTAACCAATCGATAAACAATCGGCCGATTAAAAGTGTGCAATTTGTGTGGTGGCTCTCAAGATACAAACCAACCGAGCGACGTAGTGGCGGAGTTGGAATGATCCCTAGAAATTTGAAATACGAGCACGTGTGGTTGCAATAATTACCAGACACTCATAAAAAATACATAAGAAATATCCCGTTTGTAACGGACAAGGAAAAAATCGTCAAATTCATTGCTTACTACTGAATAAATTATAAGATAAGATAAGTTGCACTATATTATTTTTATAGAAAACACTTCAGACTATAAATGTAACAAATAAATGGATATATATTCACAGTCTATTCGTTGAATATTCTCTTTTACATAATGGACGTACAGTTGGCGAGAATGAAAAGCGCAACGATGCGACATCCTGACAAACCCTCCATCATAATTCACTACAGACCGACCGACCTACAAAACTGTCCTGGCTTGGCCGCCGAGCGCATTGCGCTTTCTCACTACGGTGACTTGTTTGGCGGTGAGTCGCCGGCTAAGCGCCAATCCTCACACTGCGGTGACTCGGTCAGCGGCGGTGAGACGCCGGCCACACTAAAGTGACTTGGTCCACAGTGAGTCACCGGAAACGCGCCAATCCTCACACTACGGTGACTTGGTTGGTGGTGAGTCGCCGGCCACGCGCCAATCCTCACACTGCGGTGACTCGGTCAGCGGCGGTGAGACGCCGGCCACACTAAAGTGACTTGGTCCACAGTGAGTCACCGGAAACGCGCCAATCCTCTCACTACGGTGACTTGGTTGGTGGTGAGTCGCCGGCCACGCGCTGATCCTCACACTGTGGTGACTTGGTCGGCGGTGAGTAGCCGGCCACGCGCTGGTCCTCACACTGCGGTGACTCGGTGGGTGGTGAGTCGCCGGCCACACGCCAATCCTCACACTGCGGTGAGTCGCCGGCCACACTTCAGTGACTTGGTCCACAGTGAGTCGCCGGAAACGCGCCAGTCTTAACACTACGGTGACTTAGTCGGTGGTGAGTTGCCGGCCACGCGCTGATCCTCACACTGCGGTGACTTGGTGGGCGGTGATTCGCCGGCCACACGCCAATACTCGCACTTCGGTGACTTGGTCCGCAGTGAGTCGCCGGCCACGCGCCTGTCCTCACACGATGTCGTGGCAACTGTTGCCGTTGCCCGTACGAGTGGTTTTTGTCAGCTGCGGTCGGCCAGACATGCCGTCGTTGTACGGTGGTGGGCAGGACATTACCTGTGAACAAATTTAAATAAGAATTATTAAACAGCTTCTTATCCAAAGTAAAAATCACTGGGTAGAATACGTGTAGCACCACGCACAGTGAAAGGTTCCGTAGGTAGTAGTGTTCCAAAAACCCTTCATAATGCGAAAAGTTTAAAACACAGGTACCGGAATGAAAAATAACTGCAAGTTCCCAAACGGCTTAGTATTAGTAGAACATAAAAAAAATAAAAATATGTTAAGTAGTTTGGTAAAAATAGTATAGATATAACAGGTGGAGGAAACGTTGACGATTGATCCGTCGAACCCGGCGTTTATATCGAGCCATTTAAATGCACGACTGCCCAAAAAAGGAGCGTAATGTTTTCAGGGTTCATGTATGTAAGTATGTATGTGAGTTTCCTAAATCCACCATAATTTTTAAATGCTAAGACTGATTTGGATTTTTATATGATCTTTACATCATCCCGAGTGACAGTGGTGTTTTTCTCATAATTTGATGATGTACTTGTTGAAACTCGTAACTTGAACAATGGCGTGGAAAAAAATAGACTAGCAGGGAAAATACATAGATGATTACGTATATCTCACAAACTGTAAGAGCGACAAAAATGTGAGCAAACGCCCAATATATATACGTGGAATTTAATTCGTTTTGCAATCCAACGACACTGGGCTGTTACCTCAGCCCCACCTCAATGACCATTGCTCCTTAGTTCTGATAATAATAATTAATAACATTACCTTAGCCACGTCAGAGGCCCTGGGCGGCCTGACAAACGCTGACACTAGAGGGCGGCACTATCTCATTCAACATACATACAAGTTTTGTACGCGACTTCGTCCACACACGATAAAAAGTGTCCTATGTCCTTCCATAGGGTTAAACTATCTCCATACCAAGATTGGTTCAGCCGCTAGTCGAGAAAAGGTAACAAACAGACAGATAGAGACTTAGAGTTACTTTCACTATTATAATACAAGTATGGGGTCAATTCTTGTATAGAGTATGGAGTATGTTTCTTGTATGGATTAAAATATCTAACCAAAACACCCTGCACTCAATTAAAATTTCATTCGGACTTTACATACATATTGAGAGGTACATTTAAAAGTAAAGAGAATACGAAACAAAAAAATACTTATAATATCTACTTATATACTTATAATTAATATCTGTGGGAGACCTAATTTTAACTTTCGTTCTTTGTATTCACAGGCTAACATTTATTTACTATAATTTTTTGTTTGTTAATATGTGAATGCAGGGTAAAAAAATCGTTTTCTTATGGTAATGTTACTGAGTCAAAAATTAAATGAGGACCAAATTTTTCAGGACTATGATTTTTGGCAATAGTTTGTTCAAAAGAGGAAATATGATACCAAGTTGGATTCTCACTGTCACTTTGGAATTTGTTCAGAGTTGACGCGGGTAGAAATACGAGTTATCTTAAAAAAACTGTATTTTCACATCTCTTGTATGGGAGCCACTAAAAAAATATTGCTTATTTTTAATATTTTGTAATCAGCTAGTTAGCGGTATTAACAATCTAACATGTGCCAAAATTCAATCGAGTTTGTATAAATTAAAATTAATTTTAACCATCTACGTTAAGGGGCAGAAATGGGCAAATGACACAAAGTAATCCCGAACCTGTTCAAAAACTACTCACTGTATCCTACTGAAATTAAAATATATGATACTCGAGGATATAAGTAACAATATCATTGTCCCCAAAACATGAATGCACTTATTTGGCTTGATGAAAAAAATATGCCAAACACACATCTGAAAATAATCATTTCCGTAAATATAGCCTGCATTTAATGGTATTTTGAAATGATATTATACCTAAATATTACTTGTATATTAAGAAATCGTGTCATTGTACTATTTTTTTGGAATGACTAACTATTTATGTGTAATTGGATTTTTCTAGAATGTCGCATACGCTCTTTAATTTGGAGCGATATCAATTTCGTGCCGCACTGCTCTTTCATGGCAATCTACGTATTTTGCTTCGCGGTCTCTACCAATTCTGTCATTCCGCGGCGAGCCGCGTTGCTCGGTGTACCTGCGCTACTATTGTCCGTTTTGACTTGGAGCTTGTAAGTGAATGAAAAAATGGGTAAACCAAAAGAAAAACACCCCAGATCTAGAAATAAGCTTTACATGGATCGCCACAAGCGTATGATCGCTTAATAAGTACGTAACACAATAGTTGCTGTAATTGGCGATTATGTGTTTTTTAGATGAATATACCTATTTGTGAGCCACATCCTAATTTCATAAGGTACAAATTCATGTGTGAACTGCTGATAATGTACAATTTAAATTATATCACTTTTGTCGAACAAAAACAAGGAATCAGTTAACAGGACTATGGTATTTTTTAGAGTCACAGTACTGAGTAGAAACAGTAGGCAAACACGCTACCAAAATCACACGCTTTACTTAGGCTAAAATTGGTAACACAGCCAGACATACTCAACTACTCGAGAATAAAATACTATTATATTATAGTTTTATTCAGAGCTAATAATTTCAATATCTTTTACAATGAATTACCAAGTACTAAAAAAAGGTAAGTATAAAAGTAAGTATAAAAATCTTCAAATCATTGAAACGTAAATAAATTTGTCTGTAGGTAGAATTAAACATTTTAAAAATGGCCCCCAGTCCTCGGCGGCTCCGTTATTCCTGGCACCGGTAGCAGCCATGGTAACGGCGGAGTAGAGGATGCTAAAAATCCCCGGCAGAGACCCAGCTACCAACCCCCACGATCTCTGGACCTGCCAACTTATAACGCTCGCACCTTGAGGACCGATGAGAAGTTGATAGAGCAGGAAGAAGTAGGAAGTAAGTTGCGCTGGGGTATTATAGGGTTATCAGAAGGTCTAAAGAGAGGGACAGGATACGATGACCCTCAATTCCGACAACTTACTCTATAACCGAGGTCGACCAGCAGTCCCAACACGGCATCGGGTTTTTTGTCTACAAGTCCCTCGTCAACAACATTGTGAAGATCGAAAGCGTTTCGAGCAGAGTGACTTACCTTATACTCAGAATTACCAAACGGTATTCGTTGAAGGTCATAAAAGTGTACGCCCCACACCCGAAACGCCCGGACGATGAAGTGGAGGCCTATGTATGACAATATTTCTAATGCCATACATGCCCTGAAAACACACTTCACAGTGGTGATGGGGGACTTCAACGCACGGCTGGGCATGAGGAATGGCGATGAACCTCCTTTGAGAGCATGTTAAGCGGAACCACCTTTGGTTCAGCTGTCCAAATCCAAACTGCCCCACTCCCCCCCCCCCACCACCCCCTTACCCCTTTCCCCCCTCCCGCCCCTCCCGCCCTGTCCCCTTGGTCAGCGATTGGCCAACTTCATGGAGAAGGAGGGACTCTTTATGATGAACTCCTTTTTCAAGAAGCGCCCGTCCCAGAAATGGACGTGGCTGCATCCCGTTGGTCATAAACACGAGATAGATTTCATTTTGACGACCAATAAGCATATATTTAATTATGTCTCTGTGATCACCAGGGTTAAGACCGGCAGTGATAACCGCATGGTAAGAGGCTCATTGAATATCAACGTTAAGCTGGAGAGGTCTTGTTTGATTAGATCTACTCTTCGCCCAAGTCCTGCCCAAATCTAAACCCCGAGAGCTTTCAGTTGGAGCTCCAAAATTGCTTCCAAATCCTTACCGAATGCGATACAGTGGACGAACTAAACAACCGGCTGGTGGAAATTGTCCACGCGGTCGGGTCGGAGTTCTTTAAGACCCCCCGCAAAAACAGTTCGCAGAAACTCTCTGAGCAGAAAGCCAGCTCTCTCGTCGAAGCCAGAGATTTTGAGTGAGCTGGAGAAGTTCTATGGACAATTATACATCTCATCGCGTAGTCCTCCTAGCACGACTAGCGATGCAAGAGCCCGTGTGACCCGCCATTATACCGAAGATATCCCTATCCTATACGAGATCAAAATGGCTCTCAAACAGCTTAAGAGCAACAAGACACCAGGGGAGGACGGAATAACGACAGAGCTACTGAAAGCGGGTGGAACAATGGTACTTAAAGTCCTTCAGAAGCTGTTTAACTTTGACATCTTCGAGGGTACTACGCCAGAGGCGTGGCATAGGAGCATTGTGGTTTTGTTCTTGAAGAAAGGTGATAAAACCCTCTTGAAGAATTATATTAAAAATTCATTTCTAAAAATTTTTTGTTAAGCAGCAAAATGGGCCTGTAATTATAAGAGGGTGTTATCACCTTTATTAAAGAATAACACCACTATGCTTCTGTGCCACTTCTCTGGCGTTATACCCTCGAGGATGACCGAGTTAAACAGTGTCTGAAGAACTTTAAGTTCGTCAACAAGCTTTGCCCAATACACAAATTTCTTGCGAACACCTTGGAGCCCTTGTTTTGCTCTATTGCATTTATAATACAATTAATATTATAAGAACACAAATCGTGTCGCATTGACATGGAGATAAGCAACGTGTAACTCGACATATCCACTGAAGACTGCAGCCTCATCTCGACTCATTCTGCCATAAGTTTGAGTGTATGCTCAGAGAGTTTCTGTGTTCTATTTTTGCAGTTGATCTTAAAGAACTCTGACTCAACCGCGTGAACAATTTCCACCAGCCCGTTGTTTAGTTCTCCCACTGTTTGGGGAGGACTTGGGCGAAGAGTAAATCTCATTGAAAGAATGATGAACAAATATGGAAAAAAATACATCCTCGTAGAGTTTCTTGGTGCTCTCTTTTCTATCGGGTGTATTTCCGAAGCACTGGTAGATTTAGAAAGTTATTTATTTCCTTTTCCATTGTGAGATTAAACTCTGTTGGCACATGAAAGAGAAATTTCATTTCCAAACTCAAAGACTTAGTTTACCTAAATTTTATTGATTGGATCTATTTATAATATTTTATGTATTACTTCTTTTTCATGAGATGTTAATTTTGAATTGTAAAAGCGCTATTATTTTGTTTATTTACAATAAAACACTTTTACTTTGTACCTATTCGTATTCTTTAAATATTTTATTATTTTGATATACATACTATATATACTAATATAACCAAATCTATTCCTACTAAATCGTCATACTTTGGTCAGTCACCACCTGCAAAAATCTTCTACCACCTCTCGTTTAGTCACAGCTAGTCAGTCGTAAATTTGCCTTTATATAAATTTATCAAACCTTTACTACCAAATGATATTACTGTGCTACTGCTGATTTGCTGTACTGTAGTTAATTATACTGTGTCATAAAAACGAACCTAGTTCTCGTGTAGATGGCGGTTTACTACGTTTAGATTTAGAGAATATAAAGTAGTTTTCTTAATTCTAAATAGAGGGAGCTTGTGAACTTAGAACACCGTTTTTCGCTTATCACCATTAAAGCACGCAGGGAAGTGGGAGTGAAAATTGAAATCTCCGCGCGGTCATTCTGGGCCACATAAAAATTACAAAATCAAATACTTACTACTTTTTTGATTGCGCATTAAATATCTCGAAACTTTTCGTGGCCTTTTTTCTGGATCTAAAATTCTCAATAGAAAACCTAGGGTAGCCTAAATCCGAGTGAAATACCAAGAGAGAGTTTTAGCATAACCCTTGATCCAGTTTACACCTGAACCCTGAATACAAGATCCAATTAAAATACAGTTATTGGAGAATACAGTGACGTGTTTATCCTATACTATACCAACCTATACCTAAGTAAAGCATACTATAGGTGGGTCAATAACCGACAGTTTATTTCATTGTGATCCTTTGGAACCCATTGGTACAAAAAATTATACTCATACAAAGCATGAAATGCAGAAGAGACAGAACAAGAGACTACAGTCACACGAATGGATTTTGACTTTCACACTTCAACAAGCTGATTGACATTGAATACAGCAATCTAGCAAATTATATTTAATAGTGGCGAGGCTTCGCGCGCGTGGACATTTCTCTAGATTAAAAGTACTCACTCTATGTTCTATTCCAGGACCAAAATACCAATACACCAACATTTGATCAAAATTCCTTCAGCCGTCAACAATATTTTTATCGATTTCTCAGCATGTACTCATCGGATTGACATATCATGTACCCTAGTTCAAACTCTTAACTATCCAACAGTGAAAAGCGCATCGTAATCAGTCCAGTAGATTTTACGTGATGCGCGAACAAACATACAGACAAAAACAGACCGACACGATATAAAATTCTATTCTTGTTCAGTAGCTTATACCTTTCTTTTTAAATTATCTTCTTCCAAAAAAAACATGTTATTTTCTTCTAGGATATTAAAAACCAATGCAAAAGTAGACAGCACCAATGCTCTTGATGTTTTTTGTCAGACTTGTAATTTCGTTTCTATGGCAACCGCAGACAATTATGTGGTGGCAACCATTCCTTACAGTGAGTAATCAACATTTTCTATTCTTCTCGTGGAAACTTACAATTTTCCGGAAAAAAAAGTATGTTTTATTCTAGGGTATAAGCTATCTACATTCTAAATTTTATCAAAATCTGTCCAGCCGTTATTGCGTGAAAGCTCTTTTTAATCGACTTCATATATTGGTATGGATGGATAGCGTAATAATATATATTTTTTGTTCTGCCTATTCAGTTCGATTTTCGAATGAACTCTCATTACAATGCCCGCATCTACGCTAAGAGTCATACGACTTTTAACGTTCCTAATTCAAATCACATTATATTTCTTGGGAGTTTCATAAAACTTTTGAGATACAATGACTTGCTTTAAATTGAGGTTGCGTGAAATGTAACTGGACATTGTCGAACAGGTGGTATGAATAACGATTTTATTAAATATTTGTTTTTTGCAAGGCATTTAGTCCTAAGTTGACGTGGAATTAACTACTAACACAAAACTAGTAGTGGTGATTTTTTATTTCCTAGCATGCGCTAGTACTCTTATTAGTTTTTAGCTACATTGCCTAACTTTTCTTTCAACATTTCTGTGACATTAGACAGACATACATTGCAAAAATATAAGGGCTTCAGTGACTAGAGATCCTCTAATTTTAATATAGATTATAAAACTAATCTAAAAACTTCGTATGTTTTTTTCCCAATCCGACCACCCCTGGCAACCCGCCAGGGGGTATCAACACACTTAGACACAGACACCGACCTCGCCGGCAAGGTCGAAGGTTCCATAACACATAGTCAGATATTATTCGCCTTCGAGTTTCTTGCCGATTTTTCTCGAAGGTGTATTACAGTTATAAAAGTCAATCAAAGAGCATCTAGCCATTGTTCTGGGCCCCCTCAATCACTACCTAACGGTAGCGATCCAGGGGTGTTTAGTTCGATACCCCCGTAATCAGACGGCCGTCCAAGCCGAGGGCCGTACCCCCTGGGTACCCTCGTGCGGGTCGTCCAAATTTAACTTTGGCGTGCGCCTTCTGCGTCACGCATTGCGGCGGAGTGCTTGTTAGCGCCCGCCCCCAAGCCCGGTTCAAGTTGTGAGCTTCCCTGAAAGTTTCAGCCAGATAGCTAATCGGAAGTGTTCAAAATTTGAGTTGCAAGATTCCGTGGATTCACTTCAATTTTACGTGGTAAAATTTAAGTAAAGTGTAAAAATGTTAAAAACCCTAAAAATATACTCACATCAGATTAGATTTTTAATCGACTTCAGAAAAGGATACGGTTATATGTTCGGCTGTAGGTATGTTTTTTAAATGTATTTTGTTTTATATCTCCGTAAATTAAGGACCGATTCTAAAAATTCTTTTTTTCTTTGAATCTGAATACTCTCCAGGTAGTCCCATATAAATTGTATAAAAATTGGTTCAGCAGTTTTTCAAAAATAAAAAGTTTTTTGAGTAAATCAATTCGATTTTGTGTTTATATTGCCTTGATTTTGTGTTTATCTCTAAGGTTTCTAAACCGATTTAGATGGTTGTATTTTTTTTCAAAAGGGTAATTTTTGTGTGTAGAAAAATGTTTTATGTAAATATTGAGATCTAATAACTCGTCTTGGGTTAGTTAGACAGTATGTCCCTTCAATCACTGTCATCTATTCTGTCACTGTCATTAATATCATCATTAAACTTGTCAATGCCAAGTTAGTTGTTTTTTTTTAACTAGTCATACTACGCAGCTAAGGTAAATCATTGAAATATCCAGACTCGACATAGAATGAAGTTTTAAAAAAATAATTCAATGAACTAAATTTTAAGATATGGATTGAACTAAGCGTCCCAAAATCTCGAAATGGTTGTCGAATTTTAGTACCTTGTAAAAAAAAACTTGTCAATTCTGCCTTGTAGGAATACTCTACTCTATGGTAGATATAACATCACATTACTATTCAGAATGTATCCATATTTAATATTATAAACGCGTATGAGAATGTATTTCTGTTATCTATTGGTATGGAGATAGTTTGATGTCTGGGCACAGAATATATAATAGCGCGTGTACTACAGTTTATCGAGGTAAAAAATATTGAATGTCTCCCCAGGGTACTAACTATATCTACCTACATTCATAGATCAGTTCTGTTGTGTGTCCGTTTAGTTGTGAAAAGGTTACAAACAGAAATAAAGAGAGACAGAATACTTCCGCTTTTATGATATTAGTATGTCTGGACACATAAATCAACATTTTCACATTTTATTACACCACGCACGTTTCTGATTTACGGGGTCGAACCGCTGATCCTATTTAATAGGATCATTGGGTCAAACCCATGTTGTGCCCCAATACTACTTCAATGTGCTTTCAGTAATGTACAAAGCTATATAATCCGCAATTTCTTAACATTCAATCTACTTTTTCAACAGCTTTCAGAGCCATGGAAATGGACTCTGTCGTCCCGGATGGTCCTGGTCAGCTAGGACTAGCATACTACTCAGAAGTGTAGTATAGAAATTGCTATTTTGTTAGTTTCAGTTGAACTTTATGTAAAAAAACATACATACAGCCGAACTTATAACCGTCTCCTTTTCTGAAGTCAATTAAAAAATAATTAAATGATGTTCATGTGTGACCTGAAACCTAATTTTAAGATGACCTTACAAGGCCACAACAGTTCGCTATAAATTTCATACAATTGTGTTTAATTTAATTACGATCCGATAAACAATAATTATAATCACACAAATAGTAACTCATAACGCTACCATTTTTTTTTATTTATTTTTTATTACGGACTAGGCAATCGTTTGACCACGATCTAACCTGATGGAAAGCGATGATGTGGTCGAAGGTGTAGCACGCTTGCCTAGTACCTATTCACTCTTGCAGAAACAAAAGTCTTGTTTATCTTCAAAATTATTTGCACCTCATATACAACTTCGTAAACTTGGCGTGGATCCAAACTCGTTCATTTAAACAATAACCATTAATATTCGTTCATAAGCTAAGACTGTTTTCAGAACTTTATAACTCAGGTGTACTTATTATATTAACGGAGTACTTATTAGATACTTATTATTTTCACCGAGTTTTGGAGAACTCTTAAATGCCGGTTTATCATTGTTTAACTTGCAAAGTTTCATAATAACTTGAAGTTAATAACACATCATTGTGATGGCACAATATTTAAAAGAACATTCATGTAGGTTTTAGTTTGACATGTGCCTTTTACGCAGGAGTCTGGTGAAGTACCGCAACTTTGACAAATATTCAAACGCCAAGCTGTACTTCAACATTTGTGTGTTTCGGTTTAATGTGCAAATGTTTACAGCGGTAAAAGTTAACCAATTATGTGAAGCAATTGACAAAATGAGGTAAAGGATATCCATACCAATATTTAAAAAAGATACGTCTGTTTGTTTGTTCATTCAGCCGTTATCGCGTGAAAGCTCCCCAAGAGCTGAACGGATTTTGATGAACTTTGTAATTGAGATAGTTTATACCCTGAAATAAAACATGCAATACTTTTTATTCCAGTTTTTTTTTAAGTTTCCGCTGTAAACTGGAAAATATTGATTACTTGCTGTAAGGAACGGTTGCCATGGAAACGAAATAACAAGTCTGTCAAAAAACATCAAGAGCGTTGGTGCTATGCTTACTTTTGCATTGGTTTTTATATCCTAGACCTAGAGTGACGAGCGAAGAGCAGCGACGCGCAAAATTCTGTTTCTGCGTGGAATTGCAACCAATAAAGGCAGGCGTGACGATTAAAATCAGACAAGCGACCTGTTCCTTTTGTCACACAATCAAATAAAATAAAAGAAATTGGCTATGAAACGATCTGGTGCGGAAATATCTAGTATAGTGAAGAAATACTGCACAGTCTCACTGTCGGGCGCTGAACCGACAATATTAAAATAAGAAATTGGAAATAATCTGTCACTTTCTTATGGAAAAAAATATACATTTGGTTTTGTAACGTGTGACGTCAGTCGGACGAAATACCATTTTAACGACTTCCAGGCCCGCTTCATCTAAAATTTTATATTCAATTCCTTGCCAAACGTAAATGTTAGTGTATAGGTATACCTAAAATATCTTCTAAATTTTTAATAAAAAAGTGAGTAATAATAGCCACATTAAATCATAAGCTTAGGAAGTAGTATTTAGCGAGTTTTGGAGTACTCTGTAACACTGAGGTTTTTCAATTGATCATTGTTCAACTTGCAACTCTTAATAATAACTTGAAGTTAAGATAAGAGCACAAAATGATCACATGAAATTTTATGTTATGAGAATTTTAAGTCAGGCTATGAAAATATCTGGTGAATTATAAACAGTTGGTCTAAAAGAAAAAAAAGGATATAAACACATTTGTTCAACATTCATTAAGATAAGAATTACAATAATCAAGGAATACAAATGGAAGTGGCAAGAAAAAATTAAAACTAGATAATGAAAGAGGTGCTGCTTAGGCCTTATCTTTGCCCAAGGCAAGCAGCAGTTCTATGAGACTGAACATGAATACCTTTAACATTTAATTAAAATTATAACTCTTTTCAAATAAAAAAAATAATAAAAAATGAACTACTTTGCATCTCAATTTCGCTTTTTTTTTTCGAAAAATCTACTTTGCTTCTCAATATGAAAAAGCTGAACAGGTTTAATCGATAAAAAAATACTTTTGAATGAAGTGGATGAACTAATTTCTATGACATTTGGTATACATTTACCCATACAACAAATAGTATTACCACGTGGGCAGAGCAGGGAGCGCAGTTTCCTTATGAGTAGCTGAAAAGTACTCATAAAATTTCAAAATTTTCGGTAAATGAGACCACTTCATTAACAAGCTCTCACGTGTTTTTCAATATCAGCTGTAATGAAATTGCTCTGAAGGCCCTTAAATTTCAGCTTACTCAGCCTTCTCCGAAACACGGAGTCAGAGAGTAGGTACCCAACTTGGTAACTTGTTATGTAATCCAAGAACATTCCGCCTACTTCACAATTCTGTTCTGTTAATGTTTCTACCTCGTAAAAGTCGGAATTTCTGAACAGGTTTGCATGTTTTAACTTTTCTTGAAGGATGGAGATTTTGCCTTGAGTACCATGAGTTACCATCAGTTGTAGAATTAATGAATGTATTCGATACACCTGCGGTAAGATAAGCAGATGCGAGCCAGTGAACGCCCTCTCGAGCTTTGTCTGCCTCATGCTCCTGCACGCACGGTTATGAGAACCGCTGATTATAATAAAAATAATTATAACTCAACATCTCTCACCAGAACTAGAGCAGCACTTGGTACCCACCCGTGGTACTCTATTAAACCAGGTATAAAAAATCCTGAGAAATTTTTAACCCAAAATAATAATAATATATTCGGGACATTTCCACACCAATTACCTAGCCTCAAACTAGGATACCCTGTGCTATGAGCACTAGAATAACAGGTAAACATACATAGATACGAATATTACATCCATGACTCAGAAACTCACATTTATGCCCATCACATAAATGATTGCACCTTGCAGGATCCGAACCCGCGACCGTTCGATTTCGCACCTAGGATCTCTAGACCAAGCGGTCGTCAATAAGATAAATTTATACATCGCAATCACATCGCTTCATCAGCCCGAAACACCCACCGCTATACACGGGCCTAACCCATAATAAGTGTGGTTATGCCATAATCGCCACGCTTGGCAGACGACTTGATGATCGGCAGTAGTTGGAGATCAAACATAGGAAAAAACAATACCAACCAATAAATATTCCATAGCCCAATACTTTGCAATACCATACATATCAGGACAATTCACATGCACCAATTACCTAGCCCCAAATTAGGATAACCTGTTGATAGGTATAGACAACAGATAAACATCATCATCATCATGTCAGCCTTTAGAAATCCACTGCTAAACATAGGCCTCCCCCAAAGAGCGCCATGACGAGCGATCTTGTGCCACCTCCATCCACCGACTTCCTGCGATGGCTACAATGTCGTCGGTCCATCGTGTGGAGAGTCTCCCCACACTTCACTTGCTTGTTCGTGGTCACCATTCGAGAAACTTTATTCCCCAGCGGTTATCGGTTCTGCGAACTATATGGCCTGCCCATTGCCACTTCAACTCTGAGAACTATGTCGGTAACCTTCGTTCTTCTACGGATTTCCTCATTTCTGATTCTATGACGTAGTGAAACACCTAGCATAGCTTTCTCCATTGCACGCTGCGCAACTCTGAGCTTTTGTATGAGACCAATAGTTAGCGACCACGTCTCAGTGCCGTATGTCATCACTGGCAACACGCACTGATTATAAACTTTCGTCTTGAGGCTCTGCGGTATCTGCGACGAGAAGATATGGCGTAATTTCCCGAACGCTGCCCATCCGAGTTGGATTCGTCGGTTGACCTCTTTGTCGAAGTGGATCTACCCAATTGGATCGTCTGACCCAAGTAGACATAGTGATCAAAAGCTTCAATAATATCGTTTCCAACATAAACCGGCATGGGTACGACATGGGCATGTGACATGATGTTCGTCTTGCCCATGTTCATTTTAAGACCCACCTGTTGGGAAACAATAATGAGGTCACTGAGCATTGTGCTTAGGTCTTTCAGGATCAGATCACGAATTCTATGCAGCTGCAAAAAAGAGGTGAGACAGGGAGACGATATTTCTCCGAAACTGTTCACCTCTGCACTGGAAGATATATTCAAGCTTCTGAACTGGATAATATAGTCAACAGACTATATTATCAGCAAATCGAAGGTAAGTGATGTATTCGCCATTGATCTTAACACCAAATCCGTTCCAGTTCAGAAGCTTGAATATATCTTCCAGTGCAGAGGTGAACAGTTTCGGAGAAATATCGTCTCCCTGTCTCACCTCTTTTTTGCAGCTGCATAGAATTCGTGATCTGATCCTGAAGACGAACTGTCATGGTGGCCTTGCTGTACAAACACTTCAATACTTCGATGTACCGGTAATCAATCTGGCACCGCTGTAATTACTGTAGCACTGCCCAGGTCTCGACTGAATCAAAGGCTTTCTCGTAGTCCGCAAACGCTAGACATAGTGGCCGATTATACTCTTCGGTCTTCTATATAATCTACCGGAGCGTATGGATGTGGTCTACGGTGCTAAAACCTTTCCAGAATCCAGCTTGTTCGGGAGGCTGAAACTCGTCAAACCTACGAGCGAGACGGTTTGTAACTATTCTCGAAAACAACTTATAGACGTGGCTCAGCAGCGAAATGGGCCTATAATTCTTCAAGATGGTTTTATCACCTTTCTTAAAGAACAAAACCACAATGCTCCTGTGCCACGCCTCTGGCGTAGTACCCTCCAGGATGTCAGAGTTAAACAGCTTCTGAAGGACTTTAAGTACCGGTGTTCCACCCGCTTACAGTAGCTCTGTCGTTATTCCATCCTCCCCTGGTGCCTTGTTGCTCTTAAGCTGTTTGAGAGCCATTTTGATCTCGTATAGGCTGACGTCCGGGATATCTTCGGTATAATGTCGGGTCAAACGGGCTCTTGCATCGCTAGTCCTGCTAGGAGGACTACGCGATGAGATGAATAATTGTCTATAGAACTTCTCGAGTTCACTCAAAATCTCTGACTTCGACGAAACTATGCTGCCACTGTCGGTTTTCAGCTTCGTCAACAGGCTTTGCCCAATAGACAGATCTCTCTCGAACACTTTGGAGCCCTTGTTCCGCTCTATTGCGTTCTTAATACAACTAGTATTATAGGAACGCAAATCGTGTCGCATTGACTTGGAGATCTGTTTATTAAGCAAGCTGTAACTCGACATATCCACTGAAGACTGCAGCCTCATCTAGCCACGTTCTGCCATAAGTTTGAGTGTATGCTCAGAGAGTTTCTGTGTTTTTTTTTTTGCGGGGGGTCTTAAAGAACTCCGACCCGACCGCGTGGACAATTTCCACCAGCCCGTTATTTACTTCGTCCACTGTTCGGACGGTAAGGATTTGGAAGCGATTTTGGAGATCCAACTGAAAGTTCTCGGGGTTTTGGATTTGGGCAGGACTTGGGCGAAGAGTAGATCTCATCAAACGAGACCTCTCCAGCTTTACATTGGTATTCAACTATATCAATAATATAAATTCAGATAAACATACTATATCGATAAGAATATTACATCGATGACTCGAAAACAAATATTTCTGCTCATCACACAAATATCTGCACCTTGCAGGATCCGAACTTGCTACCATTGGTTGACTACGTATCATGATCATCAACTTATATTGGTCCTCTGCTGGACGTAAGCCTCTTCTGCTGCACGCCACTGAGCTCGGTCTTCAGCTCTCCTCAAACATTTTCTGCCAGCCGCTTTTTGTAGGTCGTCACTCCACCTGGCCACAGCACGTTCTACGCTACGTTTGCTTTAATGTGGTCTCCACTCGAGAACTCGTCTACCCCAATGGTTATCGGCTCTTCAGGAAATGTGACCAGCCCACTGCCACTTAGCTTGCTTATTCTTAGAGCTATGTCAGTTACCTTAGTTCTCTGTCAGATATGTTCATTACGTATCTTGTTTTTCAGAGAAACTTCCAACATAGTTTTCTACATAGCTCGCTGAGCGACCTTAAATTTGTGGACTAGTTTGACCGTGAGTGTCCACGTTTCGGCTCCATAGGTCATGAGTAGTAGGATGCTCTGATTGGAGACTTTAGTATTCAGGCCCTGTAGTTTGGACGACGAGAAGACTTGGCAAAGGTTGCCGAATGCTGCCCGACCCAGCTGAATTCTTTGTTCTGTTGTTGTAAGCATCTCAAAGTTGCTCTTACGCAATTGCAATATCTGCCAAAGGTAAGTATATTGTTGGAAAACTTTAAGAGGTACACCATTGAATGCAAAAGGTTCCAGGTCAACAAAATCTTTAAACATGATCTTTGTCTTATCTATGTTCATTATTACCGATGGGTCGAGAATCATCATCTAGGTTGATCAAAATACTTTGCAAGTCTTACAGCGACTCCTTCATTTGTCGATATCATCTTAATTTAATGATAGTTGAATGACAATCAGTCGGCAATACATACCTTATAATGGATGATGACAGCTAATGGACGCTGGTGGCTACAATAATGACAGAAAGTTAGATATCTGTTCCGTTAACTTTTACAACTATGCTCAACTTTTCATGTCAGTTTGAGTTTAAAAAAAACTTAAATGATTCTGGAAAAGGGCCAAAATATTATTAAATATCAATAACATTTAACTTTTTTTATTTTATACAAGTTTTCCGCCTGCGACTTCGTACGCGCAGACTACTGTTTATCGAGAACTGTTTACTGTTTATTCTAAGATATTAAAAACCAATGCAAAAGTAAGTATAGCACCAATGCTCTAGACGTTTTTTGACAGACTTGTTATTTCGTTTCCATGGCAACCACAGACCATTCTGTGATGGCAACCGTTCCTTACAGTGAGTTATCAACATTTTCCAGTATTCCCGTGGAATCTTTCAATTTTACGGGATAAAAGTATCCTATGTTTCATTCTAAGGTAAACTGTTTCCATTCTCAATTTCATCAACATCCATCCAGCTGTTATCGCGTGAAAGCTCCCCAAACAAACAAACAGACAACCTTTAAAGTTTATATATTGAAAGAAAAGAAAGAAAGAAAGAAAAAACATTTAGTCATCATACAAAATTACAAAAAACATAGATAAAAACATAAATAAAATGTGTACAATGTATGTATAGCAGAAATACACAGTTTGAAAAGGGTCTACGTGTTGACGGTAGAGAGAGGGGAGGTGTGCCGTACTGTACAGGGTGCGAAAACAAAAACTAAGTGAATAGATAACTCTTTTTTTTTTTTCTTTTTTTGTAGATGTCAATTAACGCTAATTTATAGTTAATATCTCTCAAAATCCATACAGAGAGGACAGTATTGAATTTCTTTAGATCAGACATATTCAATTTCCAAGCCATCACATTATTTTTTAATATATTCATATCACGAAATTAATGAAGGCTTGACCAATGAGAGCGCGCGGTGCAAATTGGGTCACGTAGCGCGGACGCGGTGAGAATCGTAGCTTTCAAAGAAATAGACCAATTTAGATGCGGTTTTTTATGTTTGAAAGCTGGCGTAAACGAGATGGTTCTTAGCTATAGTGGTTCTTAGCTATGGTGGGGAAGGATGGAAGGGGGGGGGGGGGGGGTGAGAAATATTTTCCCTCGGGGTCCTCGTATTGAATACTATACGTTCAAGATCTACTTTAGAATCCTTCACTCTGCTCTAGATTCAAAATAGTACCTTCGCCAGCAAAATATTATTTCGCTCCCTAGTAATACACTTGTAATAACAAGTACATCAGTTTTAAGTCAAAATTTAAGCTTTTCAACAGTGAAACTCGCATCGTAATCCGACCAGTAGTTGTTAGGTGATTTGCGAACAGATAAACACGCAGACAGGCATTATTTAAAATATAATATATTATATTGTTGTTCAGTAGCTTATTTATGTCACTAGATATATATTTTTTCATTTCACAAGCTCGGAAGGATTCTGTTTTTTTACTGATTATACATTTCTGGTTGGTACTGTTATTCGGTATTAACCAACGGGGGACTGGTCCCTCGGATACAAAAAAAACTGTTAACACGTTAATGTAAAACAAGAGTTAAAATAAAAACTATCTCAAAATTCTAATAAATAAATAACCGTTTCAACTGTCAGTTTAGATTGCCTCACTGCAAGAGTGTGGCAGACTTCAAAGGATAATGTTCTTAGAAAAACTGCGTTTAAAAGATAATATCGCTATGTACAAAGTGTAAACAGGCGTCAATTTGGAAGTGCGATAAATCATCCGTATTCAATTATCTACTGCGGAGCTCTCCGTTCAGCTTGTAACTCGTGTGTAGAGTAACCATGGAATTGGAATTTTATTAGAAACGGGATATTTACCATGTTATAATAAGAACTCGTATTTGACTCAAATGTTGGCCTTATAAACCAATAAACTAACCATTCAAAGTGGCAATGCTGCCAGCATTTACTGGTAGCGATTAGTTGGACTAGGTTTATTAATGAATCAATTTTATGATAGCATAGAATTTTCTTATTTTTTAATTGTTATAGCGATGGTGGCCTAACGGTTTTATAGTGTAATTTAGAATCCAACGATACCGGGTTCGAAACCTACGCTCCGCGCCAATGACTTTTCTGAGTTATGTGCGGTTTTCCATCGCTCTGTGCTTCGGAGGGCACGTTAAGCTGTCGGTCCCGGCTGTTATTGATAAATAGCAGTCGTTAAGCTATGTCAGAGGCCCTCGGGCGGCTTGATAAACTCTGACACCAGAGGCCAGCACTACCTCATACGACAAACAAACAAACGATTGTTTGTTCTGAAATAAAATAAAGTTCTGTAGATACAAATGGTTAAACTTCAAATTTATATTATCGAATCTCGTAGCAGCATCGTTTTTTTATCTAGTAAAATAAACATTCGTTGACTTTTAACAATACAAATACTATTATCAGTTTTAAATTTAAAAAATACTAATAACTTGTGTTAAACAATAGTTTTGTGATCCAGTATACGTTTTAAGATGTCTGAGGAACAAGTACATCATAGAAGTAAGAGAAATAAAACGTCTGCCAAAACATGAACTCTTCAAAAATGTTTACATCCTATGTCACTCGGGGTGATGTAAAGATTCTAACGATAACCCATACATCCAAGTCTGTTCTGGCATTTAAAAGTTATGGTGGAACAGAGAAACTCACATATATACATACATACATACATGCCTACATACATACATACCCTGAAAACATAACACTAATTTTTTGGGCAGTCGTGCAAAACGGACAAATGATGGATTCTACAATACGAGTATGTATTGAGAATAAAGTTTCAAGACTCGATCAATCCAGAGTGCGGGCGTTGATTCGATAATTTTGATAACTTTTCTGAAGCGAAATCAGACTACCTTTTCAAAACAAACTTTGATTAATGGCCTGAGTAATGTAAACGAGTATTAGAATTTAGTAGTTTAGTTTATTTTATTTTGTAGCCGTCAATCTGTAAACTCTCACGCCTCAAGTGATCGTTTCATGAATGAAAATGAAATGAAATATTCTTACTAAGATGATTTGCTTTAAAAAAAAACCCGTGTATGCAAGGGCGTCGCCAAGGGCGGGGGAACGGGGGGGGGGGGGGGTCGAGCGATCTTTATCAGTATCTATTATAGTTTTTATTTCATTATTTTTCTAAAATTAGGCATTATGTTTCATTTTGCTTTTTGTTACTCATTTCAGTGCATATATATATTTTTTGGTATCAAAACTATATTTTAAATAAAATGTTGAAAGAAATAACTCAAATTTCGCGCCTATTGTGCATACATAAAATTTTATGATCCTGTTTATTGTCAATTAATTTCAGCATTGATTTCAATAGTTAAAAAAATCCATCGTTTTGCACATTAAGAGAAATAGCTCAACATTTTTGCCATCGCTCCACGCGCGTTTATTAATCATTTTTATGTTGAAATAGATTTGGAATTAAAGAAAATAGGGAGTGGCAAATTCCGGTTCTGTCCCGGATGGTAGAAACTCACGCGACGCCAGTGTAAAGCTTCATGTGTTCTTGAACCTACAATTCATACTTTTTCCGTCCTCCATATAATATCAACTCACCCTAATCCCCCCCCCCCAGCCATGGGCTGGCGACGCCCTTGCATGTATGAATTACATTACAGTCGCAGTCATTTTTGCGCAATTGCGGCAATAATATAGCCTTAAACTAGCCCGTTTCTGAGGGCTTTTAGAAATACCTGTAAGATGGGAGTGGTATAGACGTAATCTTTTCTTGATTTTGCTGGTAAAAGCTCATTCGTCATGTTCGTTGCTGTTCCGTGATGACAGCTGGAGTCAAATTCTCCTCACAAACACTGTTTTCACATGTTTACCACATCTTTGTCACATTTTTAATCAGGATAAAACATTTGATCAACATAATAAATCACATAATGTTGGTTAGGTACTAATGTAAAGTAAATTATGGCGCCAAAATCCAGTCCACAGCGAATTCGCGCATATTGTCTAACACGCGCCGCCATTGATAATAAATGTCGAAAACCCTCTTAGGGGCGGAGCCTTAATGGTGCTTTAATGGTTAAAAAATATATTTTAACATCGTTTAGTTCAAAAAACATGTTATATATTATTTTTCTTGTTGTAGACGTAGCATATGTAATGTGTATCATTATGCCACCATTTTTGAGTTCATAATCCGGATTTTACGATATGACTGTAGATAAAACATAAAACCAGGCATCATTAAATGAGTCAAAATTCAAACTCGTTATCCCTGCGAAACGAGCTGCGCACCGTTATACATTTTGTAGATATTTCAGCTTAAGGCTAATTATTGTTTGGTCAGTTATTTATATACGGTTTATTTATAGTCAGTTATTTAATTTTAGAATTGAATGCTATAGAACAATTCTAAATAATGGACTGAATGCAAACATTTAAGAAAAATATCAAATTTAATGTCAGGGTGTATACCTGTAACAGGTGCACATTATCGCAATCTGATATTAAGGCTACGATCATAAAATTAGGAAATGTTTCATTTAATTAAACTCAAATATGCACACCGTTGGCGTATCATACACTAACTGCGCCCCAAGGTCTTACCCGCGTGAATAATGATGATGGATTATGATGATAATGAAAAGAATGTGTGCCTCCTGTGTGTTATTCAAGTCCCACACACTAAATTTCATCAAAATCTGCTCATCTGTTTCACACTCACTCATTCACTCACTCACGAACTTGCGTTAGTAATAAGAGTGTGAAGTGCGATTAATATATTATGACAACTATAGCATATACTTGCTGGATTAACTTTCAGGGTCAGAAGTTCTTCAAGAGGAAGGCATAGACGCAGCGCAGCTTTCACCGAACGGTAAGGAACTCTTTCAGCCAACAGGAGGGGTGTCAATTATGAGCAGATGATGTACTTTTATGAATTACCTTCCTGAAAGCGATCCGGAAGTTTTCTGAGAGGAAAGCGTACAACACAGGGTTGACGCAGCTGTTCATGTAGGCCAGCACGTGGGAGATGATCTGCGCGGTTACTGTGAAGTACGTGATGTTGTACGCATCCAGCGCCTTCACAAGCAGGATTATCTGTAACAACACAACGTTGGTTAGAGCTAAGCAGGTGGAGATTTTTGGCAGAGAGGGGAGACCCCAATCTCAGATACATTGTGCTTTAGAGACATTCTACCTCAACGGGTCTCCACGCACACCTACTCACTTTTGGTTGCCTTGGGATCGTGCAGTCAGCTTGAGGAGTGACGCGGTACAGATACAGATACAGATACAGATCTTTATTGGTAAATTATGTTATTTACAAGTCAAACATCTGGTAAATTATAGTCAGTAACATTAATTATTACATTTATATATAATTATTTTAAAAATGTCCATTCAGCAAAGTTCTCAAACATATTTAACACATTGATTCATTAGATTAATAAGTAATAACATATAATATTTAATAAAAACATGAATCAGGCAAAAACAATAATAATAATACCTAATACAAATTTAGGAATAATAATATAAAAATATTAAAAACATTATTTTAATTTTGGAATGAATTCCTCGATACTATAAGGTATACCTATAAGCTATAAGGTATACTATAAGGCCATATCCGTGAATAATATTTTTAACTTGTTGTTAAATATATTTTGGGACTTTGCCGAGCGTATAGGTTCGGGAAGGGCATTAAACACCTTCACACCAAAGACCCGAGTAAGTGCGGGGACGAGTTTCCCCTTGAGAGTGTATCTTTATGGACTATAAGTACGAAAGTGTTTTTGGTTTTGTGAATGTCTCGATGGGATATTCTGCCACCAAGTAGTAGTAATGCAAGATAGCGTATGGTGAACGCTTTGCGATGGTACTTGATTTGAGTCTTAGCCCTTCTTCTCCAAATAACTTGTTTAAAAATAAACAATATGAGGAAAGAGGGCATGTACGAGAAAATCAAAATTCTATAACATAGAGCATTATGCTAGCCCGCACAAGCTACTTAAAATATTCTCCAACATTTTAAAGCCCCGTTGGAAATTTGTGGTTGGCCAAAATTGAAGTACGCCCATGAGTATTCAGTTCAGAGTGAAATCGATTAGGGTTTATAGATTTATTACAGTCAGAACTAGATTAACAAAGGCCCTCAATCATGAAACCACAATAATGTTGATAATTATAGTGTCGCATGATTATAGGTAAACGGAAAATAAAAATGGAAGGAAAGCGATATGTTCAAGGATCAGGAAGTTCAAGGTTAGGGCGTGTGAGATTAATTTACGTGTACCAATGAACTAAACCAGTGTCTTCTGTACTTACCTTTCACAGAGAGATGGCTAGACTCGGAATCATCATCATCATACAGCATAGCACTATCATCTCCTAGTGAATACCGCTTAGACTGATCTTCGGCTCTCCTCATCCAGTTCCTGCCAGACATTTGTCGTAATTTTCTACGTTTGCCTAAACGCCACTCCACTCTAGAACTCGTTTACCCCAACGGTTGTCGGTTTTTCGAGAAATGTGGGCAAAATTAGTCTAACATTAAATGTATTATGTATTGTAGTAAAAAAAAATAAAAAAAAAATAGTCTAGTCAAAACATGTTTCATCAAAATATATCATTTGTTTGGTTTAATTGGATCTCATGTCACAATAATAACGTCATGGTATCTACCAATTGCAATGCAGATATCAATTGTACATAAACAAACTATTTACGTGTATACTTATTATGTAACTGGTTTACATTTCTACAAAACCAAACAGATTCACCCTTTGAATGGCTTTCAGTAATGTAATAGGCATCAGATAATTAAAAGATCTCTGTTTAATTAGATTTTCTAATTCATTAAGTTTGTTTGCTGAACAGCTGGCGGCAAATGATTCATTAATTTGGAGATCAACGCTTTCCTGTTTATTACGAGTACATGGTATTACTGTTATTTATTCTGTGGCTTTATATAAATTGTAAGATGTTGTCCAAAAAGTAACGAGGCTTACAAGAGGAACATTACACACATGTGAACTGTGCAAGAGGTCTGTATTTCTTTACTGGGGTAGAGTTACCCTTCAAAATCTCTGAAATTTTTGAAAAATAATACTTTAATGGCTTAGTATATTGTATGATTTTTCGTACAAACCCGATCACATTTGTTTTTTGACTGATATTAAACGCCATAACGCCATAACCACCTCATAGCCTTAACAAAAATATAAAACGCCTTTTAGGTTACATTCCAGTCGGGTTACATTAATCTTAATCGTTCCAGCCATAGTTACAAAAACATACGGTGGTAATTTTCAATGTGGCTCGTGGCGCTCCTTTTGTCTTGCCACGCACCTTCACTTATTTTCCTTCTCGCCTTTTACCTTTCAAACCTTCTCGCTATTTTAAAATTGTAATATCTAACAAGTTAATTCAGCTTACAAGGTTTGATCTAAACAAACATTGCAAGTTAATTACAAGCATTTAAAATTATAATCTCCAGACACCAAGAAATCTAACTGTATTATTTAAATTATTGATAGTTTTTTATAAAATATGTAGAATGGCCACCCCAAACTTCCACATAACTTCCAAACATATAACTTCCTTGGTCTGTACTAACATGGATCATGATTGTCGATATTTGGCAGAGACTACCAAACATCGTTATAATCGGACTTTGCAACCGATTTCGGTTGTCAAGCAATAGTGTCGATATCAAGACAGCAGGCCCAGGGGACCAAGAACATTGGTAACTATGATGTGGAGTGAAACTAGTCATTGTAGCTACTGAAGTTACTGGGAGTATCAGACTTTCAGCTGAAGACTGAGCTCAGTGGCGTGCAGTAGGAGAGGACTACGTCCAGCAGTGGACAAATATGGGCTGATGATGATAATCAGACTTTCAATAAATTAAACGTATGTTACATCACCTGAGGTACTCGTTTATACGTCAATCAGGTGTCAGATGTTCATGTCTCAGAGTGTAAAATGTAAGATCATAATTTCATAGATTTGAATGATGAGAAAGTTCAGACAGTCGTCTGGGCTTCACTCTTCCCGGACGTTCTCCAAACTACGATAAGTGACGGATGTCAGCCCGACTTCGAGTATTGGACAGTGAGCCAGCGGATGCCATTCAAATAGAGTATTACATGCCATACGACGCCCGTATAACCTCACGTTGTTTGTAGTTTCGATACTTAAGAACAGTTTTGATTGATATATAATTTTGCATTCGTATAATTCAGGGTGGTACGTGCCGTTCAAGATTGCTAAGGATACATGGTTGCTACCTATAGGAAGTTGTGGGTAGCCATTGTTATGGGCAGGCGTATCACTTACTTTCATACAAACAACTTGCTCATCTTTAAACTTAGATGCACAAAAGAGTATCAGTTAGTTTTCAATGGACATCAGTAAAGTGAAATGTAGAATTCAAGAAGAAACCGGGTGAAGTACAGAAGTTCTAGAAAAGCGTTCGTTTCTATGTCGAAGTAATTTAAACATTTGAAATACAAAATTTATACTTATAATAAAGCAGTTAGTAACCAAAAGTCTGTGCAGTGAAGATAATTTTAAAAAATGGTCTGGGGAATTAAAAATAACCTACTGTACAAGAATAAACCATTTTTAAAACTCGTGTCTGTCTATTTCTATGTTTGTTCGCGCATCACGTAAAAACTACTGGACAAATTGCAATGCGGTTTTTACTGTTAGATAGCTTAAAAGTAGACTTAAAAAGTGGTGTATTTGTTGTCTCAATCCGATGACATGAAGCCGAGCAATTGATAAAAACTATTTGACGTCTGAACAAAGTTTTATGAAAGTTGATATATTGGTACATACTTTCTTTTTTGGAATAACTCCTATGATCATTATATCCCTAAAAAAAAACACGTGGCATAGCTAGTAATGAATAAAAATTAACTCACTTGTATTGGACACCAGCACACAGCGAACACCACTACGACCACCACCACCATCCTGGTGACCTTCTTCCTCCCCCTCCTGCTCTCCGCAGACACCCTTCTCCCCGGAGCACTTTTCCATAACCTCGTCAGCATGAACATATACAGCACACTGATGAGCGCCAGCGGTATCACATACGAAGACAAGAAGAAAGACATTTGAAAGCCCAACTTGCTGTAACCCTGCTCCTCCAAAAACACGCAAGAAGAGTGATTCCTGTGGAAGTAGGAGTATTCTCTCTCTCCGTGGCATATCCCCACAGGTATCGCAGTTGTTAGAATCACCACCCAGGTACAAGCAATGGCTAACAATGCGTTCTTCTCAGTCCGTATTGACATGGACGCTATAGGGTGTACCACTGCCATGAACCTATCCAGCGACATTAATACAAGGGTGTATACTGAGGCGTGAGCTGTTACTACTATAAAGTACTGAACGACTTTGCACCACCAGTCTCCAAACGGCCATCTTGGCATAACGTAGTCAGTAGCCGTGAAAGGTACGCAGAAGATTACAAAGAGGAGATCAGCAACGGCAAGGTTAATGATTAGCAGGTTTGTGGTGGATCTCATCCCAGGGTTAGCAGCTACTACGAGGACGACCAGAGCATTGCCGACGAGTCCTACTATGCCGATAAATCCAAAAAATATAGGGACTACTGTTGAGACGATTTTTTCTAGCAGTTCTTCGTTCTCGAATTCGCTGCTGTAGTTGCAGCCGAGGGTGGCTATTTCGCTCGTGATGTTGAGGCATACGTTGTAGAACTCGTCCTCTGTCGACTGCATCTTGAAGCTTTAGTCAGTGCGACATCATCAATTTGACAGCATGTGTAAGTTACCTGAAACAAAGAGATGAAGTGGAAATGTACTGATAATTAACTTTTAGCATTAAGAGTTATGACATGAAACATAACATGTTTTTACATTATTTATAAGTGGCCATTTAAAAATAGGAAAATTATATTGATATTTTTGATTCGTTGCAGTACAGGAAGGTCTTATATGTGGAAGATGTGTAGGACATCATCATTATAACCTCTTTATTACGTTTACTATTTATACTACACCACAACTCATGGAGTAACCGCGCTGAGAGATTTACATTTTAAAATAATAAGAAAAAATATTAGAATTGTACATTCCGAAGTTGAATTTTAGTTTGTTATTTTTCTGGGGCTGTCTTCAAACTTTTTTTTTGGCTGTAATCCAAAAAAATAAGTTGTTATAAAATGATCGATGATTAGACATTCGCGATTCCATCGCTTCATTTGGTGGCATTTTTCTCATTAAATCCGGAAGATGAAGCCAGTTGGATCTATTCAATGTCTCCATGTACCTGTCGAATACTGTGATTTTGCAATCAAGTATTGAAATTGTGTGTTGACAAAGTAAAATAATCCCAAATACCAGCAAGTAGGTCGATGTGAATTTCAAATTTTGACAAGACGTATATTATTAAATATTTATTCATTGGCTTTGATGACGAGTTATGTTAAGCAAACATTTCTAAAATTATTGGAACGAGCTTATACACAATACACGAAATAAAAGTTAACCAAATTTAATTGTACATTGAGTAAACTCACAGATGAAAAGTTACTCCTTGGTTTTTATTTGTTGTTCTAATGTTATTTTTGCAATATCTCAGCACATAGGAAGGAATATTTAAGTTTGAGTTCAAGGGCGTCACGATGCGATGAGTGCGTGGCACAGACAAAGTAAATACATTTGTGTGTACTTTAGCTCGTCTCTCAAAACGCCCGGGAAGTATGTTAACTGTAGTCACACATTTATCTCTGTGTTCGTGAAAACTTCTATTCATTAACTAAAATAATACCTACGTACGTCAGACCAATCGTCAGTTCCTGTTTCTAATTCAGCAAATCTGCTAAACAGTTCTCCGAATACGCAGATAATATGAAACTATGCTTACAATACAGGTATTTTTGAATTGGACTATTCCAGGATGTATACGACATTGTTTAGGTAATAAAGCTGAGTTGCACGTTTGAGTGTAGCGTAACAGTAGACAATTGGAGGTCAAATCTCTCATTTGGAGAAGCGCAACGCAACTCAATAATTGGACGAGGCTATGCTTATACAATATTAACTAGCTACGCCTCGCGGCTTTGATTTGGTGGACAATGATAAAAAGTATCCTAAAGTACTACAAGTTTTATCAAAATTCATTCAGTTGGTAGGTAACGGAGCTGAATGGGTAACACTAACACGCCTTGTAACTGTAAAAACCGAATTAGCCAAGCCTTTTGCATTATTATGTCCTAAAGCGAGGCTGTGGTTAATACAGAATCTCGCATTAATAAAATTAGTAACATTATTATAGAAATTAGGAAGAAAAGTAGTAGGTATATATTTTTCATGTCATTGGTTCGACTTTGATAAAAATTTCTACTTGAACTACCACTAAATTAATTAAGGTCAGCAGTAAGCTGTAGAAACTTTTGTATGTCCGGAGTCGATCTGAATAGCTGCTGTTGTTTCGATGTCTTCAAGTCTTAAGGTGACAATTTTTTACGCATTACAAGTTTTTTTCTGTTTAGTTAAAGTTCTACAATTAGTTACCAGATCTACAGCTTTTCCCAGCGCCTCATTTAGATGTTCATCCAAGTAATAGATGGGCATGATGGTATAAAAGCAAATGATCCACGGTTGGTTTAGGTTCTGTTAGAAAATTTAATTGACAGAGCGAGTGCAAAGCAAGAGCGAAGCGTCTCCGTTTCAGCTTGGGAAAAACTTATTTCGTATGTTTTTCCAACTGTTCTCTTCTACATGTCGCATTTCTCAACTTGGTAGGTATACAGGTTTAACAAATTTTTGTTTTGTTTTCTCTAAAATGGAACAAAAAGGAGGCTACTGAATATCTCTTATTAGATCTGATTTCGCTGTTTTTTTTAAGTATTAACTATAAGACGGTCTGATAAAAATTTGGTGAAGACCTGATGAGGATCTTTGGTGTTTGCATTTTGCATTTGCATTTTGGTGTTTGCATTTTGAGAAGGTATTCTGCTCATCACACCAAAGATCCTCAATCTTTGGTGTGATGAGCAGAATAGCTCCTCAAAATTCAGTAAATTGCACAAATTTAGGTGTATACTAGGGGAATCAGCCCTTAACTTGCTAGGTTGGGATAAATGAAGCATCTTGGCTATTAATGTTAGTTTTACAATAGGGTAACTAGATGACGCTACCGTGCACTGCTAGATTATTTTATGCCCGCAAAAAAAACTTGCTCGCGAGGTCTGTAGACCTACAGTCATATTACTATTGGCTCTGTGAGCTACACACACACACACACAGCTATACAGATCACTGTATAGGCCATCGTTGGTCCTGACTCTCGTGCTGATTCAGGGATTTCAAAACTCACTTTAACGGGTTCAAAGTAAATATCTACAATAATGAGTAAGTACTTACATAGGCTTAGGTAAGTGCCTTCTCCCTGATGAAGAAAAAGAAGAATTCGTTCGCCAATTCGCATCGTTAAGAACACCTGCTGGTTCGGGAGATATGAGACCATGTTTTGAAATGCTAATGAAGTGCATTTGATAATATGATTATGTAAAAAATTGTACTGTATAGGTTAATATGAGATTGTTATTAAAATTGATGCCGACGTATACTGGGAATGGGCTGGGAATTATCGTATATATTTTGGTACCCACTTTAGTGAAATGAGCAGATGTCAGATTTTGTAAGCAAATCTGTAGTTTGACGGATTACTGACGAAGCTTGACACTGAGATTGTCAGAATGATGAATAAAAAACATTGTGGTTCTTAGAAAAAGTATTGTTATGGCTAAAGATTGAGTGCATCCCTTCATGTAGATCGTTGCTGGCCAATAGGAAACTTATGTGGCATATAATTCGATGACACCCTGCTAAAACCTTTGCCATATTTTTAAAGTAGTAAGCCTCTTATGTAAGAGTCCGTCTGGGGAAGTACCACACCTTTGTCAGATGTTCAACCGCCAAGTGTTCTGTGTTTCGGTTTGAAGGACAATGTTTCCATCCAAATTACTGAATGGAAAACCAATATCTGAAAGTAACGAGCGCAGTGCAGTGACGCGCAAGATTTTGCAATTACAGTTCTGGATGGCACTGCAACTGTTATGGGCAGGCATGACGCTTACCATCAGGCGAGCGACCTGCTCGACGCATCACTCAAAAAAATGGGATAAAAGCTTCGGCCCAGCTCCATGCATTTGTTGTGCCCCCGACCCTTTGAAGTTTATGCGTCTTAATATGGGTAAAAATAAAAGTTTCGTAACATTTTTGTTTTTTTTTCGAAATGGCAGCTTTTCCCCCTGTATCTACGCCAGTTTGAAACATTTAAAAAAATCTGAATCTTTAAAATATATTTTATTATCGAACCTGCTCACAAAAATACTCAATAATAAATTAAACCAACAAATAATACTAACACAACTGTACGTACAGTCAACGACGAAAGTCGCTGACCATGCCCACTTTTTCAAAACGCCTGAACTGCTATTTAATTCCTCATTGAGTTTTGTCAAAATATATTTGCACGCAGCTGGGTCTCTGTTTGGAGTATTTTTCCTTCTAAAAATGTTAAAGTATCGCAAAAAATAGTACATTACTGCCGCGGTATGTAACGCGCGGTGTGTAATGTTGCTGGCAGCGATAATGATGGCCGAGAGCGCAGCTAAGCTAAGTTCGAGGCCATCGCAGCGCGGTCAGCATTGCAGCCCTTGATGGCCAAACTGGAATGAAGTCCGAGACCGTAGGTTGAGGCCTTTATAGCGTGGACAGCAAGGGCTGCAATGATGGCCAAGCTTGAAGGCCGAGAACTTAACTAAGCAAAGCTCGAGGCCATCATAGCGTGGCCAGCAGGGCAGTCATTGCGGACCAAGGCTTATATAATGCTTTACTCAAACAACGCGAGGTATTTAAATAAAACTAGCAAACTGATGAAAAAATTCTATAACCCACTAAAACAACAACAACAACAACAAAAACCAAAACAACACCAACAACAACGTCAAAAACTACAAGAACAACAAAACAACAAGAACAATTAAAAAGAACAACGAAAAAGAACAACAACAACAAAAACAACAAGAACGACAAAAACCAAAACAACACCAACAACAACGTCAAAAACTACAAGAACAACAAAACAACAAGAACAATTAAAAAGAACAACGAAAAAGAACAACAACAACAAAAACAACAAGATCTACAAAAACAACAAGAACAACCAGAACAACAACAAAAACAGCAATAACATTAAAAACAACAAGGAAAACAACTAAAACAACAAGAACAACAAAAACCAAAACAACACCAACAACAACGTCAAAAACTACAAGAACAACAAAACAACAAGAACAATTAAAAAGAACAACGAAAAAGAACAACAACAACAAAAACAACAAGATCTACAAAAACAACAAGAACAACCAGAACAACAACAAAAACAGCAATAACATTAAAAACAACAAGGAAAACAACAAAAACAACAAGAACGACAAAAACAACAAGAACAGCAAAAACAACAACAACAACAACAACAAAAAACATACTACAACATAACAATAACAACAACAAAATAACAAAAACAACAAAAAACAATGAAAACTAAAACAACAAAAATACAACAACAGCAATAATAGCTAAGAACCATCTCGATCACATCAGCAGAAAAAAAACATATCGGTCCATACGTTTGGGAACTACGACGCCTCTCTTTTCGCGTTCGGTGGTTAACAAAACCACAGATTAAATAATAGTACTTATGGTATGTTTAGTCTTCACACTGAAACGGAACCAGAAATTTTGATGAAATTTGGTATGTAGATAATTTAGGTCCTGGAATAATACATGGGACACTTTCATCATCATCATAATCGTCATCACCGCAGGTGAAACCGTGGGGCGCAGCTAGTATCACCTATATGTTAACAAATCCTAGCATGTGCTCATTATTCATGTTTCTGTAATGAAACCTTGTTTATGTGTATTTCTATAATTAACACCTGTATCATATGATTTCTCAAATCCTATTTCATGATTGATATTGTTTTACGCAATTATCCATTTATTTATACAAAACAATTTAGTGGTAATTATTTCACCGATGTTGGTTTAACACATAGGTAAATTGAAGTGTTTGTGATCAATGTTTGAGTAAGAAGCTTTATGATAGGATTAATGTATGTAAGCGATGATAGCCTAACGTTTCAATAGTTCAACTTAAAATCCAACGATATCGGGTTAGGTCCTAGGCTCCGAGTTTTTACCTTTCTAACTATATCATTACTTCTTACTCTAATTTTTCTGCGTTATGTGCGGTTTTGCATCGCTCCGTCCTTCGGAGGGCATGTTAAGCTATCAGTTCAGATAATTAACGAAATACTAAAGGGTTCGCGCGGGATGGTATTGAAAGTTATGTAAATATATTATTTCACCAATCGATTGTGTTGGCGATACGGATCAAATCTTAAAAATTAATAAATCCACATAGAAAACGAAGATAGGTGTCCTTTTTAGGTTTCCGTACACTTAGGGTCCAAATGGAGTCCAAACGGGTGAATCTGTTGACCCGTATTAAATTATCACAGAACACTCTAATAAACGTCCCTAAGCGGCGTTTGAAAAACCCATATTTTATTCGGGTTGGATATTTACAGAAAGGGCAGTGGAATCAGGGTGATGCGTGACTTTGCGAGCATCTTTTTTTTCGGATCATGCTCCTGGTACGGCTGCTTGCAACAGACAGAACTAAGTTAAGTCCTATATTCAAGAATGTCACAGTTTGAATTTGAATGGAAATATCCAAAGAAATCTTTACTCTCTTTTATCTTTAAGTCGAGATTAGACTGATTAAATATGTAATCGTGCGTCGCGGTTGCCAGTCGCAATCGCTACGATCCGAATGCTACACCGTCAATACTTCCGAAAAATACCGTTACTCACCGCTGGACGCTGTTTTTTGCATTATAGCTCTTCAGGAGTGCGAGCATGGATCCTATCAATCTTTATCGATTAAGTTTTGAATATAAGCAGGTAGGTAGGTACACGACGACGTGCTCAGAGACCGAAAGATACCGCAAAATCTGAAGATCCGTCTATACAACCAATGTGTCTTACCTACAATAACTTATGGTGCCGAAACATGGCGCTCACCAAAGAAACTGTGCACAAGATGCGACTCGCACAACGGGCCATGCCGGTTTCTATGTTAGGAATAAAGTTGAGTGATAGAGTTCGAAATATAGAGATTCGAAAAAGAACCAAGGTGGAAGATATCGGATTCCTTTTATAATTAAACTCAGTGGCAATGGACAGGACACTTGGCAAGATGTGGTGATGGCAGATGGATTAGGTCTCTCACAGATTGGTGGCTACAAGTGGGAAAACGTAGCCGTGGAAGATAAGTGCAACGATGGGTCGATGATGTCAATAAGTTAATAGGAAAGACCTGGCACTGATTGGCTCAAGACTGGCGAAAGACGGAGGAGGCTTATGCCTTCCCGTGGTTGGTTTGAGCTGCCAATGTTGATGATGATAAGTAGATACTGTACAATACAGCAAGCAACATAAGATACATTTAACTAGTAAAATTGAAAGTTACCACGGGGAACCGTAGGTGTAGGTATAATATGCTGTATACCATAGATACCAACATAGAATACTTTTTATCCCGGAAAATTGTACACGCGGGCAAAGTTGAGAGGCACCTCTAGTAAGGCAATATTTTAATGACAAAAACGGGAGTTAGTCACGTAAAGCATTTATATTATTCCAACTATAGTTTGAAACACATCCGGTGGTCTTTCTCAATGGGGAGTGCAGAACGCTCGGGAACGTGTCTCGTCTTTCACTGCGGGCAAATCGCTCGCAGCGCGCGTTATGACAGCAACTGATGCGGGGGCGTGACCTTGTCTGCTACGGCGTCGGCGCGTCCTGGACTGAATTCTCTACATCTCTCGAGAAATCTCAATAAGCACTCAAAGCCAGCTACATCTCTACCAGTCACCTCTACCTCTTTCACACTATCATATGCTCCACAAAGACTTAGTCTCCAAGCAGGTTACAGAAACCTTCCCCTTTCTCTGTTAAAAATGTTCTGACGCCTACTAATTTCGATAGGTTATCGGATCTTACAACACGAAAAACTATTGCGCCAAAACCAGAGCTTTATCAAATCGGATATAATGCCACGTATCAAAAAGCAGTCTGCCACCCCCTTCCCGCATCAGTTGCCTCGCGCGATGACAATTACGCGCGGTGTGAGGCGATACAGCTCCGATATATCACCGGATGTGGTTGAAACTATAGAGGAATAATCCAACTGCAAAACGTGCTCCCGTTTTTGTCTTTAAAATGTATAAAAACCATGTTAGTTTTCCTAATAATATAGGCAATATTTCTTAACAAAACAATACTGCATGGTATAAGGTATGTGATTGACTGTTCATAACTAACATAAAGAAAGACCGTTTACAAAGACATGGTCTCTAACATGACTTAACGACTGCTATTAATCAATAACAGCCGGACCCGACAGCTTAACGTGCCCTCTGAAGGACGGAGTGTTGGAAAACCGCACATAAATTAGAAAAGCCTAGGATCGAAAGATAGCGTATCATTGGATTCTAAGTTACACTATTGAATCTTTAGGCTACCATCAGATGAAACTTATACTTTGCTAGGAGTTTTCTAACTCCGATATAAGTTTGATGTTGTAGGGCATTAGAAACACTCTGCTGAAATGTTGCTATTTCCAAGTAGTTACCTATTTGAAGATATAAATGAACCATAGCAAAATTAAACTGGATTTCATTGATCTACCAAAGTAACTAAACAATAAAATTAAATTAAATCTGTTAAAAAATTACAAGTAATTAACCAAAAAAAACCTTTACTTACATGTCACCGAATTTGTAAGTAAAACGCATGGTTTCAAACGTGAGACTTGGAGCATCAACTCGATGTAACACATGGTTTCAAACGTGAGACTTGGAGCATCAACTCGATGTAACGTAAAGTGACTAATGGTAGTAAGCAAAAGAAAAAACTTAGCTAACTAAATATTACTGTGTCATTCCAGGAACTAAAGTACAATATACTCCATTTCATCAAAATTAATTCAGCCGTTAATTAATTTTTGTCTATTACTCGGATTCTAACTTAACGGATTGAGATACAAAGTACTTAGTTCAGTTTACGTGATACGCGAACCAACAGACAGACAGACAAACATACATTCAGAAAGGCACTATTGAAAAATATTCTAATATTATTGTTCAATAGCTTGTTTTAGGTTTTCTAGCCTAGGGCATTTTTTTCATTCATGTATACGCAACTTTGCCCTGTTGCGTACCGCGACTGACTAATCGTCAGCTCTTACATTATTATTCTATTGTTAAAAAAATGCCCGGTACTGGACAGATTACTACAAATTTTGACAACATCTCATCCCTTATACTATGTCACTACCATTTTAATCCAAAAGCTAATAAATAAGTCAAATGAACCCTAATACCGGCAAGAGGATAAAGTGCCCTCGACTTGATGTTTTAATTTAGATTAATCCTTTTTCGTTTCTCAGTCTTATGCTGAAGGCTGTTCGTTAGTCAACCTGTCAGACACGGAACAGTTTTATAATATACTAGCTTTCACCCGCAACTTCATTCGCGTGGACTACAATTAATCGCAAAAAAAAACATCCACTATTGATCTAGGATATTAAAAACCCATGCAAAGGTACAGCACCAACGGAACGCTCTTGATACGTATTGACAGACTTGTTGTTATTTCGCTTTAACGGCCGTTTCTTACAGCGAGTAATCGTCATTTTCCAGTTTTCCCGTGGCAACTTCCTATTTTCCGGGATAAATATTATCCTATGTTGGTCTCTATATGGTACAGTACCTATTTACAAAGTTTCATTCTAATCGGATCAGCCATTTTGGCGTGAAAGCTCCCCAAACAAACAAACAGACAATGTTTCAATTTTATATAATTATTGGTGTGGATTTAGTAAATTCCGGCTAGTTTCCAACATTCCGACAGTAACATCAAAAGGCCCGACATGACCGAAAGAGCTATCAAAATATCTGAACTGCCTGCCAGTTCACAAGTCGAGAACCCTTGCCAGCCGTCCCTGAAAGAAAGATCGAGGGTTTGAAAATACAAAAAAAAACGTTTACGAGGCTGAGCGTACCATGATGAATGTTCTGATTTGAGGTTTGAGCGTTTTTGTCCAATTTTAGAATGAAAATGATGTTTTTTTTCCATACTCACTATATCACGTATTGTGAGAAGATAGACACCATGACAATATAAAATAAATCGCATCCTACTTAAAATGCACTGTTGACCACTTCATTACGGCGCACTGACCCCACTAAATTAAAATATCGACCTTTCCACCTTTGAAGTCACTTTATTCTGTGTTGCCATAAGTTTAAGCCAATTAAGTGTATAGATGTTTAATTGCTAGTGAATTGAGAAAGTTCACAAGATAGGAATAAAAAATAATTACTTTAGACGAGATATTGTATTTTTGATCAAATTTTTAGTTATTCCTAGTTAATTTTGACTAAACTCAATATTACAGTTTGTGTTGATTTGGAGTTTTGTGAATTTCGGAAATAACTAAAATTGCGATACATATACATGGGGGTTATTCGGGGGGTGCTCTACCTCGGGTAATCAACACTTCCTCACATGTATAATATTATTCGTATTTGTCAATTTTTCTGTAATATTGTTGTGCATGTTTTAATTTTACTTTGACGTAATTATTGTTTGTCAATTTAATTATTACCTTTGAATTTTATTGCTGGTTTTTTTTTTGTAAATCTATGCTAATATTAGAAAGAGGTACAGTTTGTGAGTTTGTGAGTCTCTGGATCTACAAAACCGATTTTAAAAAATATTTTACCAATAGAAAGCCACGTTATTTGTGAGTGTCATAGGCTATATATTAAAATAACCACGCGTGCGAAGCCGCGGGTATCAGCTAGTATGTAAATAAACTAGCACTGACTAGCAGCTAACCTAAAAACATTTTCATTACAAATAAGTCGAACTAACAATGTACCTGTACGCAAATACATTTAATTTAATTCATTTCCATCATTGACAGCAGCCCATAATACATCATATGCTTTTCAAACATCTTATGAGTCAATTTCAGACAGGTTTTTAAATTAAATAAGAAAGATAGGTAAGTACCTAAAATGTATTTGTTTTTATAAAGCCTCTGTGGTAGGTTAAGTATGTTTGTCCGTGTGACCACTGCCTTTGTCGAGGTTAGTTGTATTCACTGAGCTAGGGTGATACATTTTGATTTGATGTCTGAAAATGCTGTCCCGCCTTAAGAACAGAAGTCTCTCGCGTGGGGCCTGATAGGAGCCTCTCATGCAAGACAGAACCCTCACCGAGTGGCCCCTTTAAATCGACCCCTAGGATTCTAAAAAGGTCTGCACCGTAAAGCTAGATTTCATCATTGCAATTAAATTGAAAGTAACCCATGTTTGGTCTAAACAGGTGGAACATCGAAAGGATAGAATAGAAATAAATTTTACACAATATTTTCTGGAATGCGTAGAGAAGTAGGTATATCTAATAAAAGTATGTTAGAATATTATACCTGCAATAGAAAGTGAAATGATTGTAGTGAAGTGTTATCGTCCTTTCTTCGTTTATATTAATGTAACCATGGTGAAAAGGAAAAATCAAGCAAAAAGCTCTTTTGAGACTTTTTCAAGTAACTTGAGACGTTTCCCTTTATGTTACAATCTATTTTGTGTCATTATTTGATACCCGTTAATGCCGGTTCCATTGCTTTGAAAGAAAAAACAGAACAATTGTCTGATTACTATCTAACGTGAGGCAGCATCGTCAATAATACATTTCCATATAATCAGACATGGGTATTTCTGATTATATGGAAATGTAAAATGACTTTCAAGTACCCTTTCAATGATACATAGTTGGTCAGATTTAATATTTTTCTCTTTCATAATATGGAATCTAGTTGTCGCCATATTGAATTTTGATTACTGTCATGTCTTTAGTAGCACTTGCAAAATTAAAACAAATCGATTGATGTAAGAATCATCAAAATTAGTCCACGCGTTTGGTCTATATAGTGCCACAAAGGAACAAACATACATAGACTGAAAAATACAATACCCTTCGCTCGGTCGGGTAAAAATAATCTATACATGATGTTTTTTGTAATTCCATTAAGCACAAGTGCATTAAATGTTTAGACATATATTATAACTACCTCTAAAATCTATATATCTATGATTTCTATTTATTAAATTCACATCGTAATATAATATCACAGGAATTTCCATGTCATCGTCCTCAACAGCCTATAGTTGTCCACTGCTGGACTTAGGCCTTTCCTAATGCATGCCACTGAGCTCGGTCTTCAGTTCTTCTCATTTATATATTTTCAACAAGCCGTTTTTGGAAGGTTGTTACTCCACTTGACCACAGGGCGTCCTACACTACGTTTGCCTAGGTCTCCACTCGAGAACTCGTCTACCTTAACGGTTATCGGTTGTTTGGGAAATGTGACCACCCCACTGTCACTTTAGCGTGCTTATCCTTAGAGCTATGTCGGTTAAATTGGTAACCTATCGACTACGCTTCTTGTCCTTCCCAGCTGAATTCTTCTGTTAGCTTACTTCTCAAAATTGTACTTACCCAATTCGAATATTTGCCCAAGGTAAATATATTGTTGGATAACTTCAAGAGGCACACCATTAACTGCTGGGTCAATAAGATCATTGAACATAATCTTGGTCTTATTCATTCCGAGACCGATGTGTCGAGAATATCTACGCATATCCTTTCAATGCAATTGTAAAATAATCTAACATAACACACAAATCTTTAACTTTTTAATTTGGCGCCAAAACACGAGCAGTCATCTGCCATGACACTGCGACGTCATTGTGACGCCAACAGCCATATAAGATAAAATAAAAGAGGATGAATTACGCAAGAAATTAATAGATATTCCTCAGATTGACAGATCAGATAATGTTGTCGATTCTGAGTGCACTAATTAAAAGTAAAACTAAATTTGACAGCTCTAAAATTATTGCTGTCACTTTTAAACCTTTTGGAAACGAAAGGGACAGCATCAATTTTAGAGCAGTCAAATTTAGTTTTAGTTTTAATTGGTGCACTCAGAATCGACACCAATAGCTGTTTCATCATGACCAACGACGTAAGAAATGTCTCAGATATTTATTTGGCAGGCAAAAAAACAAATCCGTGCGTTTGTGAAAAATCGATGATTTCTGATAATTTACTCGATAAATAATTAAGGTATTCACATCAATACTTAATCATTAATCATTTTTTTTATTAGTGGCAACTACTACTTTATCATACACTTAGCTCTAATAATTTTACTACTAACTATAACCGGGCTGTTTGTTTGTCGTATGAGGTAGTGCTGGCCTCTGATATCAGAGTTTGTCAAGCCGCCCGAGGGCCTCTGACATGGCTCAGAGACTGCTATTAATCAATAACAGCCGGGTCCACAGATTATACTTAGGGTTAGCTTATGCTTAGGTAGCGTTTCTATTTTATGTTGGTGTGAGTTCCCATATCTGCATTAGTGTGCGTGAGTAGGGAAGTGATAGCTAGTGCCGACCTTATCGATAAAAACATATCTAAACAAAACTGCAGAAGATGAAAATATAGGAAATAATATTTATACTAAAAAAAATAACTTTACAGAACATGCAAAAATATTTTCATAATACTCAAAAGTAACGGTTTTTCAGTGTTGTTATCATAACAAATAATTAATCATAACAATGTTTAACGTTTTCAGTGTTGTTATCATAACAAATAATTAATCATAACAATGTTTAACGTTTTCAGTGTTGTTATCATAACAAATAATTAATCATAACAATGTTTAACGTTTTCAGTGTTGTTATCATAACAAATAATTAATCATAACAATGTTTAACGTTTTCAGTGTTGTTATCATAACAAATAATTAATCATAACAATGTTTAACGTTTTCAGTGTTGTTATCATAACAAATAATTAATCATAACAATGTTTAACGTTTTCAGTGTTGTTATCATAACAAATAATTAATCATAACAATGTTTAACGTTTTCAGTGTTGTTATCATAACAAATAATTAATCATAACAATGTTTAACGTTTTCAGTGTTGTTATCATAACAAATAATTAATCATAACAATGTTTAACGTTTTCAGTGTTGTTATCATAACAAATAATTAATCATAACAATGTTTAACGTTTTCAGTGTTGTTATCATAACAAATAATTAATCATAACAATGTTTAACGTTTTCAGTGTTGTTATCATAACAAATAATTAATCATAACAATGTTTAACGTTTTCAGTGTTGTTATCATAACAAATAATTAATCATAACAATGTTTAACGTTTTCAGTGTTGTTATCATAACAAATAATTAATCATAACAATGTTTAACGTTTTCAGTGTTGTTATCATAACAAATAATTAATCATAACAATGTTTAACGTTTTCAGACAGATTCATGTAATGTTAATTTGAAGGTATTCAATCCAGCTGATTCTAAACAGGAATTACGAAAATAATAAAATATGATAACTTCTTATTTTTTGGTTTCTATGGACATGGTAAGGCAAGTTATTAAATAATATAGTTTTATTACGAAATAAATTTAATAAATACTTTTCACATTGACACTCGACAGGAGCGCGCTATAATATCTACAATAAGTTACACTTGACTTTTGCTAGGCAAACCACATGGAATACATACAATAATACGTAAGAGTAACTCTAAAGAGACTTGCACAATTTCCGCAGTCGACAGACAAAAACAGAGGCTAACAGCATAACGGTTGTTATCGTATCGGTAGAGATCCCTATAATTGTGGGGTTCATGGCGACATACATATTATGATGATGAAATATATACGAAATCTTAAAATTGCAGTAGTTTGGTGTTTAAAAATATTGGTAAGAAAACAGATCTCAGAGAGGGGAGAGATCCTCCCCCCACTCTCAGGGGTGGTACCATACTCTCCTCCTACCTGTTGCCCCAACCCGCTTTTCTAAAATCGTGGGCCAAGCTTGTACAGTTCTGCCCAATATACCCCAGACTGTTGTCTGCGGGGTCCTTCCTTACAAAATATCATCCAAATCCATTCAGCGAAAGAAGAATAAACGGTCAATGTTTCACTTAATAATATTGATTAAGCTAGCACATGGATTTAGCAAACATCGACAAAGTAGTATTAGCGATGTAGGAACATCACTAGTCTGGAGGCGGAAAACAATGCATTTAATTAACTTAGATTAAAGCTTTAAATGCTTAGAATAGAATAGAATAGAATAGAATATATTTTATTTGCTCCAAATGTGAGTTAATATAAATTGATGTTTTACAGTGAAAAGACCTGACACATTTCGCCAATTAAATGGCATGCAAAAATTGTAACAAATTATAATTTGATAAGTACATGCATCATGCGATAAAAATAGCAATTATATTTACAATGATGACAATAATAATAAGCCTAATTAGAATCTAAGTAGTCATTAAGACAGTAAAAATTGTGATCCAGCAACCACGCTCTTAATTCATATTTAAATTTAGCAAAAGGCAGTACCTTTATGTGCTGCGGTAATCTATTATACATTTTTACAGACATCGAGTAACTGCTTTTATTGTATAGTGCGGTTCTATGGGCATAATTATCAACCAATCTATCTCTGTTCCTTGTGTTTCGTGGAAAAACGTCACTCGCCTTCGTATAAATATAGCTGTGTTGTCTAACAAAACATGATATGTCGTAAATATATTGACATGGCAGTGGTAGAATTTTCAGTTCTTTGAAAAGTGGCCGACATGAGTCCAATGGTGCTGCTCCACAAATAGCTCGAATACATTTTTTTTGGGCGATGAAAGCTCGTGCAAAATCAGTACTACGTCCCCAAATAATCAATCCATATCTTAGGAGCGAACCAATATAACCATGGTATGCTAATAGAGCAGTCTCTTTATTTGAAGTTTTCCGCAAACGTTTTAATACATAAACGTAGCTGTTTATTTTTTTACATATTTTATCTATCTGTGGTTTCCAATTTAATTCTTTATCCACGATTAAACCCAAAAATGATACCTTATTTGGTCCTTCAATATTATGTCCATTATAATTTACCTCAATATTAATATTATTAAAATTGATATGATGAGTTTTTGAAAGATTAATTTTTAAATTGTTTATGTCAAGCCATCGAACTACGGAATTAATTGTATTGTAAATGTCAAGTCTGTGATTATTAATAAAGTTGTCAGTTTTGTTTGATGTTACTATAATTGAAATGTCATCAGCAAACAATACGGAATTATATGAAGTTATGCTAGCTATGTCATTTATATATAATGAAAACAACAACGGGCCCAACACACTGCCCTGAGGTACGCCATACAAATTTAATCTATAATCTGATTTCCTATTCTCAATCATATTTCTACTATCCATTGATATTATTTCCACACACTGTTTTCTATTCTGAAGATAAGATTCAATCCATTCAATTGCCTTTCCCCTGACGCCATAATGATGCAGTTTAATTAACAGTAGCTCATGTGACACAAAATCAAAAGCTTTGGTCATATCGAAAAACAAAGCTGTTGTTAGAATTCTGCTATCTACACTCTTTACTATTTTGTTAACTAAGTTGAACGCTGCTAGTGTTGTTGATTTGTTCTTTTGGAAACCATTTTGTTCTTGTCTTATTACATTGTGCTTTACGAAGAACTCGTACAGTCTTTTATGCATCGTCTTTTCATAAACTTTAGAGAATATTGGTATAAGTGCTATTGGTCTATAATTTTCTAAATGATCTTTTTCACCTTTTTTATGCAGTGGCCTAATAATTGCTGTTTTTAAGCCCTCAGGAAATATACCATTTTCAAAGGAAAGATTTATTAGATGGGCTAGTATATCACTAAGTTCTTCTTTACAATATTTAACAACTTTCGTTGCAATACCATCATCTCCTTCCGCATTTGTATTTTTGAGGCTTGCTATAGTGTTCTTAACTTCCATGGGTGATACTGGATTTAAGAAGATAGAACCTGAAATACAACTAGCGTTGACGCTATAATTAGAACTTACTGGATTTTTCGACTTATTAGTGTGATCTATAAATTGATTATTAAACGCTTTTGCTATCATTGTAGGCTCTGTTAAAATTTGACCATTTATTTTTAACATTTCAATGCACTTAGGGGGACAAACAGATTTTTCTTTGATTAAACTCCATGAAGCTCTACAAATATTTTTACTTTTTTTAATTATTTCCATGTTTTTTGTTTTTTGTGCCCCAGTAATGCATTTTTTCAACATTTTTGAGTAGTTTTTATAAATAGTTTTAGACTCCTTTGTTTTTTCCTTATAATATTTTATGCGGAGGAATCTTTTATTTCTGCAACTTATTTTTAGGCCTCTTGTAACCCATTTTACCTTTTGGGTTGCTTGAATCTTTATTTTTTGCATTGGAAAACATAAAGAAAACAAAAATTTAAGTGAATCCTGAAAAATATTAAAAGCAAGATTAGGATTATCAGTCTCGTATATATCTCTAAATGACAAACATTTAATAATTTTTCTACAAATTTCCAGGTTCTCATTCGAGTATTCCTTCTTTTGCACATACCATCTGCACAAAGGTTCTGCTTTTTTACTTTCATGAAAGCTCAAAACTTGCCCTGTTTCGTGATCTGAGAGACCAAGTGGTATGATCGTGCCTACGGCGTCATCTATGTTACTAATTATATTGTCCAGGCATGCGTTACGTCTGGTAGGTTCTGTAATGTGTATTTTCAAATTATTATTGCTTAAAATATCCCTAAGATGTTGAGTGTTTTTATTCAATTTTAAAATGTCAATATTTAAATCACCTGCTAGTATAAATTTTTTCTTATTATTTTTTAGAGCAAAATGAAACAATGATTCTAATTTACTAAAAAAAGTGCATAGGTCTGAATTCGGAGTTCTATATACACAAACGATTATAATTTTGTAGCTTGTGAGTTCGATACCACAACATTCAAAGGAGTTTACTGTAGCTAAGTTTGTCACGGGAACTATTTCCTTGTAATTAACGCCTTTTTTAACTAAAACACAAACGCCGCCTCGTTTTTTTGCCCTAGAGAAAAATGTTGCTAGTTCATAATTAGCTATTTTCAAGGTGTGTTCAGATCCAGATTTAATAAATGTTTCAGTTAGACAAATAACGTCTGGTTCACTGCCCATATTCTTTAAGTCCACTATTGTTAATTCAAAAATATCCCGCTTAGACAGAACACTGGCTATATTTTGATGAAAGACTCTAATTTGCTTAGATCCGAAAAAACTCTGTAGTATTTGCTTGGTTACTAGTGCAGTTAATTGATGCCTTATGAAATTTGTTTACAACAGGAAAGTAATCTTTTATACTCCTATTGCCAGATCTATATCTTGCCTGTCCTAATTCTACGTTATCTGTTTTTTTTCCATGATCTTTAATTTTATTATGCACTAAACATTTATTCCAATTTTTGAAATTCAAAAATGTTGAGTCATAATCAATTTGATCAATAATTGAATTTATTCTTTTACAAATTCTAGCCCTTTTAATTCTATTATTCACAATTTTTGATTCATCATTGATATTTAAATATGTACATTTAGAGAATTTCCCAGTTAATGTTTTCAATGTTTCATTTACTCTATCTTCTTTCAAATTTTGATTCCTCACTACACTTAAAACTATCACATTTTTACTGTCCGTTCGCTTTAAAAAAATGTTCAGTTCCCTTACGATTTCCTTCATATTGTCGTCGTGTTCACCAATCGAAAGAATAATTTTATCCTCTTCATTTATGTTGTATAGTTCTAGAGATTTGCATATTTCCTCTGCAGTGCTTTGAGGCTTAACAAAAGAAGTAACTTGGTATTTTTCGTAGGGATTAGTTTGTCTTGATTTTATTACATCTCTTGATAGTCCTGTACATTGTGCCCCTCCAAATATGTATATGTTCCTATTAACATCAACACTTTTTGTTTCTCTTTCCTGAATGTTTTTTGCTTGTGAATTTGCTTTGTTGATAATGACGTGTCCTTCTGCTGTTTCAACTAGTGGCTTGTGTTTTTTTCCCGGGTAGTATTTCCCCGACGTTGTATCCTTCGTTGGCTTTTTATTTTCTAACTCATCACATGTAGTTTTTTCATTCATCTCTACGTTTCTGATGACTTCTTCTATTTCTTGATTTTCACTCTGTTTTTCTTTAATTTGATTCGAATCTTCTTTTTGAAAGAGTTTAGTATTCAAAATTTCTTGACCAGTATTATCACTAGAACTGGACGACTTAGTTAATCATCACCACGAGGTAATTATATGATGTTAATTATGTGTATCCTTAATGTGAACTACATTTTTGCTTTGAAACTTCGATAATTAAAATAATAAGAGCCAGTAAAGACATACCTGTGAAATGATAATTCCGGATCTTTTACTCCTCTTTTTGTTGTTCTTGATGCACAAAACACAGCACAACACGACATAGTTTTATTATTTAGCTAGAATGTCTAGTATTAGTAAAGATATTTCACTAGGATTACACTTTATATAAACACAGGTTGCAATGTTATGGCCTTCTAGGAGGTCAACAATCGGCACGCGGCACACGGACAGTGCGAGGTTGCCAATCTTACAATAGCTTTCTCATTCACTCAAGGGGACGATCCGTGTAAAAGACAAAGAAACAAGACAACGCGTAAACGAATGGCCGGGCGGAGCGGCAAAGTTTTATAGCTCTATCCATTCTGATACTTAATCTGTGGCCGGGTCCGACAGCTTAACGTGCCCTCCGAAGCACGGAGCGATGGAATACCGCACATAACTCAGAAAAGTCATTGGTGCGGAGCCTAGGTTATGAACCCGGTATCGTTGGATTCTAAATTGCACTATAGAACCGTTAGGCCACCATTGCTCTACCGGGCCACAGTACATATATTAGTCTCTAATCTATGTACTGTGACCGGGCTGTGCGTACTCCTTTTGTCAAATTGATTGAAATGTCAGAGCGTTTAACGAATTTCCTAACAATTTTAAATTCAATTTTTATAAAGTTACGGTGTATTTTCTACTGGCAAGTGTTTATTAAGTTAACCGGACTGACAGCTAATTGATTGATGATCTAATAGAACGTCAATTGACCCAACGCTAAAAATATTATGTGCTTCGTAGAAAACTTGCGTCTACGATGTGCTTTGTGTATTAATATTTTTATGTAGTAGGTATGTAAGAGATTGTCTGGAAGAGATCGCTTTAAGCGATAAGACCGCCAATTGTAACATGTTTTTGTTAGATTACGTTTATTAATTGTATATTTCTGTATTGTGGTGTTTCAATAAGAAGTTCATCTATCTATCTATCTATCTATCTATGTAGTTTAGGAGTCGTTATGTTAGAGATAACGACTCACATTATAAAACTAGAGCTGTATTTTTATGCAATTTAAGCAGTGGGGCATAGTGTCTTAGGTACCGACTTCATTTACATTTGAGTATTTACACTGTACTCTAGTTTTTATTTAAAAAGCAATGTAATTTTACGGACTACAAGAGGTTTTTATGAAAATGAAGTAAGTTTATTACCGTTTGCCACCATTTTCAAATATGTGGGGGCCGATAGCTATACCAGTTACGGTCTGGCACCGCTTGTGGCAGACGTGGGGGCACATGCTAATCATCATCATCATCATGTCAGCCTTTAGAAGTCCACTGCTGAACATAGGCCTCCTCCAAAGAGTGCCATGACGAGCAATCTTGTGCCACCTTCATCAACAACTTCCTGCGATGGGTACAATATCGTCGGTCCATTATTTCCCTACACTTCGCTTGCTTGTTCCTGGTCGCCATTCAAGAACCTTTATCCCCTTCCGGTTGTCGGTTCTACGAACTATATGACCTACCCATTGCCACTTCAACTTGCAAACTCTGAGAGCTATGTCGATAACCTTGGTTCTTCTACGGATTTCCTCATTTCGGATTCTGTCACGTAGTGAAATACCAAGCATAGCTCTTTTCATTGCACGCTGCGCGACTTTGAGCTTATGTATGAGAGCAATAGTTAGCGACCACGTCTCAGTGTCGTATGTCATCACTGGCAACACGCACTGATTATAAACTTTCGTCTTGAGGCTCTACGGTATCTGCGATGAGAAGATATGGCGTAATTTCCCGAACGCTGCCCATCCGAGTTGGATTCGTCGGTTGACCTCTTTGTCAAAGTGAGAAAATCACATGCACACATTCACATGCTAATAAATTAGTAAAATTTGCTTATGTGTCCAATATCTCTGGCAAAGAGTACAAATTACTTTAAAAAACAATTATTTCATTTATTTGGTATTGGCTTAAAAATATGGTTTTATTAACAAATAATTATATAAGATTTTTTTTAGAGCGGAAGCATTCGCTATGCAAAGTTTGGTAAGCGAGCATTCGGTGCCAGAGCTAATTTTTTCACGAACCTGTTACTTTTTCAGGATCTTCCAGGGATTGATAATCTGTGGGCGCTTTTTAGCTGCGGCAAGAGGTTCTACGACCCTAAAATAGTTCAAGCTATAAGTTGAATCTTACCCCTTGTTCTCCTTGTTAGTTAACCAAGTATACCAAGTTTAGTAGTAGACCATAAGTACCGTCGGTCCACGTAGACCCCGAAACCAGTATCCTTGTAGTTTTTGTTCAGAGATTTTGTTGAGCCATAAGTGGATTAACAATTTCAATTACTTACCTAATGAAGAGGGCTTTTAATGTACTTCAGTAATATTTAGTAGAACAAATCTATTGTATGGAGTTGTAGCGTGTCAAATCATGACTCCGATGGAGTTTTGTTATAATCCCGATTAAATAAAATATATTGGGTACAACGCCATCTGGCGAGGAGGGGCATCTTCTCTCCGAGATCGCAAATAATGCCGGCGTTAGCAAGACCTATTGGTAGAAGCGCCATCTATTGGATCAAGGTTCGTATTCTCCTCAAGTGGAATCCAGTCTCCAAGTTTGGTAAGAAACGCCGAACGACCGTTCGCTGCGCCACTTACTTGGATGAAGGATGCGTGCGGAAGGAAAGCGTTTCTTTATTGAAGAATGAATGATGATTTCGCCTTTCTAAAAATCAATGGATAATGGTTGAATCTGCCTCTGCAAGTAGAAGGGCAAAGTTTTCATCTCATAGCTCAAAATGCTTGAAATGGTAAATCCACGCAGCGACAGCTAGTGTCGAGAGACATGAACTGGAAGGAAGGTGTGTACGATGCGGAAACCTCTGTCGGGAAGTAGTGCAACTTTTGATGATACCATTATAAAACGTTTCAGGAATATTTTCAGGCCCTGGATAGCTTCAAACAAAGGGCAACGTATTTGGAAAATCCGGAATAGGTCGTATCTTTGAGTTGGCGAACAAATCAGAAATTCAGAGGGGAGCGATTCATATGTCGAAAATAATTTACACATACAAATCGCTTGCGATGGTCACCATGGAATGTTTTGACAGGTTGAGTAGAACACAAAAAACTTCCAGTTTATTTATTTATTTTATATGGAGTTGAGATGGAGTTGTTGACTGCACACTGTCCTCCACCAAGCTCTGGTACATTCCAGTATAGCTAAGCCGACAGGGTCTGGATTGCGATGCAAGCTGCAGTGTTGTTTCCAGAGGCTTCTGGAAAACCGGATGTAGTTTCGAGCTGCAGTTTTGCTACTCATCGTAAAAACCAGAATCCGTATATATACAAAAGGAAGGCCTGCTGTGAGCATTTCCAATACGGACAGTGAATTAGTTTGTTTCACATAGTTGGCACGTGGTTGAGATTGCCGCAGGCAGCAGAGGACACGCAGTCTCTTGTGTGGACAAAACGACCGAGATACGCAGTCCAGAACGAAGCGCGGAAACCGTGACTACTTGGTAACCGGCGAAATAAGTATATGAGTGCAAAAGCCAGGAAGTAGTCGAGCATTGACGGACGGCCGCTGCCGTCACCACTGCGAGCTGCTGTGCGCCGATCTCCCGGAGGTCACTAGCCGTTCGTGGGCAACATCTGTCCCGTGGAACACACCGAACATGAGAGACACCAGACACCGACTGTGGGAGACGCAGAAACTGTTCGAGAGGAGCGGAAGGCACCGTTCGTGGAGAGCAGGAGGAGCTGAACGAGTGGAGTAAAGGAGGCGAACCGCGGCGGCACGCGTGTCGACAGTACGGCGACCCGGGAAGCTTCCAGGTTGGTCCGTTCCAAATCATTTCGAGACAGTGAGCTGCGATAGTGAGAGAAACCTTCGCCTACTTGCGTGTTAGGATACAGTTTGAAAGATACTTTCCATTTTAAAGTTTTACATCCCTCTGGGAAACCCAACCTTACACACACACACTCCTGTTTGTACAAGTAATTTAGATTTTAGAGCGTTCTAAGGCATAGATAACAGTATTTCGTTGCATTGTGACCAACATTTGATGAACTGCTGACCACTCTCTCTAAGTTCTACTAGCCTGGGTTTCTGCTGTTCTAATGTAAATTCATATCGTACAGGCCGAATTTATGTACTATTTATGTAAGAAAGTTTTGTAATCATATTTGACCATTTAAATCCTATTATGAGAATTAGCTGTGTGTCATATTTTTGATGCAGAACAAACTTAGTTAAGTAAAAAAATACTTATTTTAGAATTCATCAGTAAAGGGGAGAGAACCAAGCTTTGATAACTTATGTGTTTTTTTTATTCTGTAATAAAGCCGTTTGTTATTGAATTAACCATCTTGTTTTAATAACCTCGCTTTTACCTGAGAAGGAGGTCCGATTCCTTAGCCGGGCAACGGTCTTTCGGTTCTTGAAGTTAATAATGGCTTTAGATTAGAATAATACCTGGATTGAAAATAAGATCTTTTGACTTCTTAGAGGTACTCACGGTACAAATTATGTTATCGTTTGGACAAATTTAATCTGAATTTAACAGCTCTAAAGTATTTGCTGTCTCTTTCGTTTTCATAAGGTTTGAAAGTGACAACAAATTTTATTGATTGACAGAACTAAACTAAAGTTTAGACTAGTTTGTGACAAACAAAGCTAATAGATACCAGAGTATGTTTTCTAAAATACGTGTAGTTCGTTAAGTAACGTTTTAAATTTAGGCCACACACACACAGTATACATACTCGTATATCAGGAGGGATATCTATACTTATAATAAAACTGTAACGGGTCCAATTCTGTACAATGAAGATATTTTGAAATTTTCTTATGGCGGGTACTCTATATTCGATACTGAAGCCAAAACTGTTTTTTGTTGTTTGTCTGTCTGTCTGTCTGTCTGTATCTTGGCTAGGCATCACGCCGAAACTACTCAATGAATTCAAATGAAACTTGGTATGATTTGAGTTCATACTTCGAGGTAGGAAGGACATTGGATACTTTTCATCCCGAAAAATTTAAGGGTTCCTGCAGGATAGGGGTGGAAAGGTATTTGAAAGAACACGTATCACGCTGTAACTACTGGACGGATTTTGATGCAACTTGGTACAGTCATCTATCTATACTTATAATAAAGCAATAGGTACGAAAAAAGACTGTAAAAAGAAGTCAAATTAAAAGAATGGTCTAGGGTACCCTAAAATAACCTAGAGAACATTTTATTTTATTTTAACTCGCGTCTTTCTGTCTGTTTGTCTGTATTTTTGTGCATCACGTAAAAACTGCTGGACCGATTGCTATGTGGTTTTCAATGTAGGATAGCTTAGGGTTTGACTTAAAAACTGGTGTAATTGGTATTTGGCGATTAGAAGCCGAGCAATTGATAAACATATTTTTGACGTCTGAAGAAATTTTGATCAAATGTTGGTATATTAGTATTTTAGGTCCTGGAATAGCCCATTATGGTACTTTTAATCTAAAGAAATGACGCGTGCGAAACAGCGGGTACAGCTAGTATTAAAATAAACTGGCGGAGTGGGCTCGTGCTCCAATGGGTTTTAAGCTGTACACTAGTTATATGTCACGTGCACGGTCACGTGCGCCTCTTCAGTATAATTATCACATTTCCGATGCCAATCTGGAGCGTGTCACACAAATCCGCGACTTGGGAGTGACATTAGATGGAGAACTAACCTTTAATCAGCATATTTTAGAAATTTGTAAAAAATCTTTCAAGTCTCTTGGTTTCGTCATGAGACAGGCGTACAGATTCCGCGACAGAAATGCCATAATTACATTATACTACGCATTTGTACGCAGTAGATTGGAATATAATTGCTTAGTGTGGGATCCGCATGAGCAGAAGTATAAAATTATGTTGGAACGCGTCCAGCGGAAAATCGCCCGATTTTTATACAAAAAATTATATGGATACTACCCTTTTCTATACCCGTCCCTGTTCGTCGCCGGAATGGTAGGTGTCAACACGTTGGAGTTGAGACGTAAGTGTGCATTGTTGATGCACTATTACCTGCTGCTCAACAACAAAGTTGATAACCCTGCTGCTCTGGCTCGCTGCTCATTGTTCGCGCCAGACCGGATGCAGTGGCGGCGCGCGCGGCGCTTGCTTCAGGCACCGGCGGTGCGCACGCAAACTGCTAAATATGCTCCCACGGCCCAGGCCATACATTTGCTCAATGACCTGATTGCGCAGAAACCAGAAATTGATATCTTTTGTACAAAATTTTACCACTTTTTGAACCATTGTATCACTTTCTTATCTAATTAATATATGTACTTACTAGTTTTTATGTTATGCATAATAATTCTGTGTTTGACTTGCTGCGCGCTTTGGTGAATACTGTTAGCGCAGTAAGTAATTTAATAATAAATAAATAAATAATAAACAAATAAATATCTGTCATTCATCCAGTGATTTCCAGTTTAGATAAAAATATAAATTGGAATTGATATAAATTCAATATTTTGTTGAAAACGAATTTAATTAAATGTTGATTATTTTGAGTGGATTTATCCCCGAAGCAAACAACCAGCTCCGTTTAAACGGTTGCTAGAAGGGTTTTTTTTTCTTACTAATATTCGAAGCTGAATCACCGAAAAACAAAACGTATCTTCCCAACAGTACAGATTACCTGTTTTTTTTTTGGTTAGCTAATTATTTTGACATGAGCATGCTACGCGTATCGTACGACAAGGTTCATATTCTCATGGTATGGGCGTGGGTATTCTTATAAGATGTTACTGGCTGCGCCCCGCGGTTCCACCCACGTGGATGATAATGATGAAAAAGGAATCCTATATGTAGTATTCCAGGACCTAAAGTACCTGCAGACCAAATTTCATCGAAATACATGTTCAAATGACCAAAATCATGACCAAATTTCATCGAATAACCGTTTCAACAGCGGGAAGACCAGACATACATACACACATAAACTTTCGTACTTATAAGATTAGTAGGGTTCGTAGAATCAATAAAATTGCGAGCAAATAGTCCACCTCATTGTGCTTTTTAATTGACATTTTGGAAACGTAAGAAAATACTGATAGTGGTGAATATCGCCTGATGACGGAGATCAAAATAAGGATTAGTAGAGATATAGGATGCCTAAAACAATTATTTGTTTACCCCTTAAATTAAAGTAATAAAATTATATAATTATTTACTATGAATTACATAAAGAAAAAAAACTGCTGATCTCGCTTTAAAACAAAAATAGGAAACATGTCATTTTTGAACAACATTACGATTTTCTTGAATTTTAATACTTAGGCTACTTTTTCTTCGATGAATGCTTGCTTGAATCTTTCTCCTGGTCTTCTATACACTCTGTGTCTTCCATCGTGCTTGTAGAGCGTCATTAACTTTGATTCGTTGGAGAACATAACTTTTGACCAATCTTCAATAGTCCAATTTAAGTGGTTCTGGGCATATCTTAGTCTTGAAAAACAATGCCCACGCTCCAGTTTAGGGGCATTTGCTAAGTGGTTTCATGTTAGCTTTAGCAAGTCGTCGTTTTACCGTCTAATGTCCATGCGCTTCGGTTACTTCCTCCGAGGAGTCGAAACTGATTTGTAAGTTCAGTTCCTGTGAAAAAGCGATTACGAAGCATGGTGTTCACCAAGTATCGATCTTCTCGCGCTGTGGTGCACCTGGTTCTGCCTGTTCCTGATCTGCGTAAATTAGAGCCAGTTTCCTTGTTACGTCGGAGAACTCTTTGTACTGTTGACAGCGACACACCGACAGTCCTGGCTGTATCGCGCTGACTTTGGCTGGTTTCGAGCATTGCGAGAATTCTGGTGCATTCTTCAGGTGTAAGCAAAATGATTACAGCTTGAATAATAAATATCGAACACTATCAATATGGTTTATATACCCACTAAAATGACAGATTAGAAACAAAAGCAAAATCAAATGCAGTAATTTCATAGTTCCATCTTCGAAAGTCTCCCTTTTTAACTATATAACTTTACAATAACTAAGAAGTTTTCTTAGTTTCCGACATTTATGGGTTTCTTTAAGTGACCCGGATTCATTGCTCACGAGTGTAGTAAAAAACTAAGTCGCTTCGCGCTGTCTATTCTTTTGTCAATCAATAGATAGAATGATTCAAGAGGAAGTTTTATACGTATAGTTTGATATTGTTTCGTCTTAATTTGTTCATTTACATGACGATAATGTTCAAGATGTCGAAAAAATCAATGCATCTGGATAAAACAAAGTCGATTCCCACCGTCTGTAACCTTAGATCTTTTAAACTACACAATGGATTTAAATGCAGTTTTCACCATCAGTTATTTTACTAATACTAATTAGACTCGGTTACTCAGAAGTGAGATGGGCGTGATGTGAGTGAGTGATACATGCACACCCTTAACTTATAACAGCTCTCCCTTTGGAGTTCGTGCATTAATAAAATAGATGATTTTTCAGTTTAGCTAATTTTCACATCAGGTAATGCCCATCACGCTGAATAACTTTTAGTTTCACTTTTCCAAAGTTTGTAGCTTGAAAATGGTTGAGAAACCTTTTCCCTACAATGCATTGGTTTTGTGATATAAGTAAAAAACACAAAAGTGGAGCCCCACATTTTGGCTCACCTCCTAGACGTCAGGACTTTTAGTATATTCACTCCCTAAGCACCCTGAACAAGTTTCTGAAGGAATCGCTCAGGTACCTGCTCACGGACTCTACAACTTTTTTATTGACTGGACTATTAACGTTACGTATGATTTGGATAAATACTTTCTATGGGATTAACATAAAAATCTCGATTTTTATCAGTTCTAATTTTTTAATAAGTAATTAGTCTATATTATATCAAGTAATCTATAAAGTAACTACCTAAAACTTCATCTAGACTTAAAAAATCCACAAACATCTCATGTAAAAGTTCTCTCAAATAACTAAACTGTAACAATAGTAATATTTACTCTGAGGTAACTGTTGAATAGAAAAATACATTATTTTCACCATAGTGTTTTATCCATCCCACGCAAGCGAACGCTAAACCGGTTTTTACCGTTACAAAGCTAATAATGAAACCGAGTTCGATCCTCAGCCCCACAAGAACGACTTTTAATAAGTTATATGCGGATTTACAATCGCTCCCTGCTTCGGAGGGTACGGTCAGATGCAGTCTTGGAGCCATTCAAAAGCCATTGGACGTCCCAACAAACTCTGACGCCAGAAGTCAGCTCTACCTTATTTGACACACCTATATTTACAGTAGAAGTTAATAGGTACGATAAATGCATTGACCATACTGTTTGTTATTTTGAGTCGCTACTCAAAGCCTTATTAAGCCAATACGAGACTAAAATATTGTTTCGACGTGAGAAGATTAATGAGCGGAGTTCCACGATAAACTACAGCGAGCTGGAGAGACGAATTAACGCTTAAATTATGGCGACTGTATTTTAGGTGAAGCGGTTTGACTTGGGACTCATGCTTTGCTATTGATTAGAAAGGTAACGTAACATTTCTTGTTCTGCAACTACTCACATCCATTTGTTACACCTGGAAATTACCTATATCATTGCAGCATGCAATATGCAATACATACCTACTCATCATCATCAACAGCCTGCATTAGTCCACTGCTGGACATAGGCCTCTCCTAATGCGCGCCACTGAGCGCAATCTTCTGCTCTTCTCATGTTATTGCTGACAGCATTTTTTTTTTATTACGGTCTCGGCAATCGTTTGACCACGATCTCTCCTGATGGAAAGCGACGATGTGGTCGAAGGTGTAGCACGCTTGCCTAGTAGATGCACAACTGTTTAGCTTCTATCACAAACTCTATCCAAATTAATCTGTTAACGTCAAAATCGCGCCAAGAGTACCAAAAAAGATTATAGCGTCGAGATGAGTCGATTTCATTTAGTTCCATAAAATTCCACCATTATCGATTCCAACGTGCGCTAGGTTAAAATTAAATATTACCAAATGGCATGATTTCGATCCCAATCCCAAATTACGATTAAATCGAGTGTCAAGAGTAATGTGACAAGTGTAACCTGGTTCCGCTAGTCGACTTGAGTCATAGCTTGATTTCTGTTAACTTCATAATATTGATTTCTGGTACTTGCTGAGCGGTTGTTTAGTTCTGCAGTGCGAGCATGGATCTTATCGATCGATAAACTAACCGAATTTCAATGTCAAATTTGACGTAAATATTCGATAAAACTCGGTCGGTAGCACGTAACGCACTTTATCGAGAACGACATAAAATAAATCATATCGAATATATCGATTTATATCGACAATAGGAAGCATGTGTGTTTATAATGTATTCCAATACAACTATCAGACATGACTAATGTAATTAATAAAGTAAATGGTAGATATTCGTTGATCTGTTTTCAAACGACTCAAATAGCTCGGACGATGTCGGTAGTCTTCGTCTCGGATGACTTCTGACAGCGTCGGATGTTCAAAAATGTTATATAAAGGCTCTCTTGACTTGGCAATGTTTAATGTTCTTGTGGCCGCCGCACCGAGAGGACCTTGGCAAGTTAAGTGCTTTTCTTTTACACTGTTATGCTGCTTATTTGTAACCGTGTAATTATTACTGTGTAGTTGTTATTATGTATCACTTCATTGTGGGGTGATGAAATAATCTATAAGATTATAGTTAACGGGATTATCATCCATTTGATTGTGTTTAAATGCTATTTCCGAAGTTATTATGCCTAGTGTAACTAAGGCAAATATAAATGTTTATTTGTGACCAATTATCACAGTTAAATTGTTAATAACTATGTATATAAAAAGTTATTGGTTTAATAATATTACAAAACATATTCGCCACGTGGTGTCTTGCCAGTTTTTTCTATAGTGGTGTATTCCGAATCCGGTGTTAAAATGAGTAAACAATATACAGAATGGCAAACCTATTTCCTTGTTTTTATTAAATATTCCTTAAGTTATTTATTCTGTAGCTGTAGCTACTAGGTACTATAGATACCAACAATAGTATATTAACTTGCTTTTAAGTTAATATACTATTGTTGGTATATATACATACCAACAATATGTATGGTATGTATATATACCAACAATACAACTTAACTTAGGTGCAGATAAGTTTTATCTCCTACTTGACAAACCTGACCAACTGAAGGCTAACATTACAAAACTTAGGTTTTGATAACCTTACAGTACGTATAATTATCATAGATATGTTTATAAATCTCACACATGCATCTTATTTTTAACAATTGCTGTCGGTATAATTCGTCAATCTTACCGAATATATCGAATTTTTATCGGCTTTCCAAAGTTACACGACAAACATAAATATTTTTTTGTAAAATGGATTTCGGCAATATACATTGAAAGCCGAAAGGAGGAGGCGTCAGAACATCGCGGTTCTTGAGGAATATAGGCAACGTTTTAGGGATACTTGAAAAATAAATTTAAAATGCTGTTCTTCGAGATCGACAGCATTAATACAGTTAATATGGAAATTGCCCTCGCCCTCATTCAAAGTGCTTAGGGCGATTTGACAAGGGTTTGATCAAACGTACTGCCTGTGCATGTTGTAGTAAGCATATAGTAACATATACATCAATGTTAGTAGGTATCTACTTTACATAAAAATATCAAAATACTTAGATACGTTTTACCTACTTCCAGAAATTATCTTTTGTAGTAATTGAGCCTAATGTTCTAATTTTATTAATATGGTACCTAGTAGGTACTCAGTCTAAACACCTATCTGGAAAATCATTGTTGTATGAGTAGGTCCTAACTAACACCTGTTTGCTTTTTCGCCGTGGGCAGTTACCAACAATTCATCGGCCAGGAATACAATATCGTACTAGGATCGCGGATTGTCAGCAACCTTGTCAGGGATGTTTCTCAAGCAATTGTGCAAGGAGTCATATTTATATTACTTATTACTTTAGGTTAGGTTCAAGGAACATACTATCTGTAAACATAATGGCTCGTTTGTTAGAATCGGTATATGTACATTTGTATTTAGGGGAGGGGAGGGGGTGGGAGAGAGAGGGGGATAACCGCCCTAACTTTGAGTTTCCGCTACCAACCCCTGCAAGAGGTGGTGGCGGAATCTCATTTTTTTCGAGAAAAAGCAAAAATAAATGAGGTTAAGTATGAAAAAACGTACGAAATGGATCATTAATGTAGGGATAATTTGCTCTTCGCTACATGTTTTGACAGCTGTGGGCAGCTATTTGTAGCGGCGTTTCGTTATTACAAGTATATTTAGCAAAACATTCATAGAATAATGCATTTTTTCCTTGTATAATTTCAGTTCGTGTGAAATCAATATGCACTGCTAGAGGTGCTAGGCAAAAGCCCGACTTAGCCATAATAGGTTAAAAGACGAAGGTGGGAGTGAATTGTAGCGTAGCTTTTGTCCTCGTGTTTTTTTTTAAATCTTTGAATACCCTACGTTTTTTCATAGATAACCTCGTATATATTTTTTGCTTTTTCTCACAAATTATGGGTTTCCGCCACCACCCCTTGCAAGGGGAGGGTTATCCCCCCTCCGTCTGCCACCCCCACTCTACTTAGTACTTAGAGACATATACTGATTCTAAAGTCCTTCCAGCGTAATTCAAAATCTTTGAGTTAGGTAGAATTCCAAAAGTTTCTCCGTATTATGTCAAAAAAATAAAAATCTCCAAAATGATGTCAAAAAGTAAGTTTTTTTTTTAAATCGATAATCTCACGACATGTTACCGAATCGATAAAATTTTACCGAGGCTAGAAGATTCATGCTACCGAATTTCGATAAAATCGATAAATTTATCGATCTTTATCGATCGATAAGATCTATGCTCGCACTGCAGAATATATAACTAACAAATGAAACAGTTGGACAACCATATGCGATTACTAGCTTATGGGTAGCCCAAATCACAGAATAAATAATAGTACCTTAGTGAACTTACCTTAGTGAACTTAGAAGTTCAACAGCTTGGACTGTTTTATTAAAGTGTTATTCTCACATTTTATTAAAATCATGCTTGGACCTAATGTTTTCGTTATACCAGCTTAATCTACGCACGAGTGAGATACAACAATAATGGTATCAGGAGCTTTGATGAGATATAGCGGCGTGTACATTTATAATTAAGATAATATTTCGTTTGCACGGTGGGTTGCGAGGGGGGAAAATGTTGAGCAAACATTTTGAGTTTTTACACGAACCTAACATTAAAACATGCATAAATTTATACGTGTTTGTTATTGTTATACTTACGAGCCTGCACACTACGAGCGTAGTTTGAGATGTAAGTCACCAATTATACTTATCTGAAATTAAGTGTGATCTGAGATGATACCTAAAAATTTTTTGTTTGTTTGCTTGCACGTTACATGTAATGCTGGCCTCTGATGTCAAAGTTTGTCAGGCAACCCGAGGGCCTTGCTCCATGGCTTGTGAACTACTATTAATCAATAACAGCCGCGACCGACAGCTTAACTACTATTAATCAATAACAGCCGGAACCGACAGCTTAACTACTATTAATCAATAACAGCCGGAACCGACAGCTTAACTACTATTAATCAATAACAGCCGGAACCGACAGCTTAACTACTATTAATCAATAACAGCCGGAACCGACAGCTTAACTACTATTAATCAATAACAGCCGGAACCGACAGCTTAACTACTATTAATCAATAACAGCCGGAACCGACAGCTTAACTACTATTAATCAATAACAGCCGGAACCGACAGCTTAACTACTATTAATCAATAACAGCCGGAACCGACAGCTTAACTACTATTAATCAATAACAGCCGGAACCGACAGCTTAAGTACTAATTAATCAATAACAGCCGGAACCGACAGCTTAACTACTATTAATCAATAACAGCCGCGACCGACAGCTTAACTACTATTAATCAATAACAGCCGGAACCGACAGCTTAACGTGCCCTCCAAAGCACGAAAATAGAAAAACAACAAGTTTAAAAATGTTTTTAACTTGTTTTTTTATATTCCGTGGTTTTAAATGATGTGTTTTGAGACCTAACAAAAATAAAGATTTGATTATTCCAGGTGAAGTATGGTTCGAGATGTCCGCCAACAAATCTTCAGGTGATGCAGGGCAAAGTCGCTCTTGGCTGCACAAGGAATAAAGTATGATTTCGGTTACTGGCAAAACCACTACGTGAGAGTGGCTAGCCAAGAAACCGTTGCACACTCCTACCAAAGAGAGTAGATTGTACGGGTATTATTTTATTGTAGCAGCTTTATCAAACTACATCTATGGGAAATACACACACACTCGTACACTCGGACTTGATGGCCGAGTTGACAACATCAAAATGTAATAATTTTTAGTACCCCTCCTTTAATGTATAAACAAGCTGATGATTATTGGCTTGTTTTTTTAACGGCATTATTATTATTATTATTACGGTGAAACATGATCCATATCCAACTTCAATTGTACTTGTGTGAAACTATTTTTTCCTTCCAATTATTATTCCTATCGTGTATTTTTTATGAAATTTTCTAATCAATGTCATAGAAAAAATAATAAGACGAATCATCGATATTTGTCTTTTTTAGAATATAGGTATGGCCGTTACTCCACTAACAATAATGTTGAATATGTGACGTTTCTACTTGAACTTAGCTTTCATGCCAAGATTGAACTTGCATGCCATGCCTTAGAACATCCACAAAGATAGAAAACTTGACCTACGTCATTAAAATGCTCAAGGAGTCGTCTGAGGACATACTTTACAAAGCAGACTCACAGTACAAATATTTCCGGATTGCAACAAAGAAAGAACGAAGAAAAGAGTATTCTTTCTATCATACACACAGTTTTCTCGATTTTTATTGTTATGTCGTTATTCATCGTAAATATTGAATAAAAACGCATGATAATACCTCAGGCTCAAAGAAAAACGAGTATCAAACGAACAGTTTTTTGGATTTTAAATAATCTTTACATTTTTATCGATTATACTTCGGTGTTACATCCTCGAGGTTTAAAAATACCTCTGTGGTAATACATATTAATAAAAATAAAAATATAATGAATTACATATACACTTGTTCACTGGTTCATTCACTCAGCAATCGACAACCAGTAGATTTCCGCAATTATATGGGAATGTCAACATTTCACGGTAATAATGTCTGCAAGATTTGAAGTAATCAATGTTGATAAAAGGAAGCACTGAAACGGTGATCCCATAACGATTAGTCTAAAGATACGTCGTTTGGTGAAACAATTACACCGTTACAGGCGGAACGGCAAAGGTGGGTAGTTTTCGTAGGTTGTTCTCGAGAAAAAAATGATTAATATACTACTACTGTTACTAACCGTTTTGGTTGATGGAAAACCTACAATTGTTATTCAATTAAGTGGTTATACGATATGTTATCTAGAAACGAATTGGATACTTGTACTTTCTTGTGGTACCAGAAAGTAACAAGTTCTTATGTTAAGAGCTCAGAGAAGAAATTGTTTTTTTTTTACAAGAATTCCCGACGTTTAATGCGTAAACATCTATATGTATACGCTACATATAAATGCATATATATACAGATGCTATCATCTGTATATAGTGGAAAGAGACTATAAAAAACCAGGCCTGGTATCAGCCATAAACGTGTTTTTTTTTTCTTTGAGTGACGAGTCGAGCAGGCCGCTCACCTGTTAGTAAGCGTCACGCCTGCCCATAACAGTTGCAGTGCCACCCTAAACTTTGGTTGCTAAATCTTGCGTGGCTTTGCACTGCACTCGTCACTCTAAGATATTATCATTGTCCAGTAATTTTGCTGGCAACATTTTCCTTTAAACCCAAATAGAAAAGTTTATACTATACTGCTTGGTGGTTAAATATCTGACAAGGTGTGGTACTTCCCCAGGCGGACTCTTGCGTAAGAGGCCTACCACTACAAATACACAATGAAAACATTACTGCGGGGCCTACAGGGGTTAAATGTAGTATTTACGTAAAGTTAAATAATGTTATAGCCTGTACTTACATTTAAGCAATAAATTTATCGGAATCTGAATTTGTACAGGTAGCTGTATTTCGTAGAAATAATAATAAAGTGGTAAAACACTTTAACCTCTTTTGTACTCCCCATATAAAACATGCAAGTGCTATAATAGCTGCTGGCGTGTATTTTATTCTGTGGCTTAAGTTTTACTTTAAAGCTCGGATTAAGTAATTGAACTGCAAATAGAGCTGTACTTATAACCAGCTAGGGACTTTGTTACATAGATGGTTATTCTGTTTTACAACTCGATTTAGCATCAACTAATTTAAAAAAATGTGAAGGTTTGAAAGTTTGCATGTTTTGAGCGATCCGCTTCAGTTTAGCAAGGGGAGGTAAATACTTTTGCTAAATATTTAATTAAACTGTATGTCTTGTTTACGCGAATCTTCCTTTGTTATATTGTTCGCGCGACAGGCGTCCTCGTCTCCGCATCCACCCGCGTCATTGCTCTCAGACAACAAAGAATCTTTATCTATACTTATAAACTTTATTATAAGTTAATATAAAGATTATTTGTTGTTAGTAGGTTAGAAACTCTGCACAACGAAGATAGTAATAAAATTGATCTAAGGGGCTTAAACTAAGCTACTGATCAAAAACACATCATTTAAAAAACATGGTGTTTGTCTATCTGCCTGTATTTTCACGAATCAAGTAAAAACTACTGGACCGATTGAAATCTGGTTTTCACTGTTGGTTGACTTAGGTTCTGGTTTAAAATGTTGTACTAAATGTTGTATGTGATGTACTTTTTATTTCAATCCGAAAGGAAGAAGCCGAACAATCGATGAATAACTGTTTGAAGGCTGAACGATTTCGATGAAATGTAGTATATTGTACTATATAGGTACTTTTGGCCCTGGATTAACACGGTCTTTTTTTTTGTCAACCTGATGTGTCCTACTGCTGGGCAAAGGTTACCCTATTTTTTTTCCACACATCCCTTACTTGGGCTACTTGGGGCCAATCAGATTGAAATACGAAAAGATCAACACGCCACATCTTTCGCGGACGGCCACGACGTCACCGGCCATCTGTAGGCTCCCATTGTGTGGTGATCTACGCCAATCTCACAGGAAGCATGTGGACCATGTGCCCAGCCCAGTTCCACTTCAATCTTGCAGTTTCGGTAACGACATCTGATATACCTGTTTTTGAGTGTAGTATAGTGTTGTGGACGCGATAAGTTCTTTTGAAACCGAGAATACTTCGGCAAACCTTCCATTGCTCTCTGGCAAACCTTGAACTTGGATTTTTGCGGCTGTGTCAATGAGTTTGCGTTTAAGTTACAATGGATCATCTCCTTCATGGACCACTTCCAGGCGTTATCGACTTGACTTCCGATTTCCTTGTCTTGCCTGTTTTCGAAGGAAACTAACCGGCCCAAGTAGATGTATTCGTCGACATAATGTATTACCTGCCCGTCAACCTCTATCCTATGTTTCGTTCTGTTTGTCATAATCTGTGTCTTTGACCAGTTCATCACTAACCCAACTCCGAGGCTTGTTATGCTCAGTTCTTGGAGCATCTCTTGTAATTAAGAAGCGGTAGGGGCAAAGAGCACAATACTCGTATAATCGGCAAAGAGAAGATTTGTGAGTTTGTTTTGCCATGAGACTGACAAATCTTTAAAGATTTCCTCCAAAGTGCATGTAAAAAGTTTAGGAGCAAGCGGATCTCCATGCTTAACTCCCTTATTTATTCGGTTACTCTTAACCTAGATAAATGACCACGTAGGCAAAGCCGTGAGCTTTAGATGGTTATTGAAAAATTTACTACTTGCAGAATTAAAATCCACACGGGTAAAGCCACGGGCTATATAGTTACGCTGTTACGGCTAATTCAGATGAAAATTTTTATAGACAATTTAGGTATGTACTAAATGTCCTAAAATTACACATCTGTTTGTGGTTCACAAAATTTTACCCTTAAATGTCCGTAATGTGATGTAATTTTATGCTAAAATGTCTGTCCCAAAAATTACCAAGGTTTAAATTGTCAACTTCTGCGAACCAAAATTGTGTTTTAAAAACACTCCGACTGGGAACAAATATTTGCTTTAGATGTTTGCTATCAAATTGCGAGAAAATATCTACTTAAATATTGCTCTCTCTCTCTCTCTCTTATTTTATTTTACTTTCGGGTCTACGAAGAATTTATCTTACATCGTCTGGAGTATTCACTCAAGAGATTTGGCAGCCACATTACATTGATTTGACATTGGTATTTGCAAATGATAATGATTTTATCTTTTTAGGATTTCGTTCCCAAAGCATCCAAACGGAACCCTGCAGCAACTTTGACTGGTGTCTTATATGTACTTATATGTACGTTATAAAACAGTAGGTAGCATAACATGGATCAGTATCTGACAGAATATATGTTTATCGATTGATTGATTGATAAATAAGTACCTGGTATCTAATTGTACTGTTGTTTCTAATAAATAGAAACCCAGTATGCTTCTCTTGAATAAGTGTACTGGGTGTAACAAGCAGGTGTAGCAATAATAAGTACAGAAACTTGCTGTAAACTGATTGTAGTAACCAGAAAGTAAGTAAAATTATCTACGAATTTAAAAAAAAACGGAAACTACATTCAGTTCTGGGCTACGCAAAAAGAAAGGGCGTGGCTTTTAACGCAGCTCTAGTGGCCCTCATGACCTCATGCAGCATACAGCCTATGATACACCACAGGTGTTTGTACTGCTAGAATATAATTGTCTTAGAGAGAAGTTTCGCCATTATCTACCACGATAGCCCAGTGCGTCGTGCCCAGCCATTATTAGAAAATCATTTCAAAATATGTAGAAAAATAAATTATATGTTTCGTCACTGAATATAAATGATTGCCTTTCAGTATAACTACAGCCTGTATAAGAACCAAGGTTTCATTTCAAATTTCTTCTATCAATCATCAAAGCTATTATAACTAGGGTTGCTTATTAACAAAAAACTATTATTAAGTATGCTAGCAACATAGTAGCCGTCCTTCAAGTAAATTACATCGCTTTGGCAAGGTTTATTTACAATTATGAACTTTTTGTACGAACTTGATGACTTGACACGAACTTTGGAAAATATTCTAAACGGAATCAATAATATTGTAATGCTGAATGCAGTATTATCCTGGAGATGTCGAATTCAGATTGTACGAGTATTGAAAACAATGGCCATCCTTTTGAACAATTAATCAGTTAGTTTTAATAGGTAGGTAAAGTAAGAAAATTATAAAAGTATATTCGTTAAAATTAGCTCTTTTGTTATGTAATGCCATTTCTTCCCAGAATTTAATGATTATTAGCGACACTATCGAATGGTGTATGTTTTTTTTTTCAAAATCAACGTATTCGATTCCTGGCTAGGAAGGAAAATTGTTTTATAAAAAATCCAAAGATGCAGTTATAGCTTTCATCGAAATTGGGCGCGAGACTCCTTTAAGTACTTTTCGCTATTCCTCATAGTTTCTGATTTCTTCTGATTCCACGCCCACTTGAATTATACAGCCTGTATAGCTACAGTCAGACAAACTGTTTAAACGTAGACAGTTTACATAACATCTGAGACGTTTATGTATTCGTTTATTGATCTTAGTAATGGAAGATCGCAAGTGGACGTGAGAAATGGACCAATTACTTTTCGAATTACGGCTGAGAGAAAATATTTGATGGAATTGAAGATGGAAAGTGAATCGTTGCGGGGAAATTTAATTTCAAATGGTATTTAGGGTAGAAATGAGTCAAAATAATACAAGTTAGGTCCACATTGCCGGTTTTCAAACCTCCAAACTCGAAAATAGAGCGGTGTTATATGTTTAGGGTTTTATGTCTGGTATTTTAGCTCCAAACAGAATGGACCGATTTTTAATCGTTTTTTTCAAAGCTGATGATATCCATATTGTTACTAGCTATCATAAAGGGGGAGGAGGGTTGAGGATTGTGGTTCCTAATCGAATGGACATATTTTATGCCTTTTTTTCTGTTTGAAAACTGATGTGATTAAGATGCTTCGTAGCTTTAATGGAGTGGGAGCCCTTTCCCTCTCCATTAAAGCTATATAAATTGTTAGAGGGGGTTATATAAATTGTTATCAACGTAACGACTCAGTTCTTGAGCGTGGCGTACACATTTACAGAAATTAAATGTTATTGACGACGCTTGTAGTTCAAGGCCAGTATACAACAGAAAATAAAATGATTTATTGTATAGCATTTAAATTATTGTTTACTAGCTGCGCCTCGTGGTTTCACCGCGTGGATCATGAACCTTGTGTATCTCTGTACCAAAGCGTACCTTCAAACAATAATTAATGTTTCTCCATACTGACTTTACCATCCCGCACGCCCCACTCATGGAAACGCGTTAGCCCGTGCGGGCAAAAATTAAACACATAAAAATAAAAAATAAAAACTTAGGTACTCTTCATTACAAACTAAAAAGCATATTAAGTTTTTTTTTTTAAATAACCTTTCGCGGGAAGCAACTGGTTCGGAGGGTCCATTGAAATTTAAATGACTACTTTTATACATACCAATATATAAAAGTGAAACGTTGTCTGTTTGTTTGTTTGGGGAGCTTTTACGCGATAGCGGACAGATAGTGGACAGATTTTGATAAAACTTGGAATAGAGATAGCTTATAGACGGGAATAAAATAAAGGATACTTTTAATCCTGGAAAATTGTAAGTTTCCACGGAAAAACTAGAAAAACTGGAAAAAAATGATTACTCGCTGTAAGAAACGGGTGCCATGGATTGTTATTTAATATCCTAGAAGAACATAGAATGCTTTTTTTCGCGATAAACAGTAGTCCACGCGGACGAAGTCGCGGACGGGAAAGCTAGTATTATTATAATTGTGCCTGCCATAAAATAAAACAAATAATAATGAGTCTAATCGTTTTTTTTTTAATCATCCCGCAGGGGTAGAAGCAGAAGTTATCATCAACAGTTTTTAATTCAAGTATTATTTGAGTCTGTTGAGAAGATGGCGTTGTCATCACCTGCGTTAAGGCAATGAAAAGGTTCACGCGACGCGACCTTAAACAAAGCTGTTTTTAAATTAGCTATCGTCAAGTGGTGAAGTGTATACCTATGTCCGTTATAGACTTTGAAACCATCCAACCGATGTGCCCCAAACAAAAGCCTTCAAAGCCTTTGAAGCCTTTCGGTTTCATTAGAAAGACAATAATGCAAATATGGTTTAGATATTAAAACTAGGTCTATAAAAGTTTTTTTTCTATTATATTGAAGTACATTTTGTATGGAACAGAGCTTTTGAAGCTTTTTAATGAAATTTGAAGGATGTCATTATTACAGATGTCAAGGTAACAGGCGTCAAAGTGACAGGTGCTGTGTTTTTCTCTTATTGGGTTGTTACTTTCACCCTAAAAAAATGTATTTTGACTAAGTTTATTGCATCAACCTGTTGATAAACCAAATTAAAAAAAACTAGTGATTCAAATTGTTGCAGCGGAGCAAGACTTGGTGTAAAAAACTATCACCAAATTTAATCGAATCCACAATCATCAGCGGCAAATTTAAAGGAGAAGATGTGCTGAAACCATGAACTCCAATGATTTCAAGCGATCACAGCTTCCAGTGTGTCTAGTTTTTGGCATAACCATCAACAAGGCTCAAGGCCTATCGCCTATCGTTGATTTTAGCACGGCCAATATTATTATATGTTGCTTGCTCCAGATTTGTATTGGCGAAAAATCTTTATGTTTATCCACCTACCGAAAAAACTCAAAATATTATTTATCCGCTAGCATTAAGAAGAAAAAGTTAATATATCGACGTAAGAAAACTTATTTGCTGTAACCCACAAAATACCAACTTTTCACCAGGGCCAAAAATCTTTTCTGAAAACGGAATAAGTTACATAATTTCAAAAGTATAGTTTATAGGAACGTCAAAAAGGAGCTAATGAAATATAAGTTGAATGAAATATAAGTAGGAACGTGAATTTAAAGACGTATTTTTTATTTTAAGTTTTCTATATGTAACCATAAAGATATAACTTCTAAGTTGATTATTTTTACAGTTCTTGTGGGTTACAGCAAACGAGTTCTTTTTCACATACCTTTAAAATGCTGTAACTATCAAACAACATTGTATAGAAAGATAAGATTTCTATTATATACAGAAATTTTAAATGCAGTAAGGAGAGAAATTGATTTACTTATTAAAGTGAAATGGACGTAAGGTACAGTGAAAAATTATCTTGAATTGATGTATTGATTTAAATGACTGAAGTAATAATAATAATATTTAATGATTTTTACAAATAAAACGCAGTAAATTAGATTTACTTTTTACCTGTTAAAATGTTAAACGCATAATAAACATAAAATTATTACAGAAATAACTAAAAACATCTGCGATTAAATAAATTATGGGATATAGAAATAAAAAAATATATATTAATAATCTATATTTGTATCAAGTTATCAGTCTGTTTTAACGTGCTTAATTATTTTTATTAAACTTTTAAGCGAAATTGCTAATTATGAAATGAGAACAGTAAAGTTATCTTACACGTAATTGTAAGAACTACTGAATAGTGTCATAGATGCAATAAATATTTGAGTATTGAGAATTGTGGCGACAATTTTTTTTTCTTATATAACAGCAATTGCATAATTAAACATAACCAAAAAAAATACTACATCAATGAAATAAAAAATATATCATTCATGCAATGAATTAACAATTAAAAAATTATTACAAAAAGTGCAACTTAAACCTTATTTTTTTATTAAATTAAAACACTACAGTTAGTTATTTTTAAACAAAACCAACCAAATTATACATACACAATAATTGAACATTAAAAATAACCATAACAAAACTAACACTAGATGTCTTCAAATTTGCGTCCCACAAACAATCCTCTTCATCAGTTTCTGTTGGGCGGTCTACTGTTTTATTACTGTGCTTTAGGTCTAGAAATTATTTTGCATAATTACTTGTTTTTTTGCAACATTTTTTTTCTGGTCGATGATTATTTATTTACAGGATAAAATGTACAAAAAAAAAGTTCATTTTAAAATATAAATAAAAAAAACTTAACTATTGACACAAAACTATCTAAAATGGTCGATGTATTTTTGGTAAGAAATTGGAAATTTTGCTGCATACAAATTCTCTTTTGGTTTTGTATTGCCAATATCTCACAGTGTTACTTTGGTACATTCTGCTTCAGCTGCTATTGATATTTTATGAACATGATGTCTTTCTTTTTCTTCTTCAATGTTTATGGTGGAAATTTGAAGTTTTTCTTAAGTGATTTATTTACAATCTCGTCAAATCCCAGGAAAGCTTTCTTACAAGTACAATAATATGAAATGGAAATGGGTTTTTCTGGCCATTTCTATGACAGTGGGCCACTGAAAAGAAGCCCATATAATTGTAAGCCCATAAACTCGTGACTAATTCTATGGTTGCATGTATGCTATGCGCGCACTAAATAATTTATTTGAATTGTTTCCAAGTGATCGCACTTAGAGAGAGCATAACGAAGCGTGGCTAACACAGTCTTATTTTTATTTTGGCCAAAACATATGTCGCAAATAGAGCAATTGAGTCTTTACAGTGCCTTTTTTGTAAACATTATTTAAAATGTAGCTTAATAAAGAAGATGAAATTTCATTAGCTCCTTTTTGACCATCGGTTTCCGTCCACATATTACAAAAAACATTGTGAGTGAGAGAGTGAGAGTATACAGTGAAGTTAGAAACTGCAATCTTGTGTGAATATTATAAAGACATATTATTACTGCCATGAGGAGTATTTATTATTTAATACTTTTTGCAAGTCAAAACTAGCGCATATAAGACTTTTGTCTCTTTCATGCAGATTTTGGTGAAAAATAAATAATAGTTAAAAAATAGAAAATAAATTTTTATAGTGTAAATAAGAAAAAAAAGTTTTATTTCAAAAAAATCGCGGGATCTTTGTGAGACGTCAAGTGTCGTTATCAAAAATTGTTGACAAATCTGTCTTCTTGACCTTCCCTCATTGATAGAATAAATGTAAGTGATGCTGCGTCTAGAAAGAGTTTGATAAACCTTTTAACTACTGATTGAGCTATCCAATCTTTGTACCTTTGTTGGCTCTGATGTCCCCGAAAAAAGAGATCAAAGCTTTGCGGCGTTCTTCAGTAAATTCATTACAACTGTTGCAGTGTGGCGTTGGGTCGTTAGGCGACCCACGACACACAGGTAGATAGGTAAATCACAAGTCGTGGGAATAAAAAACTGTGTTACAGCAACACAACTTTTATTTAAGGTCCCTAAACGTCACACAGCCGCCCAGTCCCCGCACTCCCTAATATTCTGTAGCACTCAATTACTGGCCTTAACACCCGCGATCACGCACGCAGCTGTTCTCTTTCAGTACTCTTTTTATAGTAGTGGGTAGTGCAGACTGATGCAGGTACAACTCGTTGTTGGCACGGCCAGGTTCCCCAAGCTGGAACGATGTCCTTACTGTCGGTACAGCGGACCGGTGATGACAAGACAGGAGATGTCCTTCCCGTAGGAAAAATCCTAGAACAAGGAACAGCATTAGGCTCATCTCTTAGACGAGCTGTCTGCCAAGCCGCGGTGGTAACGAACGCGTCAAGTGCTTATATAGGTTCAGTAATTCGAGTGAATGATTGGAAATAACCGCAGTTAGCTTGTTAAAATGCGAGGCAGAACAGCTTAGAGTGAGACATTATAAGAATATAGTAGGCAGTGTGTAATTAAGTAATGGTAACTCACCCTAGAGGGAAATAACACAAAATTTACTAAGTTATTTATATAAAAGGTGACGCGTGCTCGCGCTAGTACGTCTGTCTACAGAATGGAAGTCAAGGCGTAGGTTTCGAGAACATTTGAACATTTATTTAATTTGTAAGAGAGCGAACTAGCCTGCAGTGTGCCACAGGTTAGCTCAGAGTAGTCGAAGAAATCGCGTTCGCGCCGGAGTCCCGTATCAGCGCTGTGGTACATTGCGGAGCCATTTTGCAATGTGTTATATTTCAATGGTTCCGTAGTTAATTATTATATTATTGTTTAGTTGTTAAGTATTTTGTTTGATAGATTTATTATTTTAGTATGATTATAGGGTTATAAGAGTTTGGAACTAGTTTTGGTTAGCGTAGTACATATAAAAATTATAATTTTGATCGTTTATATTTTAGATTTAAGTTTTACTTATTAAGGTTTTTGTACTAAGATCTTATTATTTGTTAGGAAGATAAACGCAACGTTACAGTAGCATTGCTTTCTAGTACATGGATTTACCTTCATTTTTTTTCCTTCTGCGATATTTCCTTTGACGTTGACATTACTTTGGCCCTTTTGTCTATTTTTACAGTTTTCTGATTTGATTTGCTTCTTTGTTTTACATTTTTCAACGGTTATAGCCTCAGTTTTGTTAATGTTTTTATCGTCCTTTTCTTCTTTAAGATTTTCCTCTTTTTTTTTTTGTCTTTCTTATCACTAGATTCATCTGATTCATTCTCATTCCAACTGCCAGAATCTTTTGACGGAAATGCATCATTCAATAACATAGTATCGGTGCAATCTTCATCAATAAATTCTAAGTAAGATATATTAAAATTTAATTTCCGTTTTGATGTTTGACGTTCTGCAATTAGGTTTGTTATTAGTTGTAATATTCCGTGAAGCACTTCGGGGGATGCTTGCAGCTCGCTGGTATTGGCCACGATCAGGTAAGGTAGAATCAACGGACGCACTTCGGGGGATGCTCGCAGCTCGATGGTACTGGACAGGATCAGGTAAGGCAGCATCATCAGACATGCTTCGGGGGATGCTCGCAGCTCGGTGGTGTTGGATAGGATCAGGTAAGGCAGCATCATCATATGTGCTTTGGGGGATTCTCGCAGCTTGATGTTGGTGAGGATCTTGTAAATCCTCATAGGACATCCTTTGTTAGGTATATTGTATTAAGTACTTTATGTCTTCCACCGAATCATAGATGTCAAGAACGATATCACGTAAACTTTTCTTACTAATAAATAAATTGTTGGTCAACTGTATACAAGTAAATACTATTACTTATGTATTAAAACTTATATTATGATTAAGTAAATAGATATTAGCTATTTACGCAATCTCATAATGATGTTTTGAATAAAATAATAATAAAATTTATACTGAAGTTAAATACAGTATGTATTAATATATAAAACAAACTCATCATACTTTTATCTACAACTACTCAAAAACACAAGATATTTACACTACACTATTTTTTTGACACTTTAACCCTCAGCAAATTCGACGACATTCTCCGTTGACTCTTGTTCGCCGAATGCGAGCCCCGAGTTGGATGTAAATATGACCGCACGTGCACGTGTGAGGTTATAACTTATTGATATGTTTAATATGCCTAGTACCAACCATTTTTATAACAATAGAATAACAGTGTAAGAGTTGACGATATTCAGATGCAGTACTGGACGAGACATAACAACTTAGTACTTACATTTTACGTATTACACAATGAAATGAATATTCTCAGGTTATAACTTATTGATATGTGTAATCTATCTAGTACCAGTCATATTTATAAAAATGTAAAAGCTGACGATATTCAGTTGCGGTACTGGACGAGATAATACAACTTGGTACTTACATTTACGCATTTAACAATTTAATGAATATTCTCACTTAATCACCTAACCACTGACGATATTATAATGTTTTTATAAAATATTGCACTTCAAGACAAAAGTGACTACCGATAGAGTATTTTTGTAATGCAATTACTGATTCATTTTGTTATAACTCTAAAACATCTGTATTTATATTTCCGTACAAATTAGAAATTAATATGAATGTACTCGTATTATCACTTAATCAGCTCTGTACACTTAAACCTATAATTGTAGTAAAACACACAACCTTTCCCGCTAAAAATTGTATTTTATGAGAATAATATAAAAATACTGTTTAGACTTTCAATATTTGTTAACATTATGAAAAATATGTATATAAACGTCTTAATTATTTAAATGATTAACAATGTGTAAACAATACCGAGTTAACAATTATTAAATAGTTTCAATGTAATAAAAGATATACATTTCCGTCGGCGCCATCTACAGGCTCATTCCTGCTGGTGCAAAGAATACGTGACTTTGGCGTGTAGAATCTCAACAAAAAGCAGCTTCTGGGCTGAGCAGCCTTCTGTTCGTTTTTTGTCGTCGTTGCATCAAAAAGACACCAAAAGTTAAGTACAATTAATATTACCTACACTGTTATTCTGCTACTCTGTTTCCTTGTCCCATATTTACTGTATATAACTGTGTATTTTGCAAATAGATATTGTCGGTTCTATGGTTTTTCCATATTGGTTATTATAACCAATATGATTGTGTTAGAAATGATAAGGATCACTTTGTTCATGGTAAATGCTTTTATTTTGTGCCCGATGTAACTATGTTGATTGTAAAACGATAATAAAGTGTCATTATGACCTAGTATCACATAGAGGATGTTAGTATGTTAGGTATTTAGTGTATGATATCTATGTTAATGATAATTGTAAAAATGATGATGAAAAAATATATTCGCCCCGTAGTTTCTTGACAGATCTTCTATGGTGGTGTATTCCGAATCTGGTGATAGAATCAATAAAAAATATAACAATTCTATTTTTTTGTTTCTATGAATAATCTATAGATTATGCCTTTTTTTAGTACACATTAGGTAGGTACTATACTGCTCAGTAATTTTCAAGTTTTTATTAGATATCAACTTGCATATATTTTATTAGGTTCAAAATTAGTTTCACTTGCTATAATAGAAGAAAGGTATTGAAGTAACAACACTTAAGCGTCAATAATTTTATTTATATTCTAAGAATCATAACCAAACTTAGGTGTGATGTAATTACAGTATTAATGATTCCTAGATAACTTTATATATATATCAACATATGTGTATTATTCTTACATACGCTTGGTTCCAGCCAATAGCGTATCAGTATTCGTTGACAAGTATTGCTTCGTATTATAATGTTGTATTAATCACAACTTTGCGTTTTGTTTCAGTCATAAATGCATTAACTTCAATTATTTTGAAAATAAATGCTGTTTTATATTCAGTAAGTGTGTACTAACTAATAACCTACAATAATAAAGTTGTTAATACCTGAAAAATTATGTGAAGAACCAACGAAATTATGTAAGTCATTGTGTGCAACAAAACCTCATCCCGCCAAAATGTCATCGTCAATGTTTTTTTTTATTTAACTGACCGCAAAAATAGCATAAGTCACATGGGTAAACAAACAGCCAACTTACTTTTGCTGTAAGACGAAAAACATCAAAAACACCGGTTTTTGGTAGGGTTACAGCAAAGTTAATACGAGTTTTGTTTAAAACACTCACGTAGTGATTTTGTTTTTGTCGTAGAAATATGAAACCATTCGATGTTGTCTTTTTTTCTGATTAAAATGATGTAAAAAACGTATACACACTTTTTTCTGGTTACAGCAAATAAGTTTTCCATCTTGTGCCACCTCCATCCACCGACTTCCTGCGATGGCTACAATGTCGTCGGTTTTCTGGAAGGGGCGCTTTTTGAAAAATGAGTTCATCATAGAGTCCCTCCTTCTCCATAAAGTCGTCCAATCGCTGACCCCTTTGGTTCCGCTGTCCAAATCCAAACTGCCCCACTCTCAGTTCATCGCCATTCCTCATACCCAGCCGTGCGTTGAAGTCCCCCATCACCACTGTGAAGTATGTTATCGGGACATGCATGGCATTAGAAATTTCGTCATACATAGCCTCCACTTCATCGTCCGAGCGCTTCGAGTGTGGAGCGTATGACCTTCAACGAATACCGCTCAGTAATTCTGAGTACGAGGTTTGCCATCCTGCTCGAAACGCTTTCGATCTTCACAATGTTGTTGACGAGGGACTTGTGGACGAGAAACCCGACACCGTGTTGGGACTGCTGGTCGCCCTCACGGTAATACTCGTAGAGTAAGTTGCCGGAATTGAGGGTCATCGTATCCTCTCCCTCTCTTCGGACTTCTGATAACTCTATAATACCCCAACGCAACTTACTTACTACTTCTTCCAGCTCTAACAACTTCTCATTGTAGAAGTTAGTAGCTGGGTCTCTGCCGGGGATTCTTACAACCCCCTGCTCCGCCGTTACCATGGCTGCTACCGTTGCCAGGAATAACGGAGCCACCGGGGACTGGGGGCCGTCTTTGTGTTGTGTCTATCAAAGGGGGGGGGGGGGAGGGGTTCCCATAGTGCCACCACGCTTGGAAGGCTGATTGGAGACCGCAGTATTACAAATATGTGCTCGGAGGACGCTGCTGCCCATCATTTGGTGTGTATTCCCTTGGTCGCCTCTTACGACATCCACGGAAGGATTGGGAGGGGTCCTATTCTAAGCCGAGACCACCACGGCTACACGCCGCTAGTATTAGCATAAGTAGGATTTATGTTTTTTCCATATCAAATTATATCAAGATCTTTTGTTGTGAGAAAGTAACAAATATATAGAGTTACTTCCGATTTTAAAACATTAGTATGGATTTCTATCCTTAATCAGAAACGATGCATACCTAACTTCATTGAAAAAAAACGCGCTCATTGAAACGTACAGCTCATCTGCCAATTTAATGAGGCTTACTGCAGGGAAAGCTTTTCATTTACTGTAGCGCTGGTTTGGTTCAAGTATTAGGTACATTCCAGTATATTGTACCAAGTATAAGTTCGTACGGGTGAAGCAGCGAGAGCTATCTCCGAAAGTTTTTTTTTGCAAAAACTAACTGGCTTCGGCTATTTAAACATAATGAACCATAATCCGGGCATTTTTGGATGCATGAAAAAAGGAAGCCTTACAGGATCACTCGTGTGTTTTTCTGTTCACTGCCAATTCGCACTTAATCTACTGGACCGTTTTAGTTGAAATTTGGTACACATATGAAATTCTGTGAACCAATCACGGAAGAGTAACGTAAATAAAGTAGTAGTTCTACGAAAACTAGACAAACTCGCGAGAACAAACTTTTTGCACATGCTTTTCGAGTTAAACAGTAGTCTGCGCGGACGAAGTCACGGGCGGGAAATCTAGTGGGCCATAAAAGAGATCTCATTAACGTTATAAGATCATCAATCTCGTTCCGAATATATATTTATTAGGGTTCCATAGTCAAACAAGGAACCTTTATAGTTTCGCCAAGTTCGTCTGTCCGTCTGTCCACTCGTCTGTCTGTAAGTTACGGCCATTATATTCAGAAACTATTAACACTACAAAATAGAAATTTAGCATATGTATAGATCGCCATATCCGTAGAATAGGGCCACAGTGGCCGTTAGGTTTTTATGTATTTATTGAATTTTTGGGATGTTATAATGCATATGCATCTATTGACATTGGCAAAAAAATAATTGACCTTATTTTGATTTAAAAAAATATATATTTTTGTTTTACGCAAACAGCCACGTAACAATATTCTCCGACGAATACCGCCACTAACGCCAGTACAACCGATTTTTTCCGTTGAAAACGGCCACTGTCGCCTCAGCGACTATGTTCCACGCAAATATCTGTGCGGGGAGTCAGCGGTAGAGGTCATAAGCGCATCGCTGCCATTACTCGGCGGAATTGCTTGGCGTCGGGCATTGGTCGTGGTCCACCTGCTCAGTTCACCTGGGTGGACCACGGGCACTTTTCAAGGCGAAATAAGTAACCAATGAAGAGACTTCGTGAACGTGAGTAAACAGATCATTATTGAACCACACTAGTTAAGTAGTACTTATTTTAATAGAAATTCAGGTCTGACGTCAGCATTAGGTACCTGCTTAGGTATCTACTCAGACCTACCTATGGGCACACACTGAATAACATCAGACTTTATTATGTACAATTAAATAAAACTCCTAGGTACCAACCTAATCCAGGGACTTTAATCTACGTAGGTATCTAACCTGCTTGTTAATAAAACACCTAGGTACGTACCTAATCTAGGGACTTTATAGACCTTTTAAACAAGGTCTTATCTCCAGTTTTGAAAAATAGTACCACCATATTATACTCCTGTGCCATGCCTCGAGTATTCTGCACAGTTGACAACGGAGTTAAAGAAGACCTGAAACTTCTTGAGAATAGGTTTACCTTTAATAGCTCCGATGTAACTCCGTCTTAACCGGAAGCTTTTCTATTTTATTATCACAGGGCCATCTCCATCTCTTCTAAGCTGACGTCTGGTAGCTCATCAGTATAGAGGCGAGTCAATGTGGCTCTTGAATCCTCACAAACAGTCTCTGGCCTCTCTTTTTACGGACACTTATACGCTTCGCATGCTCCTAGCATGCGAAGCGTATAAGTGTCCGTAAAAATCAAAGGTGAGTGATGACCACGAATAGAGTGATGTATTCTAGATCATCATGAGTGATGTATTATAGATATTCTAGATATGACGTCTGGTAGATCATCAGTCTATAGGCGAGTCAACGTGGCTCTTGAATCCTCACGAACAGTCTCTGACCGAGGAGCATGCAAAGCGAAAGGTGAGTGATGACCACGAATAGAGTGACGTGTTCGCCATTGATGTTAACACCATATCCATTCCAGTTCAGAAGCTTGAATATATCTTCCAGTGCAGAGGTGAACAGTTTCGGAGAAATAACGTCTCCTTGTCTCACCCTTTTTTGCAACTGGATAGAATTCGTGCTCCGATCCTAAAACGGATAGTCATGGTGGCCTTGCTGTAAAAACACTTCAACACTTGTACCGGTAGTCAATCTGGCACTGCTGTAAAGACTGTAGCACTGCCCAGGTCTCGACTGAATCAAAGGCTTTCTCCTAGTAAACAAACGCTAGACATAGTGGCCGATTTTACTTTTCGGTCTTCTGTATAATCAGCCGGAGCGTGATTTAGGATGTGGTCTACGGTACTAAAGTCTTTCTGGAATCCAGCTCGTTCGGGAGGCTGTTAGTCGTCAAACATACGAGCGAGACTGTAATTACTCTCGAAAACAGCTTATAGACGTGCAGCGAAATGGGCCTATAATTCAAGAGGGTGTTATTACCTTTCTTAAAAAACAACACCATTACGCTCCTGTGCCACGCCTCTGACCCTCGAGGATGACGGAGTTAAACAGCCTCTGAAGGACTTTAAGTACCAGTGATCCACCCGCTTTCAGTAGCTCTGTCGTTATTCCATCCTCCCCTGGTGCCTTGTTGCTTTTAAGCTGATTGAGAGCCATTCTGATGTCGTATAGGCTAGTCCGGGATATCTTCGATATAATGTCGGGTCAAACGGGATTTTGCATCGCTAGTCGTGCTAAGAGAACTACGCGATAAGTTGTATAATTGTCCATAGAACTTCTCGAGCTCACTTAAAATCTCTGGCTTCAACCACTGTATCGCATTCGGTAAGGATTTGGAAGTGATTTTGGAGCTCCATTTTAAAGCTCTTGGGGTTTTGGATTTGGGCAGGACTTGGGCGAAGACTAGATCTCATCAAATGAGACCTTTCCAGCTTTACGTTGATATTCAATGAGTCTCTTACCATGGGTGATCACTGCCGGTCTCAACCCTGTTGATCACAGAGACATCATTGAATATATGCCTATTGGTCGTCAAAATGAAATCTAACTCGTGTTTATGACCGCCAGGGTGCAGCCATGTCCATTTCCTGGACGGACACTTCTTGATTAATCATAAAGAGTCCCTCCTTTTCCATGAAGTCGGCCAATCACTGACCCTTTTGGTTCCACTGTCCAAATCCAAATTGCCCCACTCTCAGTTCATCGCCATTCCTCATACCCAGGCGAGCGTTGAAGTCCCGAATCACCACTGTGAAGTGTGTTTTCGGGGCATGTATGGCATTGGAAATTTCGTCGTACATAGCCTCCACTTCATCGTTCGGATGTTTCGAGTGTGGGGGCACTTGTAAGACCTTCAACGAATACCGTTCAGTTATTCTGAGTATAAGGTATGCCACCTTGCTCGAAACGCTTTCGATCTTCAAAATGTTGTTGACAAGGGACTTGTGGACGAGAAACCCGATACTGTGTTGATACTGCTGGTCACCCACCTGGTAATAGAGTTAGTTGCCGTAATTGAAGGTAATCGTATCCTCGGACTTCTGATAACCCTATAATATCCCAGCGCAACTCACTTACTACATCTTCCAGCTCTATCAACTTCTCATCGGTCTTCAAGGTGCGTGCGTTATAGGTTGCCCGGTCCAGAAATCGTGGGGGTTGGTAGCTGGGTCTCTGCCGGGGATTCTTAGCACCCCCTGCTCCACCGTTACCATGGCTGCTACTGGTGCCAGGAATAAAGGAGCCGCCCGAGACTGGGGGCCGTCTTTGCGGTGTGTTTATCATATAATTGGGGGGTTGCCATAGTCACCACACTTGGCAGGTGGATTGGTGACCTCTGTGTTACAATTATGTACTCGAAGGACGCTGCTGCCCATCTTCCGGTGTGTATTCCCTTAGTCACCTCTTACGACATCCACGGGAGGATAGGGAGAGGCCCTAATCTAAGCCGAGACCACCACGGCACATAAAACTTATAGAAATATAATATAACATTGTAATATACTTCCGGCTCATATCATCTATCTATTTATACTATAATAAAACTGTAAATGGGCTAAATCTGTACATTAAATATTTTTTTAATTTGAGTCTGTCTGTCTGTCTGTCTGTCTCTTTGAACACGCATCACGCTGAAACTACCGGACGGATTTTGATGCAACTTGGCACAATCATAGCTTATGTTATGGATTAATATTTAGAATAGTTTTTATCCCAAAAAAATCACGAGTTCCCGCAGGATAGTGGTTGTAAGTTATTTAAAAGAACACATATTACGTTGAAACTACTAGACGGAGTTTGATGAAACTTGGCACAGTCAAAGTTCATATTATGTATTAAAATTACGGATTCTATTTATCCCCAAAAAATATAGGGTTCCTGCGGGATAGGTATTCAAAGTTATGATAGTTTAAATGTAATATAAATAAAACATTAAAACTGTATCATAATTTCGACCTTCACGATGGCACGATGTTGTTTGGCACAGCGGGAGTATGCCGGCCTGCCAACCCAGACGTGCCTGGGTCGAAATCACTTGCTTTTTGAAATATTTTGCTCCATATTTTTAAGCATTTACATATTTTATGCGTTATTTTTACATTTTCCTCGATCATCATTGTCATTTCCTGAAGTAAACCGTCAAATCGTTTCAACAAATTCGTTTCAAGGTCACAATAATTCCAATTCAGATAATTTAGAAAAAACTCAAAAACAGTAAAGAATTCTGTCAATTTAGGTACTTTGTTTTTTTTTTCATTTGTAAATTTGTTAGTTTTACCAGAAGAGCATGTTTAAAAAAGAAATAAATTATCATTACCTATTCTATCATTTACAATCCCTCATAGCAAATAAACCAAAGGCATTAAAGCTCTCCCTCCGATTTAACTAGATGGCGTTGATTGACCTTAAAACACGCAAGCATTTCATTCACTGCAACAAAGGGTCCCGCTAAATTCAAACCTGTTAAGTTTTTCGGATTTGGCTCACACTAGCACTAGCACGACCTCTAGCTCTAAACCCTTGCGACTGGAAGTTGTCTGTTGAATTGCCTACCGTCCGGTTGATACACATTACACAGAGTACTTTGTACTTAGTTGATATCGATTTACTCTGCGCATATCTATATGTATATATAGATCAACCTATTCTGAATATACGTAACTTATACGAACTACGTATTTTAAAAACTATTTGACGGCTGAACGAATTTTGAAGAAATGTAGTATAATATTGCACCTGGTCCTCTGGACCTGGACCAAACCTACAACTGGTCTGGTGGTGGTTTGGCTTTAGGTCCTGGAATAACATGTGTGGGCTTTAAAATGAAATGACCACGCGGGCAAAGCCCAGCTAGTATTTTTATAAATGTTCACATGTGCCATAATTATAGTAAAAAACCTCCGAAATACTTAATTGTCAATCTTAAGTAATTATTTTGTTTGTGCCATTTAACTTAACAATTTTCTCGTAAAAAGCCACCACGTTGCTATTTCCGTCGAAAAAAGTCCTAACAGCTTTTAAATTTACGCGTGCTTTTCATTTTCCGTAGAATAAAGCCCGTATGGCGATTGGGTTCATGTAAATATGCTAAACTTCCGCGGAATACAGTCTTAAGGGACAAAATATATATAAAAACTGATGATATTATATAAAAAAATATATCACTGTATGCTCGTTCTATCACCTAATCGTTAAGGATACCATAAAACATACATTCTCTAATAAATTTAAGAGAAAATTATAAAAAAGTTCCCCCTGAAAACCTGTGGTTTTGCAATAGTGGCTCTTTACGACGGATAGGGCCAGATATTTCTAACTTTCACAAAGGAACATAATCCAACCGTAAAAACAACTTTGTTGGCGTATAACTCATAAAGTACTAGACCAATTGCAATGCTGTTTTCACAGTTGGGTAACTTAGGGTTCTTGCTACAGCATTCTAAGTATACGTATAGTTTCTTACGTATCCGACTAGCACTTGGTTGGTTTTTTCTGATGTGCCATTAAAATAAACGGGAACTGTTCCAACGGGTTTTGTTCTGTTGTTAACAGTTCCCGTAAATTAAAAACTATAATATACGAAATACTCGTAAATTATGATGAAAACTCTAAAATTGACGATCACGACGCTCGGTAATTAATTTAAGTTAAACTTGTAGAGTTCAGACTTACCCCACAAGACCATGTAATTAAATTAAAATCTCATTCACTTGTTTAATTTTTCAGATAGCTCTTTAGAAAATATTTTCTATGAATAATTTAGTCATATTTTATCTTAAAATGCGATCTAACAAGGTTGTATCAGAACAGAAAACTGGTTTAGTCTAACCATAATCCCTCAGGAGTCTTGTGAGCTAATTTGACAACAAGCAAACTGTTCACAGCTATTGCAAGCAATAAAATTAAATGGACAATACCTTAAGTTCACGATTCGTGAAATAAGCTCGTATTATTAATCATTAAGGGTCAAAATACGCTACAAATGAGCAGCGTCTTTGAAATTTTAATGGCAACTCTAGAAAGTACATTGTCAATTTAAATGCGTTATAATTTATTTATCGATGTGATTGTTATACTTGTATTTTTTTAGAAGAAATCGGTGAACCGGTTGATTGCTCTCAAGATATTGTTCATATCTAGGCCCCAATGTTGTTAGCTATTGAAACGCGATGACGCATGTCCTGCATGAAAATCACCAATTTTATCTATTTTCGCAGTCGGCTTGCTATTGGCTCGCTATTTAAGCTCGATTGTGGGCCGATAGCTGCTATCGATAGATTTTCACAAGAAGATCACAATAATTATGTTTTGACGCTCGTGCTTGATTGATTATTATCAATTTTATTTCAGTGGAAACCCTAAGGAATTTTCGGAAGTCGCAGCACATCCGTGCACTGTTTTGCTTTTGCTATAAAAGTGCGATAGTGAATTTGACACTTTATAGACAGTCCCATTGCAGGATTATCGCATGCGGTGGCAAGGCTTTCTGTCAATAGGTAACTAACAAACTTGGGGCCCTGATCTTGTGAAGACCAGCCAAAAAACTTTGTTTGTGGTCAAATTCAGTCTTGAATTTGAATTTAATTCTTCGTACCCGCCATAAATGATGAGAAGCACGAAAACCTGAATCGAGTGTCATCAAAAAACTCCTTTTAAGAAAGCCTTAACATCAAGTTGACTCGATCAAACTTAAGCTTGTTAAATATTTTTTAATGAACTGAATGGCAAAAATGTGTTTAAAGCTGCAGTCATTGTGCTGGTGCTGTTTACGAAATATTCGGCTCCAAGGTGCCCTGATTTCTTGAGTTGCAGTTTTTTTAATCCATTAAGTACAGATTGAGGAAAATTTCTTATAACTAGGGTACTTGCGCATAATACGAATTTCATAAAAAAGTTAAGATGGCCAACTAGAATTTACTAGTTTACGAGATAGCTGATCATGTTTTACCAAATTTGTTGGCAAATTACGAAAAGCTCCTGAACCGATTGCAATGCAGTTTTTACAGTTGGGTAGCTTAAGATCCTGACTATAGAACCGTAAGCTTTTGCGTGACCCACACTTACTTGGCCAGTGTTTGTGTGTAATGTTCACTCATATTAATGTTTGTTTCCGAGTCATGGATGTAATATTTGTGTCTATGTATGTTTATTTATTGTACCAACAACATAGTACCCATCATAGTGCATGGTATCCTAGTTTGGGGCTAAGTAGGTAATCTGTGTGAATTTTCCTAAATCTGAGATTTCTGAGTCGTTTTTTATATATTTTTTATTTCAAAGAAACCTTTTTCTTTTCTTCTTTTTAGACTCATTGTTATTCATTTATTCAGATAGTATGATCAGTAGTTTATAAAATTCATTAAAAATTGATTAATTTTAATGCGAAGCTTAGTGCGGTTTTGCTTTCAACGCCCACGGTTCTAAAGGAAATACATAAGTGTTCTAAGTGTACAAGCAATCTGCGCAATATCCAGCAATCTAGGTTAATGTTGATGGCGCGAATACACGACACACTTCGGCGAATGTCCAAAACGATAATCTCAGCTGTTGTGGTTTAACAATAACTTTGTAATCCTCAAAGTCGTCACAGGTCTTTAGGTGGTCCGACAAACTCTGAGGGTGGTTCCACAACTCTGCAGACGGTCCAATGAAGAGCTTCTCTTCTCTTCTCTCTTTTTTTCTTCTTTTTTTTTTTTTTTTTTTTTTTTTTTTTCTTCTGCAGGCCTCCATACATCAGCAGTCATCACATGGCTGTGACGGATTGACTGTAGATTGGCCATGTGATGCGTGTTAATGTGTGAAGCACCGCAGAGCTGTGAAACCACCCTGACACCACTGCTTGCCGGTCAGCGTTACCCCATTCGATATACAGTCACTGAAACCACGTTAATTGTACATTTCTTGTGTCTAAAGTTATTTAATGCTACAAATTTACTTGTATTTTCCTCTATAATATCCGTATTAATTAAACCTACAGATAGAAGGGGAATAGATTCCATATTACAGAAAGATAATCTTTACTTGCCCCTAATTGAAGCTTCCAGTTTGTTGAGCTGCTATTTCATTAGTTTGTTACCGTTACACTGAATATTATTCTGATCCTTATTCAGCGTTTCGTTCATCGGAGAAGTGGCATTCAGTACTGCACATTATTTATTCGTAGATAATTATGGTTCCCAATACACATGATGGTTATCACTTTGTCCCAAATCTCTTAAATTATGGGATGAAGTTGACCAAATCGAAATTAAATTGAATAAAATTTAGCGTTCTAAAAATAAATGAAACATAGGTGAATGAAGATGGTGGATGCTAAAATTACCTAAATTTAAATGTGTCATTAATATTTGTATCATTGGCTATATTTTTACTCAACTACTGCAATGCAAAGAAAAGGTTATGGGTTCAAACTAAAACCTTGGTCCGATTTTGACAAGCGAGGTATCAATCGATTCATCTTCATCGCAAGAGCACAGATGACCTAATAATTTGCAAGTGTCGTAGTTTTTTTTTACCAGACCGTAGTCGGGTTTTAATTTTTGAACTTATGACTTGTTTTATGTACGTTATGCTAGAAACTAAGTAGAAAAGTTAATGTCACTAAGATGTTTTGTCTCAAATTGCATCATACTGGTAGGTCTATTGTCCCTAAATCTCAGATAAATGTATCTAAGAATCACTTGCAATCCTCATGACACATTCCAACGGAACATTAAAAAAAACTCGAGAACGCTCTCTCATGCAAACATCAGTCATACTGGAGAACCTTTAATTTCGATAATACGAGTATATAGGGCAGCTTTGCGATCAGCCGTAAACGACAGAAATGTCAAGATATGAACAACTATCTGTTGCCATTGGCGTTGCCCGCGCGTTCTTTTTTTTCATTTAATGAACTTTGAGTAAGCCGTTTCTCCCCTTGCTGTCCACTAAATCTATTAAAGCAAGAGTGGCTAGGAAAAGATCCACCCATAAGAATGCTGCGCTGCGCGAACATAAATAAATGAAGCAATCACAAGTATTAGTGGATCCCTGCTCACCCCTTAGCTTCCTGGTCAGATCTGGTTGACAGGCAGCTTAGGTATTGAATTTGAATTTCGACCTGTACGTTAAAATATATATATGTTAAAGTTTTACGTATCTAGGCTAGGTCAGTTTAAGGCTGTGCGTTCATTATCAATCAGTCAATCCCGGACAAGAGAAAAAAAGTAGAATGTATTGAATAAACTGAATTTATAAAACATTTTCAATTCCAAGAAATGTAAGAACTTTTGAAAATAGAGGGACTTTTTGGTGGAAAACAAGTGCAAACTATTTGAACTTGAAATAACTCAGTGCACACTAGCAATTGCATTCATACAATAAGACCATTGAGAGTAAATCTGCTTCCACTGAGATACTGTACGAAAAAAATCAAATATTATTAAAAAAAATAAAAAAATAACAACAAGAACAACATAACTAAAAAATGCAATGTAACAGAAAATATTATATTGATAAAACATTATTGTTAATTCAAAAACTTTAACAAACATCTAAATGAAACACTCACAAACTTCAACATTTTTGATTTAGAAATAGAAGGTACAGTCGGAACACAATGTAACAGAAAATATTATATTGATTAAACATTATTGTTAATTCAAAAACTTTAACAAACATCTAAACGAAACACTCACAAACTTCAACATTTTTTATTTAGAAATAGAAGGTACAGTCGGAACACAATGTAACAGAAAATATTATATTGATAAAACATTATTGTTAATTCAAAAACTTTAACTAACATCTAAACGAAACACTCACAAACTTCAACATTTTTGATTTAGAAATAGAAGGTACAGTCGGATCACAATGTAACAGAAAATATTATATTTATAAAACATTATTGTCAATTCAAAAACTTTAACAAACATCTAAACGAAACACTCACAAACTTCAACATTTATATCTATTTGTAGGATCTATAGAATACTTTACTTGAAAATACAAATTGATAACATCGGAGTTCGTGACCAAAAAAAACACAATACCGTTTGCTTTTCGACTATCAGCGATCTGCGGTTGCTTTGTAAATGTAAACAGAAACGCCGACTTACAGTAATGGCAGGCACAGTGAGAAAACAAACCTTGACGATAAATAATATTATTAAAAACACGTTAGAGTCTGCTCATGCGAAACGCACAACCAAAATACAAACCCGTTTAGAAGACTCAGTCCCAAACTACACCTAAAGTTATTCTTCCAAACAGAAAATAAATCATGTCTTTTCTTACAATGTTTTGATGACGAAAGTTTCTGACACGACCACCATGAGGAAAAGTCGGGAAAAATTCACTACTGCAGAAGAAAACTGTTAAAAAATTAGGCGTCCGTTTGTTTGTTATCTTGCTTAGTTAAATTTTTTATAGTCCGTGGAAATAGCTCGTAAAATAGTGTAGGTATTTTGTAAGAAACTTTGTTTTGTGTAGTCTTATTCATCATTAAATTAGGTTTTCTTTGGAGATATCATGTTCTACAAAGGAGAATGCAATATTTTTAGGAACCTGTCACCGCTGACTGTTTATCTTTCCGTCGGTCACCGGCTTGTCCAGCCTAAAAGATTTAACTTGACATTTATAGGTACATAAAATGTGTAGTAAATATGAAAAATCGAATTTTAAAAGTATGTTGGGAAAATATACAGTTATTAAATACTTTTTTATTACCAATCAACTAAATTTTAAGGTTTGTTCAGTGAACGAGTCCTATGATTTATATATTAAGGTGTTTGAAGTAAGGAACCCAGAATATGCTATTCCAGGCTCACTACTTGGTCAATTATTTTACACATTTGATAACATATTTAAATTAACTTTAGTTATGTTATGTTATGTTATCCATATAAATTGATGAAGTGTAAGTTCAACCACTAGAAATAATTTTTAGTTAATTTTATCGATATGCATTCAGACTAGCTAACTCTATGATATATTCTTGAGCCCAATAGCTCCGTTGCCATGTTCAGTGAATTACTGCAATGGCTTCGCTAGTTAAATCAATCGCACTTGATTTTATTACCCCAGCAAAAACCCTTCCACCGATATAATCTCCAGAGGACAGTCTGGGAACCCGGCTACGCGCTGGGGTTGGTCCCTGTCGGGAAAACAAGCACTGATGAGGTTGATGATTTAAGTTTAGCATCGTTTAATACAGGAATTTTAAAATGGATTAGTTTCTACATACAACATATAAACATGCATCATTATTCAAGTACAATCTGATTAGCTGCAGTATATTCACTAACAGTGCCCACCAACCCAGTCCAGAACACGTTGTTTGCACAATACTGCTTGGTGCTTCTATATCTAACAAAGGGTAACAATTCCCCAGATGAAACTCTAGCAGAAGAGTGCTACACAACAAAAAGTACCAAGTTAATGAAGCCGTTAAAGTTTTATAACCATATGTTTTGCAGAGAGAATACACCAGGAGAGATAATGGTCAAATTAAGACAGAAACATGAAACAAAATACTAATGGATGCTGAGTAGACAGTACATATAATATATTCTTAACAAGCTGTGTCCTTAACGTTGCCCGCATGTCATTTTTCTGGATTAAAATGATGTGTTATTATTTGTTACCAATACTCAAAATTAGAACAATTTCCCTTCAAGAGTTAAAAAGATATCTAACAGTGAAAACCGCATCGCAATCGTTCCAGTAATTGTTACGTGATGCGTGAACAAAGAAACAGGACAGACACCATTAAAATGTTTTTCTTTCTTGTGCAGTAGCCTTATTTTAAGCTGCCTAAACATTTTTTTTTAAATATCGTTATTATAAGACGTATAGTATATACGAGTATACATAAGTGGATAGGTGGAGTGACGATCTGCGAAGAGCGGCTGAAAGAAAATTGATGAGGTGAGCTGATGACCGAGCTCAGTGGCGTGCATTATGAGAAAACTACGTCCAGCAGTGGACAGATATAGGCTAATGGTGGTATAGATATAAGTATAGGCAGATTATTATACGTATAGATGTGTGCTGTGACAGTGCGGTCCATATAAAACATTGTCTGCGCGTCCTGCGTGGTAACTTTTAAACGGTAAAAGTAAAATAAATTAGTATGGCCTTTGTCGTCATGCACACTATTTCCTTGGCAAATTTAATCAAAATCAGTTCAGTCGTAGAGGCGTGAAAATGTAACAAACAGACAGAGAGAGAGTTATTTCATTTTCTGGTATACCTAATACAGTAATTATGGGGTTACGTACATGATGTACGTTCAACGTACATGACTTTCCCCTATGACTGATCCCTATCGATTATGGTGTCGCTGCTGCGAAACATTACACTAACTTCGCATTCGAAATATCAGTGCGATTTTTGACACAATATTTAATTTACATAATCTTTTTCTAAGCTGTTTGAACGTGTGCTCAAAACATTTCTTTCAAACAATAAACCAACATCGAAAACCTTTAATATTTTCATAGGTACGAACTAACCAACAAAGTACAAATTATATAAGAACCAGATCAGATATATATATAGAGATCAAGTTTAAGATCATAGTCTTATGACTTCAAGTTAAAAGCGGCTTTACGCTGCATTTAGCTCAAACTAAGTTGAGATCTGTAACTCAGTTCCGACTGCAGTTAGCTAAGTTAGCATTTGTAGTAAAGTTGTTTATAGTTAATTACATAACTTTACTGCAAAAATGTATGTAAGTACAGTTTTTTATGGCGACTCAAAACACTCGTCGTGCCCCGGACAGATAAAACATGTGACACCATAAATATTGAGTAAAAATACATATAAATTCAATAATTTTAGCAAAAATATAAAAAATCTGATTAGAAGATAAGCCTACGCGTTTTAGAAGACCGTTATAAATTACACTAACACCCATTAAACTTTACCAAGTATTCAATCGCAGAAGTGTGCAGCATGGAGCGAACCATTAGGTAAAATTCCGCTCGCTTCGTCCCTCAAGTGCGTAGAGAAGCCCTAACTTTAATTACAGACCAAACCGTTAATTTATTTGTTATCAATTGGAAAAAGCATTCCAGTGTTGCCATTGATGACGAAAATTTTCGATGAAGATATGGCACGCTCTAATATCACAAGAACTGGATCAGACATGCAAATACACACAAGTACACTCTCAAACACACACACACACACACAAACACACACCCTTGTTCGCGGCTTTAATAATACGCGGACCTTTACAAAAATCCGGGTTTTGCGGGCCTACCTTTCCCGTTGCTTTAGCGAAGTGTTAATACCGTACGAAAAGTAAGCTATCTCTGTCCAGCATGATTCTTTGGTCAGAATTTCGATACACTCAAAAAGGACAGAGATATTAAATGGTAAACTTTCATACTAAAACCCCGATTATGCGGTCCGACCGCATAATAAGAAGGCACGAACGCTCTTCACACAAGTCCGCATAATCTAAAGTCATACTCTTATACACAATGCCCGCATAATATTCATAAGCTATACTCATTTACACAAGGACCGCATAATAATCAAAAGTCATACTCTTTTACACAATGCCCGCATAATATTCAAAAGTCATACTCTTTTACACACTGTCCGCATAATATTCAAAAGTCATAGTTATTTACACACTGACCGCATAATAATCAAAAGTCATACTCTTTTACACACTGTCCTCATATTATTCGAAAGTACTCTCGTATTTTACAAAAGTCTGCTCAGTATTCTAAAGTCGTACTTACTATTTAACAAATACTGACCGCATAATATTCTGCCATGTTATATTACACAGTAAAACTTTAAATCCCGATTATGCGGACCTACCATATAAGAAAAAGGCACGAACGCTCTTAACACACTGTTCGCATAATATTGTAAAATCAGACCCTTTATGACACTTTCTGAATAATTATAGTACTATAGATGAATTCGCTTACACAAAATCGTCCTTAACGACAATAACATTTTTCAAAAACATACGTTGCGCGTTGTTTTGGCCACGCACCGACAAAACGCAAGATTCCGGCCCGTCCCGTACCGCAACTGACTATCGTCAGCTTTTAAATTTGTAATCGACTTCACAAAAGGAGACGGCTATAAGTTATAATTATGTTCGATTGTATGTTCTTTTATTGTGTATGTTTTCTGATTTCTCCGTCAATTGCAGACCGATATTGAAAATTCTTTTTTGTTTGAAAGTGTATACTCTCGAGGTGGTCTCATATAAATTGCATCAAAATTGGTTAAGTAGTTTTTTGAAATTAAATAGATTTTTCGTAAATTGTGCTCATATTACCTTTAATCTCCAAGATTTTATTAATTAGTGTTTTAATAATGCAAAAATACAACATAAGATAAGAAAGAGTTTATTGAAGGTGTAGAACGTTGGTACATATTATAAAAAAAGGATTAAAATTTTGTCACATAGTAATGTGACAAAATTTTAAGTTAATTGAGGGTTTGTTTTTCTTAATTCACGCTTGTTAATTGAGGGTTTGTTTTTCTTAATTCACGCTTGGAAGTATCCAAGCGTGAATTAAGAAAAACAAACCCTTCTGTCATGTCTAAGTTAAAGATTAAATAAAAAAGTTCTTGGATGTGCTGTACCATTAGGTTTTTTTTTTTAATCTGGATAAAGGATGCACATTTTTTAATAGTTTGCAAACATATAATACAACATAAAAGGTCCTGTAGTTTATTAATAATATTTCAATATTTGATGTTCAAAATTAGATTGATATCGATTTTATGTTTACACCGTAATAATCAATTAAAAATATTTACATAGCACATTATAATGCGCAACTAATTGTGATTACTACACTCAAAACAGAATTCATAAAAATCTTTGTTTTTTTAGAAATGTCGCCCAAGATCAAGAGGGGTTAACCAATTATACGAAAAAAATAAAAGTTGCCATATCTAAATACAAGTTAACTTATAAATTTGTAAAGTTGTGATCATCTGAACGGAACTGAACAGGTGCATAAACCAGGTGTTGGCCCTTCGACGTCTGGATGTTGACTTTTGTTTTTGGGATAACTTATCCACTTACCTTTTCATTGTCCCCAAAAGTGTTCCTCATTTACAAAAACCTTTTATTTAAGCTACACATCCGTGTTTCATCATCATCAGCCTATATTAATAATAATAATAACTTATTGTGCAGTAAAGGTACAATCATAACTAAATAATTACATAATCTATTCCATAGCCTCCCCACTAGGATTCCCTGTCTCGGGGAGACTATTTTTCCCGGGTAAAACAAAAATGTTATTTATCTAATGAGTTGTAAATTTATAAACAATAATTTATATTACTTACTATTATTTTTTGAATAATGCTAGTAAATAGTATACAAAGACAAACACAATATTATATCATATCTATACATTAAAAAAAACACCCAAAATTAATAAAAAAATAATTTAATATTAGTCCACTGCTACTCTCCTAATGCACTTCACTGGGATAACTGAGTCTTCAGCTCTCTTCATCCATTTTCTTTCAGCCTCTTTTCGCAGGTCATCACTCCACCAGGCCACAAGGCGTCCTACATTATGTTTGCCTAAACGTGGTCTCCACTCGTGGAGTACTCGTCTACCCTAACGGTTATCGGTTCTTTGGGAAATGTGACCACCACCAGTTTAGCTTGCTTATCCTTAGAGCTTTGCCAGTAACCTTGCTTCTCCATCAGATATCTTCATTACCAATCTTGTCCTTTAGATAAACTTCAAGCATAGCTCTCTTTATAGCTCGCTGAGAGACCTAACATTTGTGGACTAGTTTGACCGTGATTGTCCACGTTTCGGCTCCGTAAGTCATAACTGGTAGGATGCACTGATTGAAGACTATTGTTTTCTTCTTAAAATTGTTCTTACCTAATTGCAATATTTGCGTTAGGTAAACATATTGTTGGGCAACTTCAAAAGGCCATTGACTGCAATCAGTTCCAGGTCAATAAGATCGTTTAACATGATCTTGGTCTTATCTATGGTTCAATCCGAGACCGATGCTTTCAGAAGCATCAACTAGGTTGGACAGCATACTTTGCAAGTCTAGCATCGACTCCGCCATTAGGACGATAACATCGGCAAATCGTATGTGTGAGATGTTTTCGCCATTGATATAAATGCCCGTGCCCGTATAAACGTCCATGTTTGGGTCACATAAATTCATATGTGTACCAAATTTCAACTTAATCGGTCCAGTAGATTCGGAGCACATTTATTGTGACAGACGGACAGACAGAGAACACATGAGTGATCCTATGATTGTTCAGTTTTTATTTGGACGTACGGAACCCTAAACACAATTTCAAGACATAAGTAGTTACCTAACTAAAATAAATAAAAAATATTTTATAAAACTACCTATAAAAATTCATAGAATACAGGAGCGCAACTGCATTTTAGTTCTGGATCTAATCCGGGAATTCAAGATAAACTTAAAAGCTTGTAAATACTAGTACTTTTATTGGCACACAAATACAAATAGATAAAAATATGAATTTAATCATCTATGGAAGTGCGGTGCAAATGGCGTTGTCATAAATGACAGTAGCTCTCCGCGCTGCCTGCGCTCATCCCACTGCAACAGAGCATACGCTCCAACAAACGTTAAACGTAAAAGGCGCATTTTATAATGAAACGTACGTATTTTAATTACACAGAACCAAGTCCGCATTTTGCATCACATACGTAATTTAACACAGGGCGAGCGCATAATCAATCGCAGACTAACATACACAGGACAAGGTCCGCATTTTACATCACATACATACTATAACATAGGGCGAGCGCACAATCAATTGCAGACTAACATACACACCTCGAGGTCCGCATTATAATAACGTACTCTTACACAAATAGGACTGGTGGCGCCACGTGGTGATTACACACTGAACTAAAACATTAACGGATGTTAACTAAAGTTGTCAAAATATATCCCTAATATGCGGTCATTTTTCATATATTGCTAAGATTTCACCAGTCAACCAATCTCATCGCGAATAATTCAAAGATATATTTGAGACCTCGTCAAATTATTATGCAGACGTCCGCACAATCGTGGTTCCTGTCACGGTAAAGTCCGCATAATATTAATGCCGTAAATACACACAGACACACATACATACACACACACACACACACACACACACACACAAACACAAAGCTGCAATCCCACATGCTACACAAACGCCAATCTGATTGTAACTGAGGCCAAATTGTGTGCGTTGCACCCAATTTATGTGGTCCTTGCCCGCGGAGCTGGTAGCTAATCATCCTCTTTTTATACGCTTTATATTAGCTTCACTTGCATGTTTGTATGTTTGTATGTTTGTAACCGACTCCTTTGGACGCTATTTTGACCCACTTTAAACCTTTAAACGGTCAGATTTCATTAAAATTTTGCATACCTGTCAAAGACCGAGAACAATGCATTCGAAAAAAAAAAGAAAAAAGTAGAAAATATTTTTTTTTCTTATTTACACTATTAAAATTTATTTTCTATTTTTTAGTTTGGGTTTCTACATAAAGCGTGTTATTTAGTTTTTTAAACTATTATTTTTTATTAGATCTATGACTTTACCAAGATGTTTTCATTTTTATAAGTTTTCTCCGAGTAAATAAATATGTAGGTACCAAACGTCAAAAGCGGCAACAGCGTTTTCCTGCGACAAGTAACTAAGTTTACTTCAAGTTGTCGGCCGCTAACTTTATCGTTAATAACAATACCTAAACACGGTAAAAATACGTAAAATACTTAGGTACTTGCTAACGCCCGCAATTTTGTCCGCGCGGACTGCCGTTTATCCCAAACAAAAAGCAACGTATGTTCAGCTAGGCTATGCTAGCTGTTAAACACCAATGCAAAATTTTATTATAGCACCAACGCTCTTGATGCTTTTTGACACTTTTTTGACTGATTTGTTATTATTTCGTTTCCACGGCAACCGTTTATGTCATTCCGTTCCTCACAGCGAGTAATCGTCATTTTCTAGTTTTCCCGTAGCAACAGAACAGTTTAAAAAAATACACTAGCGCATAATATGAATTTACCGACAAAATCAGCACGACAATTTAATGTAGGTTTTATAGTTGACGAGCCATAGTCAACCAAAATAACGCCGAGCTATGTCCGCGTCACGCTAAACAAATTCCATAATTAGAGACAGAATCCATAAGTAAATGAAACATATCTGTTGGCATATTACTTAGAAACTACGATTAGCAGATGATTACAATGCGATTTCCATAGTTGGGTACCATATGGAGCCCTAAGTCTATGCGTGTCCATCATTACGTAGGTACGGCCGGTTTATTAGTTTTTCGCTCGAACTCGAAAACTGTGCGCCTTAGCGACAATACTTACAGAAAAATTAAAGCTGAGTAATAATCCCACAACTTTGTTCATTTACATTACTTACAGAACACCTGCGCTGTCTTAACAGGCTAATACTAATACAGGCTCCTATGAGGTTCCTATCTTAATTAACCTGGAAATAAATAGAGAGAGTATTTGCCTAAATATAATTAGTTACGAAACATTATTTGGTAGGTCAGCGGTATACGTAATGATACGAAATTATTACCAGTCAAGTTCATTCGATGCCTAAAATTGTTGTATTACTATAGAGATGTGCTTGCAGCTTTACCCGCGTAGACATGTTCCTGGGATAAAAGTACCATTAACAGTTCTAAATATGGAAATTCTTCAAAATTCATTTAGCTTTCAAATAGTTTTTACCTGACTGCGGAGAGTAATGTTTTTTTGGGCTGTATGTATATGGGTATGTATGTTGGTACGTTTCTTTGGCGCGTCCTGCAGCCTTAACGGCGTGATGGATTTTGATAAATGAGGTATCATTGGATTCGTTTTAATCACGAAAGTGACATAGGATATTTAAGTGTCGAGAAAACTAATATGGAGGCTTAGAGCTTCCATATTGTATTTCCGACAGAGCAAAAAATTACCAAAACCTACCAAAATGAAAGATTTTAAAAGAGCATTCTAATAACATATAATTATTAAAGCTCCCTTGACCCTTAAAAAAATGTAGGCTGACCTCACGATTATAAATTTTTGGCCAAATTGCCAAATTAATTCATTTCCGGGGAAATAAAAATGTAAAAAAATACTGTGAGCTGTAGACCTCGCGAGTAAAAACTTTTTTGCAAACAATCTAGCAGTGCACAGTAGCGCCATCTAGGTACCTTATTGTACAACTAACATCAATAACCAAGGTGCTCCATCAATCCCTATCTAGTAGGTAAAGGGCTGATTAACCTAAAAGTGATCAATTTACTGCATTTTGAGGAGCTATTATGCTCATCACGTTGAAGATCCTAATCAGATTTTCACCAAATTTTAATGAGACCAATTTAAAGTTACTACCTTTCATATACAAAAAACCATCGAAATTGGATTTAATAAGGCGGAGATATTCAGTAGCCTCCTTTTTGCCCCTCTTTGGGGGAAGTACCATCCCAATCAAAAATCCCCGACGAAAAAAAAAAAAGTTTTACTTGTGTACCAAGTTTTGTCTACATCGGTTGAGAAATGCGACCTGTAGAGGAGAACACCCGGAGATCTGGACAGAGATCCGGACATACGAAAGCATTTTTGGCCAAGCTGAAACAGCTATGGTTCGTTCGCCCTTCGCGCTCGCTCGGTCCATTATTATAAAAAAACCCGAATGAGAACATAACTAAAAAGAAGCATTAAATTCCTCCTTTTTTTTCTTTTTTGAGCTAGATCCTGGCGAGCTACCCTCATGTCTTCAAATGCATCATATATATATATATATATATATATATATCAAGAATCTAAAGCTTGTTTGCCTCTCTTTAGTTATGTTCACAGTTGGGATTTTGTTTTATTTTTATAATTATTTATTTATATTTGATCGATTGATCCACTTTTACTCAACGTATCGAGATAAGTTCACTAGGCTTTAAGACAGTTACATCCTAAGCTATAAAATCCTAAGCTATAATAACCTAAGCTATAAAAACCTAAGCTACACAAACCGCAATTCAATCGGTCCAGTTGTTTTTAAGTTATTACGTGATTACGTGATACGTGGATGTTAATGAAAAGTATCAATACTGTTATTCCAGAAACCGATCTGCCATTACCGAGCTGAGTAAACATAACTATAATGTACAGATGTTTAATATTCAACCCCAAAGAATTAGTTTCCCCGAATTAAAATGTAATTTGACCTTAATGCATCCTTACATAAAATAAGGATGAAAGGGAAATAAAGGAAATTCCTTAATAAATCGCATTCTATTTCATTTGTTCCGACTCAATAAGCAGTTTGACATGACTTGACGACTTTATTCAACGACTCTCCAATAAGTACAACCAGCTTCTATAATACTGACAGCAATAATAAGTATTGCTTATATTGGAGTAGGATCATTATCCTAGTGAAAATAGGAATTTATATACAAGATATACCCGCGGCTTCGTACGCGTGGTCATTTCTCTAGGTTAAAAGTACTACATGTTCTATTCCAAGGCTTAAAATACCAATAAAGTAACATTTGATCGAAATTCCCTCAACCGTCAAAAAGTTTTTATCGATTGCTCGGCTTCTACTCATCGGTTTGAGATACGAAGTACACCAGTTTTTAAGTCAAAGCAGTGAAACCCGCATCGCAAATGGTCCAGTAGTTTTAACGTGTTGCGCGAACAAACATACAGACAAACAATAAACAAACAGACAGACGCGAATTTAAAAAAAAATGTGTTCAGTAGCTTATTTTAAGTACCCTAGATAATTTGTTCTTCAATTATCTCCTTTGTACAGTTTTTTTCGCTCCTATTGCTTTATTATAAGTATAGATGTTTCAATCAATGCTTTTAAGTATTTTTTGTTCTAGATTTTTTGTCACTTGAAACATGTTATCTTAATGACCGTAATAAAACTGGTTAGGAATTAGAAGGAAGGAATAAATCACAACTTTTCTCGAGATATATAGGTATATCTTTATTCATCATCATAATCATCATCATCATCATTTCAGCTTTTCGAAGTCCACTGCTGAACATAGGCATGATCGGTTCAGTAGATGGAAGTATTTAAAAAAACTGTCGCTAAATATGAGCAAATAATCACATATTCAAGTAAAGCTAAACACAACAGATTGAAATAATATGGTACCTGTTTCATTAAGTGCAAAATTCAATTAAACCTTCATCTAAGAGTCTGGCAGACAATTTCTGTCTTTGTAGTAAGCAACTCTGCCCAAGCCTAATATTTAAATTCGATCGTCTGACCTTTTGTTAGCTATAGCTTTTCAGGTTCAGTAGCCGGAACGCTGAGTCGCGTTATTGGAGACAACATATATAATGAATTGGCAGAATCACAGAATAATAAAAGTACCTACAACCAGCGGAATCACAGTGCAAACTTGCTACGGCGTCGAAGTGGAAAAAGTGGAGTAGGACGCCGTTAGATACCCATAGACACCCAAAAGTACTCAAAGTTACAAGTTTGAGTTAAGTTACCTACAGATACTCTTAAGTGTTAATTTATAAATGTATTCTTCTGGTGACTAAGCTCAAATCTCGTTACTCAAAATGAGAAATGAGCATAATATGTTTCGCTTAAACTTTTTAGTTTAGAAAGTAATCTCATTTGATAAAGTGAGGTTGCGCCTAAATAACTAGAATATTATGTTACTAATACATAATATTCTAGTTTAATTTTAAGTTTAATGACTCCAAACTGTTATTAAATCTAGAAACTTATCAGTTTATTGTCTTTAAAAGTTACCTTACTGTATTCGATTCACTATACCATCTGTTTCTTTCGGACGCTATGCAAATTTATTCAATGTCTGCAAACAGTTTAGTGATTCTGTTTTTACGACCTCGATATCAATTTGAGCAGTGAATTTGGAAGTGGTGAACTACGACTCGGGTACGGTTGAGCAACGTGTCAGGGACGTTTGAGAAACTTCCGGGGAATATAGAGAAACATTTCGGGGAAATTATAACAGTGTTTCGGGTCTTTTAGCGCTCGATTGGTTTTTTACATTTTGTTTTGGAGGCTTGCCAGAGTTTTTGTATAATGTTTTTCTTTATCTAAATACTAACAAATTTTTAATCAAATTGAATTCGGTTGGTAAAATGTACGATGCAGAATAAAGTAACGTAAAAGTATTTGAGAAGTAACCGTAAAGGATAGAAAATAATGTAGGTACAAAGCCCGCAGTATGTTACTATCCTGATTATGAAGAACAATATTGGATTATAAATGAATCTTCTAACTGCGGGCTCTCTACGTTCCTCCCGATTTATTTTGTACATAACTACAGCTGTTCACAAAAAGTAGAATTCCGAACAGTTGCCTTTGACTATACAAGCCAGGGTAAAGTTTTCAATGCACTTTATGCCTTTTGTAGAGATATCGCGTGTGATCTCTACAGCTGTGATATTTATAGAGTACTAGCTGCGCCCGCGGTCTCACCCGCGTGGATAATTATCATGTGATCTCTACTGCTGTGATATTTATAGAGTACTAGCTGCGCCCGCGGTCTCACCCGCGTGTATGATTATCATGTGATCTCTACTGCTGTGATATTTATAATGTACTAGCTGCGCCCGCGGTCTCACCCGCGTGGATGATTATCATGTGATCTCTACTGCTGTGATATTTATAGAGTACGAGCTGCGCCCGCGGTCTCATCCGCCTGGATGATTATCATGTGATCTCTACTGCTGTGATATTTATAGAGTACTAGCTGCGCCCGCGGTCTCACCCACGTGGATGATTATCATGTGATCTCTACTGCTGTGATATTTATAGAGTACTAGCTGCGCACGTGGTCTCATCCACCTGGATGATTATCATGTGATCTCTACTGCTGTGATATTTATAGAGTACGAGCTGCGCCCGCGGTCTCACCCGCGTGGATGATTATCATGTGATCTCTACTGCTGTGATATTTATAGAGTACTAGCTGCGCCCGCGGTCTCACCCGCGTGGATGATTATCATGTGATCTCTACTGCTGTGATTTTTATAGAGTACTAGCTGCGCCCGCGGTCTCATCCACCTGGATGATTATCATGTGATCTCTACTGCTGTGATATTTATAGAGTACGAGCTGCGCCCGCGGTCTCACCCGCGTGGATGATTATCATGTGATCTCTACTGCTGTGATATTTATAGAGTACTAGCTGCGCCCGCGGTCTCACCCGCGTGGATGATTATCATGTGATCTCTACTGCTGTGATATTTATAGAGTACGAGCTGCGCCCGCGGTCTCACCCGCGTGGATGATTATCATGTGATCTCTACTGCTGTGATTTTTATAGAGTAGTAGCTGCGCCCGAGGTCTTACCCGCGTGGATGATTAACATGTGATCTCTACTGCTGTGATATGTATAGAGTACTAGCTGCACCCGCGGTCTTACCCGCGTGGATGATGAAGATAAAAAGTATCCTGTGTTATTCCAGGGTATAAGCTATCTCCATTCAAAACTAGATCAAAATTCTTTTAGCATTTTCAGTGTGAAGAAATAACAAACACATAAACACACTCACACTCACTCACATTATAATGCACAAACTTTCGCGTTTTATTCAGTCTGACGCATCGAATCTTGTACTGTGGAGTAGCCATAGCGAAACTTACTCCTTTGTTCAAAGAATGGTAAAAATAGCTAGGAGCTAGCGAAGTTGCATAGCGTTTTATCCGACTACGGCGAAGGAAGGGAAAGGTTATAGTTTAACATTCAATATATGTTTTTTTTATTACTGACTAGGCAAGCGTTTGACCACGATCACGATTTATGCAGATGTTCCGCCATAGCGGCGCCCCTATTGGCCCTCTATTCGATTTTGATAAGCGAGGAATCAATTTGTCTTCAGGTATAAAGTGTCATAAGCTATTTTATTTTACCCGACTACGGTGAAGCAAAGGAAGTGTTGAGTATGCAACCTAAAAACTTGATCCGATTTTGATAAGCGAGGTATCAATCGATTTTTTTTCATCGCAAGAGTGTCATAGGCAATTTTTTACCCGATCGTAGTCGGGTTTTAGATTTTTAACTTATGTCTTGTTAATTACGATGTTGTTTAGATGTTGCAAAGTTCATAAGATTCTTTACACATTACAGTACGAGTGTGTATGCCTGAACTTTAGCCGCAATACAAAGTTCATAAGTTTGTATACACATTACAGTACGAGTGTGTATGCCTGAACTTTAGCCGCAATACAAAGTTCATAAGTTTGTATACACATTACAGTACGAGTGTGTATGCCTGAACTTTAGCCGCAATACAAAGTTCATAAGTTTGTATACACATTACAGTACGAGTGTGTATGCCTGAACTTTAGCCGCAATACAAAGTTCATAAGTTTGTATACACATTACAGTACGAGTGTGTATGCCTGAACTTTAGCCGCAATACAAAGTTCATAAGTTTGTATACGTCATTACAGTACGAGTGTGTATGCCTGAACTTTAGCCGCAATACAAAGTTCATAAGTTTGTATACACATTACAGTACGAGTGTGTATGCCTGAACTTTAGCCGCAATACAAAGTTCATAAGTTTGTATACACATTACAGGTACGAGTGTGTATACTTGAACTTTAGCCGCAATACAAAGTTCATAAGTTTGTATACACTTTACAGGTACGAGTGTGTATGCCTGAACTTTAGCCGCAATACACAGTTCATAAGTTTGTATACACATTACAGTACGAGTGTGTATGCCTGAACTTTAGCCGCAATACAAAGTTCATAAGTTTGTATACACATTACAGGTACGAGTGTGTATGCCTGAACTTTAGCCGCAATACAAAGTTCATAAGTTTGTATACACATTACAGTACGAGTGTGTATGCCTGAACTTTAGCCGCAATACAAAGTTCATAAGTTTATATACACATTACAGTACGAGTGTGTATGCCTGAACTTTAGCCGCAATACAAAGTTCATAAGTTTGTATACACATCACAGGTACGAGTGTGTATGCCTGAACTTTAGCCGCAATACAAAGTTCATAAGTTTGTATACGTCATTACAGTACGAGTGTGTATGCCTGAACTTTAGCCGCAATACAAAGTTCATAAGTTTGTATACACATTACAGTACGAGTGTGTATGCCTGAACTTTAGCCGCAATACAAAGTTCATAAGTTTGTATACACATTACAGGTACGAGTGTGTATGCCTGAACTTTAGCCGCAATACAAAGTTCATAATTTTGTATACACATTACAGTACGAGTGTGTATGCTTGAACTTTAGCCGCAATACAAAGTTTTTAAGTTTGTATACACATTACAGTACCAGTGTGTATGCCTGAACTTTAGCCGCAATACAAAGTTCATAAGTTTGTATACACATCACAGGTACGAGTGTGTATGCTTGAAATTTAGCCGCAATACAAAGTTCATAAGTTTGTGTACACATTACAGTACGAGTGTGTATGCCTGAACTTTAGCCGCAATACAAAGTTCATAAGTTTGTATACACATTACAGTACGAGTGTGTATGCCTGAACTTTAGCCGCAATACAAAGTTCATAAGTTTGTATACACATTACAGTACGAGTGTGTATGCCTGAACTTTAGCCGCAATACAAAGTTCATAAGTTTGTATACACATTACAGTACGAGTGTGTATGCCTGAACTTTAGTCGCAATACAAAGTTCATAAGTTTGTATACACATTACAGTACGAGTGTGTATGCCTGAACTTTAGCCGCAATACAAAGTTCATAAGTTTGTATACACATTACAGTACGAGTGTGTATGCCTGAACTTTAGCCGCAATACAAAGTTCATAAGTTTGTATACACATTACAGTACGAGTGTGTATGCCTGAACTTTAGCCGCAATACAATGTTCATAAGTTTGTATACACATTACAGTACGAGTGTGTATGCCTGAACTTTAGCCGCAATACAAAGTTCATAAGTTTGTATACACATTACAGTACGAGTGTGTATGCCTGAACTTTAGCCGCAATACAAAGTTCATAAGTTTGTATACACATTACAGTACGAGTGTGTATGCCTGAACTTTAGCCGCAATACAAAGTTCATAAGTTTGTATACGTCATTACAGTACGAGTGTGTATGCCTGAACTTTAGCCGCAATACAAAGTTCATAAGTTTGTATACACATTACAGTACGAGTGTGTATGCCTGAACTTTAGCCGCAATACAAAGTTCATAAGTTTGTATACACATTACAGGTACGAGTGTGTATACTTGAACTTTAGCCGCAATACAAAGTTCATAAGTTTGTATACACTTTACAGGTACGAGTGTGTATGCCTGAACTTTAGCCGCAATACACAGTTCATAAGTTTGTATACACATTACAGTACGAGTGTGTATGCCTGAACTTTAGCCGCAATACAAAGTTCATAAGTTTGTATACACATTACAGGTACGAGTGTGTATGCCTGAACTTTAGCCGCAATACAAAGTTCATAAGTTTGTATACACATTACAGTACGAGTGTGTATGCCTGAACTTTAGCCGCAATACAAAGTTCATAAGTTTATATACACATTACAGTACGAGTGTGTATGCCTGAACTTTAGCCGCAATACAAAGTTCATAAGTTTGTATACACATCACAGGTACGAGTGTGTATGCCTGAACTTTAGCCGCAATACAAAGTTCATAAGTTTGTATACACATTACAGTACGAGTGTGTATGCCTGAACTTTAGCCGCAATACAAAGTTCATAAGTTTGTATACACATTACACGCTCCACATTACACATTATAGTACCAAACCTTTTCTTGGTTTCTGCGCTCTCTCGTTGATCAAATATTTTTTTCTAACGACTGCTTTAAAAACTATAATTTATTTATCTTCTAGCTGCGCCCGCGGCTTTATACTGACACACACACACACACACACTTACCTTAACTTTAATCAACTTGATTTCCTTCCAGTGCTGTTACACAGCTAATAAGTGAAGCGCCGCAACTTGCGGGATAAATCGAGTTATTGCTTTATTACTGTTATTAATTTCATATGGGACCAAGTTTCAATGAGAAAACTAATGAAGGCATTTCTTGGAATTGTATTAGTTTTAAGGTCATTGTTTTCTAAAAAAACAAAGAACAAAGTGAAAACTATTATTGAAAAAGTTGATGAGAAGGTTGCTTAAGAAGTAACGTACTTAATATGGAGAACAAAGCGGGATTTCAACTTTACAATCCATATTTATATAGACTGTCCCGTCTTCTCTGATTCTAGCACGTTGGATGAGTAGTCGAAGGCATTACTGCATAACGCAGGTATGTTCCAAAAGTTGGCAAAGTGTTGAATTTGTTTTGGTCTTGTAAGACCGTATTAATTCTCGTAATATTTGTATTTTTTCTGTATACAAAAAATGCTAAGTGATATATTAGTGCTCTTTTGCAATCGAAAGTAAAAAGCCAATGTCTCATGGTGAAGAGCGCAGTGCAAGTGCAAGCTCTGGACTGTACTGCAATTATTAAACTGGTTTATTTTTATAGGTCTATAAATCTTTACGAATGTTGGAAATCACTTGTCAGAAATTTACTCATATATATATATATATAGGACACAACATACTCGTAAGTTCAAAAACTTAAACCAGACTACGGTCAGGTAATTAATATTATAATGAGTCTTTTGCGATGAAGACGAATCGATTGATACCTGTCAATATCGGACCAAAATTTATTTTTGAGCACATAACCCTTCCTTTGCTTCGCCGTAGTTGGGTAAAAATAGCTTATGACGCTCTCTACCTGAAGACGAATCGATTGTTTCCCTTTTTGTCAAAATCGGACTAATAGGGCCGACGCTAAGGTGGAACATCCACACACCCACTTTAATAAACTGCCTACCCTTCCCTTTCTTGGCCGTACTTGGGGAAAAAATGATTATAATTTTAATGGTTTACTAGACCGATTGAAATGTGGTTTTCACTGATGAACGTAAGCTACGTTTAGACTTTCAATATTTTTTATATCTCAATCCGATGAGTTGAAGCTGAGCTGAGCAATCGATAAAACACTATTTTCACTGATGAATAGCTTACGTTTAGATTTTCAATATTTTTTATATCTCAATCCGATGAGTTGAAGCTGAGCTGAGCAATCGATAAAACACTATTTGACGTCTGGACGAAGTTTTATGAAATTTGGTTTATAGGTTCTTTAGATTTTGGAACAACATTAGGATTCTTACATCCGAGAAAAATAACCACGCGGGCATAGCCGCGGGCACAAAAAATATTCCTGACGTCAATCAACAGTTTTCTAATTTCAAATTTATTTGTAGTCGAATAGCCAATTCCCGTCTCCAACTTGCCAACATCAAGGCTTTTAATGAAACTTGTCGGAATAGTTATGTGCAACTTTTGTAAATTATATTTAGCTTTCTTTCCACAATATATAGTAAGGTAGGACATATAAAATATATTTTTCCAAGATCATTGTTATCGTCGTCAATTTGCACAAAGTGCGTATGTAAGGTTAACAGTAGTTCCGAGGTTCAAATACCTTAGGCACATTTTTAATACCTTTTTCATGGATTTAGCAAAATCACCCTGTCTTTTTGTATGTTTTATCGTTAACATATATCATAATAAAGTTTTGAAAATTAAACAAATTCTACATTTACCTATGGATCGATTCATTTACATGAGTTTTGCCCGATCGTACAAACAAATAGACAAAAACCAATAAAATCAGAAAATTGTTTTTTTTTCTCTTGTTTAAAAGTCAGTAAAAACGTGTTTCCAGTAAAACTTCCACTAAGTTCATGTCAGATCATTTCATATTCATATCCTCCAGCAAACTTCGCTCCACATTATTTATTCAGCCAATATTTTAAGGAAGCACCCGCTCGCTGCCTTTATAGTCCACTATTTAACTTTTACAAACTCATAATATGCAGAAACTTATAGTTGGGTAAATGGGGCGAAAACTAAAATACTTGCGCCTTATGCCACTGTGTGCAAAATAAGGCCAGTGCTTTGTGCATATCCCATATGCACAAAGCACCAAACCATTTTGTGGAGCAAATTTGCGTGCTCATCAAGTTTAATTTTTTGCATTATATAAGTTAAGTCTAGAAGTTATTCTGAACCTCATTTTAAACGAATGGCGAGACAAATACTTAAAACTAACTGAAGAAAGGGAACATCTGAATTGATTACCACCCTCCAAAATAAAAATGCGAAACAATAGCCTATATTAAATGGCAGTTTAAATCTTTTACAAATTACACTTATTAAAAATGAAAAAAAACCCCTCTTTTATCCCCCTCGGATACAGCGTGTGACTTTGGCAGTAGGGTTTTAGGACACAGATTTTTGAATATTTTGGTCCCCCAACAACGGATGGCGAAACAATTCCGCGACCTACTAACCTTTTCCTAGGTCATCTGAACACAATCCATGGCAACATCAAGTTTTTTTTTTTTTTTTTTGAGGTGGAGAAAACGTTAGCTTTCCTATAAGTCAGAGTTTCAATGAGCGCTAATGGCTCGTTATCTCATTCTGTTTATGGGAAGCCAACACACACTGACAGATACCTCAACGCCTTGTCACATCACCACCAGCGCCATTTACAATCAGTAGCCAAATCTCTCTTAGACAGAGCTCATGCCCTCAGTGACCCTCTGTGACTCAAGCGCAACGGATATGAGACGACCAGACGTTGGCATCCTAGAGACAGATATAAAAAGGGAAGGTACCCGGCTTTTATGCCGTATGTAAAAGGAGTGACGGATAAAATCGTCGCATTATTAATGGACTATTCTATCAAGACCGTGTATTATCCAAGTTAGCAAGGCATGTCAGAATACCGAATGATTTCATTCCTTTTTAAACACCTGGTGTATATAAGATAGATTATAGCTGCGGTAGTTCCTTTATTGGACAAACCAAGCGTACTATTGCGGAAAGGGTCAAAGAACACATTGCAGCTCTATAGCCAACCAACCACCAGATAAATAAATCTGCAGTCGCTGAGCACTTGCTTGAATTGGGCCCTAATCACTGGATTGAACTCTATGACCCGAAGATCCTCTCCACGGAACATCATTACTACTCCACGATTGTACGTGGAGCGGTTGAAATTAAAAAGTACCCCAACTTCAACCGAGAGTATGGTTTCAAGTTGGCTGCGTCCTGGAATCTCGCGATAAGCAAGTGTTCGCGTCGCGGTTTATGTCTGCAGATGTCGTCAGTGTTATATGTCGGGACAATTCTGAATTTTTAAAAAACCAAATGGTAGTTAGAGACAACGCTCGCCCTACTCGACGCTGACACCCGCTACTTCAGTTTTCTCGTGACCACGATCAATGCAACTTGATCGAAACGTCGAGGTAAATAAACATTAAGTTTTCAGCGTGATTAAGTCCCGATTATATTTCCTTAATTTTAACATGTTATAAATAACTAGTAGCAATAACAGATTCATTAAATAATAATGTTAATTAGCTTAATCAATAAACATGAGTAGAGCCCTAAACTTGTGCGATGCCTGAATAAGGCTACTAAATTTTAAGTAATTGTTTGTAAAAATACAAAAGGGCTAATATGTTGTAAGTACCTACTAGACTAGTATAAGACTTTTTGTATTTTTTACACATAGTTATGCAAATAAAGATACTGAATACTGAAAAGTCCAATAACTCAAATTTTCCTCTATCCGTTACGCAATTAGGCTGCTGGTATTGAACTGTTTTCCGAACAACTTCATTCGATGTGCTATCTACACACTCGCTTAAATGAACTCAACTTGTCTTAAGTGAAGGGTCTACTTAATACAAACTAAAGGGACAAGTGTAGAGTTTGACACGAAATACGCTTCTTTTGCCGTGAATAAGGTACCCTAGATTAGAGTATCAGCTGAACCACTGTATCTATATACCTATTTGCAATATCTATATACCTATTTGCAATATCTATATACCTATTTGCAATATTTGCAAACAAACAAAATACTATTAATTAAATTCTGAGGCCCAAACACTGACACTAATTAGGGCACGTATACACACAGCTTGATTATGTCCATTGCGAATCTCTGAAATGCATGACGTCAATGCTGTGTTGGCGTTAGATGTTTACGCTGCAAGTGTGCGCGGAGCTTATTTCTGGAATCAAATGTTTGATCGGAGACTGCCTGGCGTGTTGTCACAAGGGTTATGTGTTAGGCCTTCAATTGTTATAGACTAGGCACTGACGGTTATGCTAGGAAAGGTGCTGTGATATAGTCAAGGAGGTCTAACGTCCGGTTTCTTTACCCAACGATACGTCAATGTCACAGCAACAATTCCTAATCAAACTCCTAATAACGAGGCATCACATAGTGTTCCACGGCGATGAGTTTCCTAATATGACCGAATTACCCAATGTAACTTTGACAGTTTGCTGATGCTTAATTTTTCATATAAACACCTCAATCTATAATTTCCATGCATTATGCTAACGGAATTAAATATGGTAACGCCTCCCATCCGTTAGTAACATACGTTCGTTATATAGGACCATTCCATTGATATAGGAACCGGGCATAAGTCGTATGAAAACGAGACTAGACCAGACGTACTCACTAAAAGTTAAAATTATATTTGTATAACCCCTTGAAAAGACTCTGACATCCCTCGGAACTTCTCCCACTACATTTCCTTTTCAACCCTTGATGAATTCCAGTTTATTAATTTTCATCGAAGTAAGTTCAGTTTACACGGATCGTGTTTCCTACTGCTTAGTTTAACAAGCTAGCTGCGAGTTGTTGGCTACACGTGTAGGAAATGCGAGTGAGTAGGTACGTTGCTTGCTTAATATATAATCACAAACATTATATGCTTTATTATTTTCGAGTAAATCTGAATAATGAATTGGTTCATAATCATAATCATTTATTTGGTAAAATCAGTTTACACGTCATAATCAATAATAAGTAGGTAGAAAAAAGTAAGGCGTGTTTACTTTTAGATAAAATAATCATCCAATTGTAATAATTAATAAAATAATGGTTCTCAACGTGGGACAAAAGTTTGAAATTGTTCTTATCAAAGTCAAATGTTTGCATTGTGGCTCATAATAAAATCGTTAAGCAGTACCCTAAGCTTCCAAGCTTGTTATAGGTACTCCCTAAAGATATAAACCTACTCAGTTTTTGGGACATACATCTGAAAATATGGCGCCCGACGTGTGGCGAAAGTTCTAAATTATGGTTATAAAACGTTAAGTGGGTTATAGTCATCTAGTTTATCATTAGTTCTACGATTTTTATAACGTTAATGCGGTATAATAATGAAAATGGCGCGACCAAAAAACAAAATCTTGACGTTAAGTTTTTTATATACTTGTTTTTCTAGATGAGATGAGAGTACATAATATATTCGCAAAATGGTGCCAAATGAAATATTATTTTAAATTATATGTCTTAGCCATACAATACAGTTGGTAACTTCATGTTGAGGTCAATAATTTCACGAAATGGTTCTATTTCATGAAACTGCCATTTTAAACTGACCATTTGTTGAAACATTAACGTTTAATGGTATTTTTATCCACATGTAGCCATATCATTAGATATCATTAATGTAAGGTTTTCATGATTCCAAAGGTGTTTGAACAGATAGGTTTTCATGGCTAAAAAAACACGAAGATGCTGGAAGGAGCACGCTGCGCTACGCTCCCGCCTTCGCCTCCTAACCTATCGCGGCCAAGTCGGGCTTCCGCCCTCGCCTTCTATTTTACGATATGATCACTAAATTTGATCATATTAAAAGTATTAATGTAGCTGTTCATATCATAAAATACTGATTATGCATTCATCTGACCAAACCATTTCATCATGTGACCGGTAATTTAATGAAATATAACTTTTCATTAAATGGTAAATTATATGATATTGCCACGAAATATACATTAAAGTACCTCATTTGATGCTACAGTGTTTGCCAAAATCAAGTTTTACTTTTCTACTTGTTTGGTAAATTGTAATATGACTAACCACTTTTAATCGTTAATATAAAACACAGAATGCTAGTTGAAACATAACATGTGTATGCACATGTTATGTTTATGTCTCATAATACGAGTATGCACGTCTATCCTCGCTAATGTGTCACGTCTATTCTCGCTAGTGTGTAATCCATTCAGGGAGCATAATATGCTTGAAATTTTTTGATCTAATGAACGGCAAAAAACGAGTGTACGCTTTGAGGGTAACACAAATTGTGCGAGCGCGACGAAAACACAATTTATGTGCGAGAGATAGAGATAAAGGGTGCGGGGTCATTGTACGAAATTCTTCCTCTACCGCGGCCGTGCTGTAGCTAGCAACATTGCATCATGTATTATTTAGAAATAAATTTAGTCAATATTCTTTAGTAGGGAATGTTTGAAAGAATACGGGAATGAGAGTTAACTGGATATGATTACTTTAAATACATTAATAAAATTTATGAGAAAACATTGTTCTATATTAATAAATAAGGACCTCAAAATTTTAACGAATAGCGACTACACGGTTGCTAATAGCTATGAATACTTATTCTAATGTTTTTTTTTTTCTATGATTGACTTATTTTATTATTTATTATTTTTTCCCGTAAACATCATCATCATCATGAGCCTATGCTTGTCCACAGCTGTACGTAAGCTTCTCCTAAAGCACGCCACTGATCTAGGTCTTCCCGAAAACATAGTTGCTCTGATTTACAAAGGTAACATTTTTAATTGTCTTTTTTTATTCACAATATATGTTTCTCAAGATTTTTAATGTTTTAGTCAAATTTTTAACTCTCCTTCCTTCTTTGTTTTTCTTAAATGCTTGCTGACTTCATGAATGATCTTAAATGATTACATTAATAAGCTCTCGCCAATAATAGTTACTCACACTCGCTTTATAGACCATTTTCTCTACTCGTACACTCGACCTACTCAGTTGACCAGGAGACCACAAAAAAAGAGCACTCTAGCTCAGCTCAAGCAGCCAATCACAGCCCAGCACTCAACGAGTCAACATCTCCCGAGGATGCCTCGTGCAGAGGGGAAACTCGTGTCGTATTGCTGTCAGACGTCGGTATTTGCATGGTACATATTTGGATAGAGGTAGGTATATAGGCCAATACAAAAGTATTGGCCTATGTCCTGCAGTGGACAAGTACAGGCCGATGATAATGGTACCTTTAATATGGAACAATGAGAGAGAGAGGTTTTATCGCTAAAATATATCTCTTCCAGTCAACCTTTGAATGGAATTTAAATGCAGCAAAAATCCGTAGTTCATCAATATACATATTAAATAAGCTAAAATCAATTTATGTATAAGTAATAATAAAACATATTTAGCACACTTATTACAGACAGGTGTGCCCGCGGCTTTGCCCGCGTGGTCATCTCTCGGGGTTAAAGTAAACTATGTGTTATTTATTCCAGGACCAAAAGATACTAATTTATTTCAGCCGTCAGATAGTTTTTTATAGATTGATCGGTTCCTAATAATTGGATTAAGACACCAGTACCCCAGTTTATAAGTCATAACCTCAGCTACTCAACAGTGAAAACCACATTGCAATCGGTCCAATAGTTTTTACGTGATGCGCGAACAAAGAAACATGCAGACACCATTTAAAAATAGATATAATTTTTTATCAGTAGTTTATTTTAAGTCTATTTTTTTTTTTTGTTCTTTTTACAGACTTTTTGTTAATAACTGCTTTATTATAAGTACAAATATCTTAGGTTATAACTTACAATAGAATAGATGCTCGTATATGTAGATATGCCCACTTACATACCTACTGAAACATCTAGCACTCCAAAATCCTAACAACCATTTATTAAAATTGAATTTCAGACAATCAAAAGTCTAATGTAGGATATATTACCATTGCAAGTACATAACTAAAAGTATGGTGGGTTATTGCATTGTTAAATAGCATGCTGACAACCTTCTCTTTTTATCTATAAGACATTTATCTAGGTACTAATAGAAAACTTTCCGTAGCATCCAAGTAAATTACATTTTACAGTCATGTTCATTCATCAGCTGATTGTGAAGTGGTCTCACTGGAAAGTTTAATTGGAACTCTTTGAAATCCATCCCAGGTTTAAATAATAGTTATTGTTATGCCTCCATAATAGTTTCGTAGGGGTATTCAGTTTCTAATAGGGATGTTGAAATAAATTTAAAATGTACCTAGTTTGAAATGAAGCTAGAATAGTTCAAGGTTGGCAATTAATTTAATTATTATTGGATTAAATTCAGTTTCTTAGATTTCAGTCGAGCTAATAAAAGCGTGTTACAAAAATATGTATTACACTTTGGTGTAAAAATAATAAATCGATATGTTTTAGCCTCATGGTCCTATTTTGTGAGATGCCATTAGAATTAGTGTCCTCGCAGTGAACCGAACCTGTTATTATGCTTACTTATGTCGCCGACTGTGCAAAATGTTAAAAGTTACGAATGTCTATGATGAAACAACACTACAAAAATAATATTTTATTCAGCTATGATAAAACGGCGATGACAATATGGAACTTAAAATATCACAAAAGTAGGCATTCGGACGAAAAAGTTATAACCCAACGCAGGGCTAATCTAACTGCTCACTCATAATCGTCAATAAGTTGTCAAAACCCAAACAAATCAGGATTACAATTTTTGGGGGAAGATGTGAGGTATTGGGATTAACTCTAACATTAAGTTATACAGAAGTAAAGCTCCGCTCAAATTGGTTAACAATAAATCTATTATAATTAAAACCGATTTGTTAACCAATTTGAGCGAAGGCCCGGTTCTAGCATTTTTAGCAATTTTCGGTAATTTTTTAACGTCTGTATCTTCTTTTATAAATAACCCAGAATTATGAAATTGGAATCATATAAGAAATTTACATATTATCTCGTACTTTGTTAACACAGAAACATGATAAGTATCAATTCACTAGATAGAAAATAAAATCAAAGGTACTTTATGCTAAGAACATAAAGAATGGGAAAGAGCTTATTAATATTGAAAAAATTGAAAAAACTCTTTTGTTCATAGCTTTAGTTTTCCTACAAATAAATAAAAACCTTAAATTTTACTCTAGAGATGTAACATCTTTCCCGCTCTACTTGATCACGGATGAGAGGGACAAAAAATTCACTGACACCCGGCCTTTATGACTTCTTCTAGTCAATTAAGTTAGTTTCTAGAAGCCTTCCCAACTCAATTAGCTATTCTGCTACTAGAAACATACCTAATTGATTGAATTGTTTCTAGTAAAAGCCAACCTAATTGAGTTGGATAGGCTTCTACTAGAAACATACCTAATTGATTAGAAGAAGAAATCAAATAGGTGATTGTTTGAATCCCTATACTCCGTTCCTTAGTACACCCAATATGATCATTCGTCGGATTTCCTCCCGCTCAATATTTTTATTACATGTTATTTGTTTGAAGAAATGCTTTTTAGACAAGGGAAAACCAAAAATGATTTAAGTTTCTATGACTAAAAGATGTGCCTGGCAGCGTGTGTAAAGTCTTGCTTGATCCATCCTACATCTTTTAAACCAGCCTGAAAATATATTTATTATTTAGTAAGGTCTTCTTGAAAGAAAGGTTACCATTTCTGACTACGCGTGTACCTATCAAGTAACTGTAAGTGTAAGTCCTTCAGAAGCTGTTTAACTCCGTCACCCTCGAGGGTACTACGCCAGAGGCGTGGCACAGGAGCGTAGTGGTTTTGTTCTTTAAGAAAGGTGATAAAACCCTTTTGAAGAATTATAGGCCCATTTCGCTGCTGAGCCACGTCTATAAGCTGTTTTCGAGAGTAGTTACAAACCGTCTCGCTCGTAGGTTTGACGATTTTCAGCCTCCCGAACAAGCTGGATTCCGGAAAGGCTTTAGCACCGTACACCACATCCATACGCTCCGGCAGATTATATAATAGACTGAAGAGTATAATCGGCCACTATGTCTAGCGTTTGTGGACTACGAGAAAGCCTGGACCTGGGCAGTGCTACAGTCATTACAGCGGTGCCAGATTGATTACCGGTACATTGTTGTGTTTGTACAGCAAGGCCACCATAACAGTTCGTCTTCAGGATCAGAGCACGAATTCTATCCAGCTGCAAAAAGGGGTGAGACAGGGAGACGTTATTTCTCCGAAACTGTTCACCTCTGCACTGGAAGATATATTCAAGCTTCTGAACTGGAACGGATTTGGTGTTAACATCAATGGCGAATACATCACTCACTTTCTATTTGCTGATGATATAGTCATCATGGCTGAAACCCTGGAAAACCTAAGCACAATGCTCAGTGACCTCAATATTGTTTCCCAACAGGTGGGTCTTAAAATGAACATGGGCAAGACGAACATCATGTCAAATGCCCATGTCGTACCCATGCCGGTTTATGTTGGGAACGATATTATCGAAGCTGTTGATCACTATGTCTACTTTGGTCCAACTGAGTAGATCCAAATTCGACAAAGAGGTCAACCGACGAATCCAACTCGGATGGGCAGCGTTCGGGAAATTACGTCATATTTTCTCGTCGCAGATACCGCAGAGCCTCAAGAAGAACGTTTATAATCAATCAGTGCGTGTTGCCAGTAATGACATACGTGGTCGCTAACTATTGGTCTCATACAAAAGCTCTGAGTTGCGCAGCGTGCAATGGAAAGAGCTATGCTCGGTGTTTCACTACGTGATACAATCAGAAATGAGGAAATCCGTAGAAGAACGAAGGTTACCAACATAGCTCTCAGATTTTGCAAGTTGAAGTGGCAATGGGCAGGCCATATAGTTTGCAGAACCGACAACCGCTGGGGAATAAAGGTTCTCGAATGGCGACCACGAACAAGCAAGCAAAGTGTGGGGAGACCCTCCACACGATGGACCGACGATATTGTAGCCATCGCAGGAAGGCGGTGGATGGAGGTGGCACAGGATCGCTCGTCATGACGCTCTTTGGGGGAGGCCTATGTTCAGCAGTGGACTTCTAAAGGCTGACATGATGATGATGATGATGATGATGATGATGTTGATGTGTACCTATACACTGAACTGCTCGGAGATAAATAATTTGATAAAAATATTGTTTATTGTTGAATGAACTTTCATGTTTTACTTTTGTAGCAAATTATTTCCATAAACGGAGGTGAGCACTGCTGTCACATTTGTTTAATGTTAATACTTTATAACATATTTTAACAACAGAGAAATCTAAATTATTTAGGATGGGGCAAAAAAAAAACGTTAAGCGACAACAATATAATAATATGAGTTTATTCAAAATATTATCATCTGATTTTATAACTTAATTAGGGAAAAGTTTTCCTGGTGGGAAATAATTGGTTGAGAACAACATTTATTTTTAAATGATAAATGATTTTATTTCTTCTTCAAAATTTAACTAAACCTTTTAATTAATATTTTACCCCACCTTGCACTGTATATAATAGGCAGACCACATAACTCCGATGTCAACCGCGACGCCACAGTAGGCAGTGGTGCGTCGTAGAACGTATGACGACAGAGGGGATCGTGTAGGGAGCGAGCGGCAGGCGTAATGTTGCATTCGAGTCCACTAACCGATAGGATTTTTCTCTTTGCGAGCGGACACATATATTAATAGCCAGTACATATATAGTCCTTATGGATATATAATTATATGTACTGTGTTAATAGGTTGCGACTCTAGGAGAAATCCACAAGAGATTATAAATTTAACTTCAGACACAAAACAGCACAAACTTAGTAGAACTTTAGTAGAAGTTTGAAAATTATTGTGAAGTTTCTTTGACAGTATTACATCACATTTATAATTACTTATTGATGCATATTACAGTATTCTATAAGTTTCCTAGAATAACTAACATCATTAGTAAAATAGATCAGCCACTTTTACCAATTTTTTTCTCTGTAAATACCTTACTGCTATAGGTTTATTATTTTCGTCGCGTACTATAAACTGTAAGTTGAATAGGTAGATAATAACTTCAAGAGTGGATTGTATACATTCAACATATGTGTGAATAAACTGCCATGATGACGCAACGTAACAATACGGTAATGTTATCTATCAGTATTGTGACTCGGCTCTGTCCTTGAAATAACTACCTACAGCCGCGTGGTACGTAAACACGCGATAGGGCTGCCCGCCTGCAGTATTTTAATTTGATCTACCTACTTGAATTTCTTTCTAGTTTTGTGATTGTATATTTTAATATGTAAAAATGAAATATATTCGTCGTGAATGAAATAGGAAGTGTTCAATAAAAATACATGTATGTTTTTTTAATTAGTAGATTTAATAAAAAAATACAACCTTATAAATTTGATACAGAAAAGTATTTGCGCCTCGACTGAGACGTACTGTTATATGGATTTTCAAAACCGCCTTTTTAAAAAAAAAGTAACTGTTTTAAACTTATACTATTTAATAGATTTGAAGAAATATATATATAATACAATATTTCTTTTATAGTTTCTATTGGCAACCGCTCTGGATGATGGGTCGAGTCAGACTGAATTTAATTATAATTAAAAGAAGCATTAACCAGCAAGATTGCTGATCAGGCTAAATAAAACTGCAAGATAGCACTAGGGCTAAAAGGTTGGGGTGCAACAGTACGAAAAGCTTTATTGTTAAATTTAATAGTATAAAAAATCCGCATTCGGATAAATAGTTCAATTAATAATACTTTTGGGAAACAAGGACAAAGAGGGTACTCGCAACGTATAACCCCAAACGCGAAATACCTACCTATTAAAAAAAGAAACAAATTAGGTTATAATATTTTTTTATAGTCTAACCTTTCAGAGTTTGCAGGTAATTTAAAAAATGTTATCTCTGGATGCGTTATTGAAGAATTCAAACAACCAAAAACAGCACAATATAGTCTATTCGTGCTCTTTGCCATATTAAGTTAGTACTTGTACTTATTTCAGTAAAATATTCACAAATCGCACGCTTACTGCTTACAAATAAAACACACCGTTTGTTCGTCACTGCGGCCACGACATTACCGAGCCACACCGAGCTGCGGCGCATTCGCGACTGGCCGTGTACCGAGTGGGTACCCTCTCGGTGTCACGCCGCCGACACGAGGCGCGTAGGTATAACTCACTTTCCGGCCGCTTGTATGAATATAGAATACTGTATAGATAACATTACCGTGGTAACAATGTCTTCAGAACTGTCCCGCAAATAATTCCACCTCGTGTGCATCACACTGTAAGGCCGTCCCGCACCCCTGTAGCGACGCAGGCGATATCTGCGATAAGTTCTCATTATTTCAAGATTGTGTTAGCTGACACTGCCTTGTTGTGAACAAAAGCGCAGAATAAATAATAGACAAATGTAATAATACATCATTCATTACATTTAATGTAAGATTAAAGATGATGACATTTAATGTTAATCACACTAATTGATAGATGTGAAAGTTTGTGGACGTTTTTGCATTGTTTTTTTTTAGGTTAAACATTTGTTAAATTATTATTATTATTGTATCTAATTTCTATTGACTATTATTATTATTTTCTAATACATAGAGTCGAACATAGAACCACCTCCTTTTGTGAAGTAAATTAAAATAAAGCCTTCTAACTTTCTGCTCGACTAGATGCTGTCACGTTGGATAAAGGCGGTGACACACGAGTGTTGATAATGGCGTTTTGCATAATTGGTGTAGACGCAGCTTAGTTTGTGTATGGATAACTAGATTATGCTCGTATTCAGCTAGTTTAATTTTGATGACAAACTTACATTTCAGGATATGTGACATTATTAACAGCTAACTTTGCTCGCGAATATTTTGCATGGAAATAAATCTTGTGCTAATGTAATGTGTATAATATTCTACGTGTAATGCTCAGAACCAGTGGTATGCCTTTGTAACGCCAGAAGAGCGTGGTTTCCGGTGCCCTGCACACTGATGATACTGTCAGTGTTGTGTGTCGGAAACAATTTCGAGTTTCAAGTAACTGTGTTAGCGGATGTACTAGTTTCGATCATAAAAAAACGTATGAGAAAGGGGGTAAATCAATAAAATCCTTCAAACTATCGTGATCACAACCCCTTCAACGGACCCAAAATATCTATAGTTCAAAAGAAATAAAATATATGTTAAATATCCCGTTTCTAATCATAAATTTTGCAAGCACGTATGGATTTGATGATGAAACCTATTATGGTACCATTGAGCTGGTCTGATACTGATGTCAGAGATAGTCAAAGGAAATCAACAATCAAATAATGAAACCCATATGAGTTTGGGCTCATTTGGTTTGTCTCGATTAGTTCCCTGGTCTTAAGTAGTACTAGTGCTGGTTACTGGTCCACGCGCATATCACGCTTCGGGACGTATATCCCGGTGGGACCGCAAGAGGTTTAAAGCTTGTTCTAAAAAAATGATATTAACTACAGCTCTGCCCTGCGATGGTCTGTTTAGGAATCGTGATGGCTCCAGGGCCTGCAGTCTCGAGTCTTGACATAGGTAGCGATTGCTTTACAACCAAAATCAGTTGCAATATTCTAACGATCCGATATAAAGCAATCACTAACGCACATCAATAGATATCCATGTGAGACTGCAGACCCTGGCTTTGTTGGACGTTTTAAAATCATAAAGATTGATTGATTTAATAAAACGCCTCAAAGGGAAGCTTTGTCTTGCATCCCAATAACGTGAAATGTCAAATAACAGGTAAAAATTATCATGAAAACACAAAAAACTGTCTGGCGTGCAGGCGGGAGCGTGGAACGCACGACGCAAAATATGCTCGTGTGTTCGCTTTTCAGTCGCGATAGCGGACGGACGCACGCCTCCGCATGAATAATAATAAAATTTTAACGTTTCATATTAACTTACATATTTTACTTTACTTTAATAGTTGCAATGGAGTACTTACATAACCTGAATAATCTAAAATTGAAACTTTTGTAAGAAGCTTTTAAGATAATCGCTTCGGTTTTGGTAAAATAATTATATATTTTTGCAATGTTCTTGTCTAAAGACCTTCATTTTTAAACCTCACTCGATAGATTTTTATCATATTTTGTTCCGTCGTAAATACAATATGACAGCTGTAAACTTCCAAATTAGTTTAATTGATATTTCATGTTATACTACACCACTCTCGTGATTTATACGAATCCAATGATACCTCATTAATCAAAATCCATCAAGCCGTTTAGGCTGTAGAATGCACCTAAAAACGTACAAACAAACATACATACAACCCAAACACATAACCCTCCACAGTCGGGTAAAACGCCCGAGGATACCTTGTTAGTTGAAGTCATTCAATTAAGGTATTTATAGATATGGATAACCATATCTATAAATACCTTAATTGAATGACAAATCAATAAAGCTGATTGTTCGCTTATCTCTTTGTTGAGTATAAACTCAACAAAGAGATAAGCGAACAATCAGCTTTATTGATTTGTTACGTAATATAACGCAGTTTATTATTTCTTGAACTATGGCAAAGTAAAAATACACTGCGTGAAATGCCTGTGTGCTCGTAAAAGCGTATAAAGCCCTCACATAAAAGTTCTCTCATTTATCAGATTTACAACCTTTCTTTAATAAATATGCTCGTATATTCACAATCGCATTTCTCTCCTCGTACCCGGTTATCCTCCTTTCCGAACCCTACCAAAAACTATAAGGGCAGGTACCAGAAATGAAATATCATTAGAATTCGGGCGCGACGACGCGATAGGAAAATGTATATGGCTGGCCTAGACACGCAATAAATATTGTGTTTGTAGGAATCATACGGTGCGATTGCCTGTCCTCCACATCTGCAGATTATTAGGTATATGAAGGTAAGATAGTATTTATTTGAATATAATAAAACATAATTTATTTTAGAATTCACAAACATCCGAGACCCGAGGACATACATTTATCTCATCACACAAATTATTACTCCGACTAGGATTCGAACCTGGTATACTAAGCTCAGCAGGCACGGGCACTACCAACTGTGCCATAGTGTCGTCATTGATTACTGACGCTATCGACATGTTCCTGTGAATAGGCGCGTTCGATCTATAGCAATGTTCGCTTTTTTAGCCCCAATGTCTTTCCACAAGCCCTCCGATGCTAGCACAAATAACAAATGTCAAACGTTCCACAATGCAAAATGTTAACATTTCTAGCTTCTGAAACTAGCATCGTCAGACCCATGCAGCCTTATTATGGTTGATGGTCTAAGGTATGTTTTTGACTTGGACCCAGGTTTAGACCCGAATCAAGAAGAAATGGTATTAGCGTTAGAGGTTTATGTTAGGTTTTTGGTTTTTCTATGGTAACATCTTTAAACCTAGCAATGGCCTAGTTTATGGTTGGTTTATTTTGACGTTGCAATTTGTTTGAGGTTATGATTGTTTGTTTTATGTATTTTACTGCAATTTAAACTGGCTTGACACGGAAAATAATCGTTTCACAAACCCTCAAGAATTATTGTGCATCTGATAAAAGACGATCTACTGATCGAGGAACAACAACTTCACCCAAATCCTGGTTGCAAATTACTCACTACAGCAATTGAGCTCGTCAAGAAGTAGGTAAGTTTTCATTATGTTAATTTATCCTGAGAGGATTTATAGCTGTTTATTTAGGTATAGAGGTTTAGTATTATTTGGTTTGAATGAGTTTCCCAAGATAACCAGATAGATTACCTCATACAGAGATGGATATTCTTTAATCAAGTAAAAAATAACCAAAATAAAATTGTTCATGTAATCCATATTTAGAGGATATCTGCCATGACCACAACCCACTGACATGTATTTTACTGTGTACTAGTATAATACATGTTAGTGCATGCCTCATGCATTTTTTATTAAATCATTGTGTCCAGTTTACTAACATTATGCTTTTTTATCTTTCAGGCTGTTCCGTTTGATGTTTGATGCTGGAGCTTTCAACAGTGTGGTGTAGGTACTGTTGGGAACTGCAGGTATCTCTGCACCCATTAAGTATTTATTTACAAGTATCCTCAACCTGAAAACTCCACAAGATGAGTGACATAATTCTGCACACATTTTCACCTCGAATACCATCAACGGATGTTTCTTGTTAAGAGGAATATTTGGGAGTGTAGAAACAGTAAAAAACTATAGTTGTACCTAGTGATGATATTAAGTACATGATATTGCCATCAACATGAAAGAAACATTCAAATAAAGCAGCGGCTCTAAAAAACTTTTTTGGTGACGGAATGAAGATTAAATATTTGACTGAGCCCTAAAATAATCAGAAACTGGTTTTATGTGTTTAATATACATAAAACCAGTTTGGTTGGTTTTATGTGTATTAATTAATAATTATACTACTTAAAATTAGCATTTGCATCGTATGGTAGGCAGTTTATTTTATTTTTTCTAACAGTTTTGGAATATTTATAAAGATTTTATTTTACTCTGTATCCATAAAGTACCCTTTTATTATTTGTTTTTTTCATTGTGACCAGTATTTTCGCGGCGCTTTGCGGAGCCCTAGGGCTTCGCAGAGCACACTTGTGGCTAAATTAAAAGATTGTAATGATCCAGAAGCAGGGAGAGGTGTGTACCATCATACACCCAAAACTGTTCCGTAAAAAAAAAGACCGTTCCTAGAAAATATTTTTGAAATTATATTACCAGCCCCCCGATTCAGAACCCTTTGATAACTCGATTGTCGATCGATAAGGTATTATTTATTCTGTGGATTCGGTTTGAAATCTTTCCATTCAATACATTTTTCATTCACAGTATCGAATCGAGTCGATTCGGTTCACTGTCGAAAGGTTCTGAATCGTGGGGCAGTTTTGCCTGTACTGTTTGATTTACCCGATAACTTATAAGCCAACAACAGTAATTCTCAACATTATGATGATGCTCTAAGGTGTTTCATGAAATTAAATAAAACTAAATTTATTTTATTGTTTATTAATTACTAGCTGCACCCTGCGGTTTTGCCTTCCTGGACAATGATTATGATAATAAAAAGTATTCTATGTATCAATGACCTATCTATATACCAAATTTCATTAAAATCTGTTAATGTATGTTGACCATGGATAGTCCATATTAATATTATAAAATCGAAAGTAATTCTCTGTCATTTTGTAATGATGAGATATGAAAATTCGACTTCTACGGTATCATATTTTTTATATTTTAGTGTGGTATGAAACATAATTCCTAGGAATCTTATCAGTAAGTCCGTAAGGAAGAAAATTCTGAATAGTCTCACTAGTAAAACTATTGGGAAGAAAATTCCCAATTGGTAGTCTTGCTAGTAAGACTACTGGGAACGGCAGGATATTTGTAACCCTAGGGAAGGACGCGCAGACAAAGTCACGGCCAAAAGCTAGGAGCCAATATAAACAATTTAGGATAACATAAGGTATTCAATCATATTACTCAGACTTTTATATTTAAATATTCTATTAGGTATATGTATTACTAGCTTTTGCATGCGATTTCGCCTGCGCAGACTACAATTTATCACGGTAAAAAGAATCCCATGCCATGTCCTTCCCCAGTCTCCACACCAAATTTCATCAAGGTCAGCCGTTTAGTCGTGAAAAGGTAACAAAACTGCGGGGCAGTTACGTATCTTGTTGCAATCAGATTTTCTTAAGTAGGTACTTACATTAGCGTTCCGTTTCGTTACACTTACTTCTTTTTTTTTGTATTATTGAGTAGATTGGAACGTTTTGAATGAATTGTTTTGTTTAATGAATGAAGGTTACATCTTACCTGTGGTTGGTCTAGAGTTTTCTTGGGATCGTCTCGGGATCATCCAATCTTTAGGTAGTCCCGCGACCATAATACCAACGGAATTAAGTCCGGTCTAAACCTGGTCAAAACCAAAACTTTCCTTAGGCCCGAACTTCGTGAACCTAGGTTTAAACCTTCAACCATAATAAGGCTGATGTTGTTTTGTGGGTTCGAAATGCTACTTTTTGACGAGTATCAAAATTTAGCGGCAGAGCATGTACTTTTAAATAAAAAAATAATTGCTTTGCTTGGTTTTGACAAGAATTATAGAAAAACTTACTCATATACCGTGTAAGTTTTTCGATAATTCTTTTCATTTCCTAGTTATAAATTACTTGGGATGAGGTGCTACAAAAATAAATAGAACGGTTATGTTTTTTATTAAATTGATATTCATTTGCTTTTTATATAGAAAAGTGACATTTCATAGAGCAGCAACACATTTCACTTGTAGACGTCAACTGCTAATGTTGCTAGTTTTTCGAAAGAGAAACGCTGATTGAGCGCTAGTCATTCATGGTAGAGTTCATTGTAAGGTAAAGGCACCATATTCCGAGGGATTTAGAAAAACGGCGCTTACAAGGGATTTAATAAATAAAAACGAATTGAAGATCTTTTAGTCAATATATAATATATCTTTACGTAGTTATATCACCAAAAAAGTGGTTTCATGTGTAAACGGTTTGAAATAATCTGTTTATATTGCGTAAGCAGCTGGCCCGATCGCACGCTTCATACATTTTGGACCCTGTGCACGTGAGTACCATGTTTTTTTAAATAGAGTTTTTATCGTTATTTTTAAACTGTGTGTCTACTTCTTTGGGATAAACTAATGCAAGAATTATGTTTTTAATTGAAAACACTTGCAACTTGGTGGAACGCGGCAAATGTGGGTCCAGATTCAAATTCAAATTCATTTTTTTATTTCAGACCGTAGTCCATTTTTTTGTTAGTATTGATTACACATTTGATAAAGTTTTTAACAAATGTTAGTAACACACAACATTATTTAAAACAAAACTACTTAATTTGGCGCTGTGTGTACACATATCCAGTGGCTCAGCACAGGACAGTTCCACCTGTCAGCTCATGTGCTCAGGATGCTGTTAGAGTGGTATATACGCACTCGATTTAGTAAAAAAGCACATCTCTTGCATATTATCGCATAAAAGTCTGACAATACACTTTTTACCTGCTTGGTACACTTTCGCATTCATGTTCTCTTTCCAAACCATCATCATCACACAATTTAACACTTACATATTCCATGAATATGTTTATTTTTATTTCGGCTGGGATTGAGAAATAAACTAATATTAATTTGCCATATGTTTTATTTCATTTTGAGTTCCTAACCTTATAAAGATAACCATATCACAAGGTACGTTGAATATGATTCCCGCTTCAAGGCTCTGTGAGCTTTAGACCTCGCAACTCTTTGCATAGCTTAAAACTGAATAAATGTTCAAAACTTTTTCGAAATGGCTGAAATATGTTTTTTTACGTTTTCAACCGCCATATCACAGCCATTGTGAATTTTTTTGAAAAACTAAATCAGATAAAATATACATATAATTATAAAATCTGCTCTTAAAAAAACACGAGAATCGGTGGAGATATGAATAAACCTGTAGAGGAGAATAGCCGGACATACGAAAGCATTTTTGCCCGAGCCGAAACGGAGTCGCTTCGCTCGCGCTTTGCGCTCGTGCGTTCAAATATTTTTACATTCTTATAACATAAATGAAATCTTATGTTTTGGACCAAAATTAAGTAGATACAATTATTATATTAAAATAAAATAAAAAAACGACAAGAAGTCCTTTCAGAAGTCGATTAAAAATGATATGTTTTAAAACTATTGGATCATGATATAATCACTCTGAACAAGACATAAATTCAAAAATAAAACCCGGCTACAGTCGGGTAAAACATAGCCTATGACACTCTTCCGCTACGGACGAATCCATTGATACTCGTACTTGTCAAAATCATACCAAGTTTCTAATTTGAACGCATAACCTTTCCTTTGCTTCGCCGTAGTTCGCCGTAAAAATAGCCAATGAGAATATATAAATGAAGACGAATCGATTGACACCTCGTTTTTCATAATCGGAACCTTGATGTACCTTACTCTCATCATCATCATGTCAGCGTTTAGAAGTCCACTGCTGAACATAGGCCTCCCCCAAAGAGCGCCATGACGAGCGATCTTGTGCCACCTCCATCCACCGACTTCCTGCGATGGCTACAATGTCGTCGGTCCATCGTGTGGGGGTCTCCCCACACTTGGCTTGCTTGTTCGTGGTCGCCATTCAAGAACCTTTATTTCCCAGCGGTTGTCGGTTCTGCGAATTATATGGCCTGCCCGTTGCCACTTCAACTTGCAAACTCTGAGAGCTATGTCGTTAACCTTACTTTACCTTGATGTATTCAGGTAAAAAAATATAGCCATGACACAATACCTAAAGACGAATCGATTGACAACTCGCTTGTTAAAACTGAATCAATAGGAGCGGCGCTATGGTGGAACATCTACATAGACTATTAAGCTCATTACCCTTCCCTTGCTTTGCTGTAGTCGGGTAAAAAAATAATTAGTCCATTGGATAATAATTATTAAAAATATTAAACACTTCATTGATTCAAAAATTAAGGGAAAAATATACAAGGGAATATTAAGAAAAAAGGAACAATGGGCGGTCTTATCGATAAAGGTGATCACTTCCAGACTGCAGCATTTGGATGGTCAGAAGACATAAGTTTAAAAACTATAACTGACTATACGGTCGGGTAATAATAGCCTATGACACTCTTGCGATGAAGACGAATCGATTGACACCTTGCTTGTCAAAGTCAGACCAAGTTTTTCGTTTGAGCACATAACTCATCCTTTACTTCACCGTAGTCGAGTAAAAAAATAGCCTATGACACTATAAATGAAGACAAATTAATTGATACCTCGTTTGTTAAAATCAGAGCAAGAGTTTTTAGTGACAGTTCGGCAAACCTCATTATTATGCTCGGCACAATAATGAGTTTAACAGTCTATATATGTATATATGTGAATGTTCCACCATAGCATCGCCCCTATTGATCCGATTTTGACAAGCGTGTGGTATTGGCTATTTTTTTACCAGACTACAGCGAATCGATGGGAGGGCTATGTGTTCAAACTAAAAACTTGGTCCGATTTTGACAAGCGAGGTATCAATCGACTCGTCTTCATCGCAAGAGTGTCATTGGCTATTTTTTCCCGACAGTAATCGGGTTGTAGTTTTTGAACTTATTTCTTGTTGACTACTATTTGCAGTCGGCTCAGGTAATCTTTGAGCTCCTTAACCCGATGTCGCGTAAAATACGTGTCTCTGTGTCGCGACAAAAAGTCGGCGGAAGACGTTAAGTCTCCTACAAAATTAATTAAGCCCCGCCAGGTTTCAGTGACAAGATAAGTACTTGGCGAGGCCCCGGCGGAAACCCGGCTTTATGAAAAACTAGTGACTCGCCCCGGTTTCGCACGGGTAGTGCTCACACCGCGGCATTTTTTTTTACTTTTAGCATTTATATACACCTCGTAACTGTAAAAAAAAACGCCAGTAAGCGCCAGTAACTCGCGTACCGTTTGCCGCGAAGATGTCGTTTTAAATTCACATAAACGTTTATAACGTTTACGTTTAACGTTTTAAGCGTCTCAAATCATCACATAGCTTTTAATTAACAACATGAGCAGCTCGAATGACACAAGCACGGTCTAATTTATGTAAAACAAACCGCGATAGATAATTAATAGTAAATGTTGGATTCGTTGGTTTGAGTTGTCGGAGCAGGTTTGTTTTGCCATAAGTTTCAACTTGAACGTATTCTCTCGTCTGAATGACCAAGACTGAACAAGCGTTGGCTTTCTAGGTTTTGTCTATGGTGAACCGAATGATTAGATCTTTTTCATCTTTCTGTACGTGGCAGTACGAGGGCCATTTTTGGTTATTCGCCATGATGTCATGGAAGGAGAAAGAAACGTCGTCGTGGCCCAAACTGGAGGCGGTCGACAGATACGAGACACAGTTCCCAGGATACAGGAAATCCCGAAAAAAGTATGTATTTCCTTGCGTTTGTTTCCGTCCGGATTGATTACGTGATGATCGATTCGATCGCGTAAAAAATGTTACGTAGCCATGAGGGAACATGGACGACGCAGTATTTCGCAAGTCTTGACTGTTTCTTCTCTGGATTTTTCAGAGGGTTTCGCCGTAAGGGAATACCGGCCCCCTTGACCTCTGACTGACGACAACGGGCAGGCAGTTATCTGGAGCGGACATTACGGCGCGTCGTACTTCGTATTCGGCGTATCGGCCATTTTCTAGTGCAGCTGGACATAAAGGCGAGTTCGTCGTCCACGCGCGGGCATCGCCGGTATACACCATACCATACACAGTATCGTAAAACCTTGTTTCTTAACTTTGCCGAACGCAACATATTTCGTTCTTTTGTGTTTCGTTTTTTTCGCCCGTCTGGCATACCTTGTTTATTTTGCGCCGTGGAAAAGCTGAACGTAGACTGTTGGATTTCAACTGCAAGTTCTTATTATATCGGATATACTTATAAACAATACAGATATCGTGGTACCGATGTTCGGTCCTTACATTAAATTATTTTAAACAACGCTGTTACTCGCTAGTTTTAACCAGTGTTTAGTTTTTAAGATCGAGTTGAACATTTCGTGTAAACTTGTTTGCATACGGCCAGGACAAATTAAACTGGTAATATAATTATTTTGTCTTATTTATTTCCAGTATTGAACCCAATAGTTGATTACAATCTGACGGTACTTGAAATAAATGTTCATTGTTCAGCCGTTGGTCTATCTTGGTAAATGTTTAAATAGTAACGTGTTTATATTAGAGAAGGTTTAGAATCGGTGTGGAGGGTTCTCGTGGTGATTCCAATAAGATAAAATCGATTTCTGGAATTTACCCATTTTACCCATCAAGTTCCAAAAGTTGCTCCTGCCTCTCAGGACACCATACCCATCACCCCCACACGCGAGAACCCCCTATTTCGTGATTTAAAGAATAAATTCACGTTTTGAATTATTTTCAATTCTTAATTTTTTCACGTTACAAAACGGCGCCCGAACAAATTAAAAAGTAACTAACTGTTGGGTACAACACAAGAAAATTTCTGGAAATAAATATTAATACTTGTGTAAAACCTATTAATAAGTGAACAACAACACTAACATATAATATTTAAACAATAAGTACATATTCTTACTATAGAACTAACATCTTCATAACATAACATATTTCTTTGACTACAATCAAGCCATTCATATTACAAAATGAAACTTGTGGAAATAAATTTACATATCAAAAATAAAAAAAACTGTATAATATTCATTTTTAAATTACAACAACTTGTTGTTGTGTGTTTACTGTTCGTAATACAAACAATAATACTTACGTATCATATGTACACCTAAGTACTTTTACTATAATACTTACATATTATATAAGACAATATTATAAACAATAGAGTGAGCTGTTAAAACTCATTGTTCTTTGACACATTATTAGTTCAGAAGTTTACATCGATAGTTTTTTACAAATTAAGCTAATTCAAAATGTCGATTCATGCATATACAGCAAATATTTAAATTGTTTATTTGCATATTTAAAAATTAATATAGACGTTTTTTTTGGAATACAAACTGAAGGGAAGAATTCATCATTTTGCAAAACTAATGGCTTTGGTTTTCAATAACCTCTTATTTCTTCTCTTCGTAGTAAATCTTGTTCGAAAGTCCAGTTAATGTAGCCACTGGATACGCTCTTTAATTTCTTGCTACAGAACGGAATGTTATTACTGGAGGCACATACCTTTCAATTATGAGGAATGTACCATTGCCAGGAAGTAACATCACGATTGGGGATAGGATTATGGAAGCTTCGGCGTTGACTGTACTATTTGTTACTGTTTATTGGTAAATTTTTGATTGGAGGTGGTTTTCTTTGATTTTCTTTATAATTACTAAGAAGGTTAGTTTCAGTTGATAGATTCAGGCGTTACTTTGCGAAAATCCATATTTAAAATGAACAAAATAAAAAATATGTAGCTTACTTCCGCCAAAATTGTTAGTCAGACAAATGATAAATGGTAAAATTAACAAAAGTAAAACCCCAAGCTAAAACAAACCCTACCCAAAGTGAACTGTTGTAAAATATAAATGAAATGAAAGCTCAGGTCTGGAAGCCAGAAAAAAAAAAAAAAAAAAAAAAAAAAACAACTACAATATAATACACAATATAAAACCCCACGCTAAACAAACCCTACTCAAATAGAAGTAACGTAACACTGATATATTTATATAAATATATTATAAAAACACAATAAAAAACATATACCTCAATCCAAATACCAAACGTCTGACATCAATACGACACGCGTTTCGCCTCTGCACGAGGCATCTTCGGGTGATGTTGACTCTTTGAGTGCTGGACTGAGAGTGACTAAGCAATTGTGAAAAAATACCATATTTCATTTCATTTTCATTTGGATTGAGGTATATGTTTTTTATTGTGTTTTAATAATATATGTATATAAATATATCAGTGTTACGTTACTTCTATTTGAGTAGGGTTTGTTTAGCGTGGGGTTTTATATTGTGTATTATATTGTAGTTTTTTTTTTTTTTTTTTTTCTGGCTTCCAGGCCATCAAGTTCCAAAAGTTGCTCCTGCCTCTCAGGACACCTTACCCATCACCCCCACACGCGAGAACCCCCTATTTCGTGATTTAAATAATAAATTCACTTCTTGAATTTTAAAAATATCTTAATTTTTTCACGTTACGCTAGTTTGAAAAAGTTCTTGATTTCGCGTGCACCGGCTTTCTATTTCTATATATAATTTTGAATGAGCCGCGAAAAAAAATCAGGTGTGTTTTTTTCCGTCTCATTCAAAATTTATTTAATGTATTGTTTACGATGTATGGTTAGCATCCACCATCTATCTTCGTTCACACATGTTTTTTTATTTTTTATCTTCTGAATATTGAATATAATAATTTTAGATGCTCAAGTCGATGTTTGACCGAACGTTTGGAGTTAATGGGTTGGACGATAGTCTGGCGCCAGCATAAATTGATTCAGAATGTCATTTTTTATTCAATTCGCAATTCAATCAGGATTTGGGTAACTTTCATTATTTTTTTTTACAGACTAGGCAATCGTTTGACCACGATCTCACCTGATGGAAAGCACGCGTGGTCGAAGGTGTAGCACGCTTGCCTAGTAGATACCTATTCACTCTTGACTTGAACACACCGGGGTTATAATTTACCGGAAACACTGACGAGGGCAGGGCATTCCACTCCTTTACAGTTATTATAATAAATGAAGAAGCGTAACGCTTCGTTCTTGTACGAGGTATTTCAACCATGAAAGGGTGGCGCTTTGCTGATCGTCTAGTCGTACGGTTGTAACATGTTAAATCATACTCCAAGTTAGATTTTGTTATAGATCTCGATAATAGAATATATTGTACAACGCCATCTGACGAGGAGCAGCGTCTTTTCTATTAGATCAAGTTGTGTTTTCTCCGTATCTGAAAACCAGACGCCAAGTTTGTAAAAAACGCCGGACTCCACCGCGCGTGCGCCACTTTCTTCGTTAAAGGAATAATGAAAGCTTTTCTTGTTGAAGACAGATTGATAATTTCGCCTATCTAAGAATCAAGAAATAATGGTTGAATTGGCCTCTGCGAGTGAAAGGGAAAAGTTTTCATCTACTGTCTCAAAATAGATAAAATGGTTAATCCACGCAGCGACAGCTAGCTACAAGTGGCGTGAACTAGAAGAAAGGTGCAAACTAAGTGGAGGTCTCTGTCGGCAAGTAGCGAGCTTCTTAGTGTTGCTATTAATAATTGACGTTCCAGGAATATTTCGGGCTCTGAATAACTTTGGAAGAGGAACGGCTTGTTTAAAAATCCAGAATAGGTCGCATCTTTAAGTTGGCTAACAAATAATAATTACAGAATGCAGCGTTTGATATGTCGAAAATAATTTAAATCTAGAAATCGCTTGCGATGGTCACACCATGGAAGGTTTTGACATAACGCAAAAATCACGTCAAAGTTCCAGAGAAATTCTTTTTTTTGTATGGACTTGTTCGAGTAAACACCGGATGCTGGCTGATATGTACCAAATCTGGCTGGAGGACAGTGACCAGTATTACTAGGCCGACAAGGTCTACTTTACGAAGCAAATGACAGAGTTAGTTCTGGATTTTTCGAGATAACCGGAAGTTCAAGGTCTCAGTAGAACGCTACTCGAAGATGCAAAACAAGATAGTATATAAACAAGTGAGAAGCCTGTGGATTGGATTTTGAATTCGGACGTAAACTCAGTTTAGTTTACATAGTTGGCACGTAATTAAGATCGACGCAGGCGGCAGAAAAATACGCAGTTTCTCTTGTGTGAACAAAACGACCGAGGCACGCTGTCCAGAACGAAGCTGCCCTGTTACAGGCGAAATAAGTATACCAGTGCAAAAGCCAGGTTATATCGTGCATCTACGGTCGGCTATTGTCGTCACCACTGCGAGCTGCTGTGCGCGATCACCCGGGGCTCACCACCGTTCGTGGAAGAAGCCGGTCTACGAGGGACTCCAGAAGAACTCCAACACACCACCTGTCCAGTAGAAGATTTCACCACCGTTCGTGGTCAAGCAGTAGGAGCTGATCGAGTGGAGTAAGGAGGCGTTCCGCGGCGGTACGCGAGACGACGGTACGGCGTCCCAGGAAGCTTCCAGGTTGGTCCACTCCAAATCATTTTGAGTCAGCGAGCTACAGTGTTGAGGGAAGCCTTCGCCTTCTAACGTGTTAATATTGTTGAAAGATACTTTCTGTTATTATCAAGATTACTTTCTGATATTATCTAGATACTTTCTGTTTATTTTCTGTTTTACTTCTGTTTACTTTCTATTTTAGAGTTTGATTTCCCTCTGGGAAACACAATCATACACACACACACTCTGTTTGCACTAGTTCTCTTTTAATTTAAAACATTCTATGGCAAAGACAAGAATATTCCGTTGCGTTGTGACCAATACATGTTAATCTGCTGAGCACAGACTCTAAGTTTTATTGGCCTAGGATTCTCCAGTACTATAGTAAATTCATATCATACAGGCCGAAGTTAAGTACTAGAATTTATATGTTTGAGGAAATTGTAATCACATTTGAGAATTTTGAGTTTAGAGTATTAAGTTAGAAGTATTTCCTATTATAAGATCTTGCTGTTTATAATTATTTTGATGCAGAACAAATTAAATTAAGTGTAAAATATTTCTTTTTAAATTCCTCAGTAAAGGGGAGAGTACCAATATTCGATAACTCATGTGTGCTTTTTCTATTTTTTGTAATAAAGCCCTTTGTTATTGAATTTACCATCTTGTTTTAATTCCTCGCCTTTACCTGAGAAGGAGGACCGTTTCCTTAGCCGGGCAACGGCCTTTTCAATGGCGCCCAACTGAATAAATTCACATATTTTTTTTCATATTTTACATATATTTTTTTCATTTATTTTTTCTCTTACAAACTGGCGCTCAGGTACAGTGGCGTTCAATGTAAATTTGTTGGTTTTTCTGCATCATATATCAGAGAGGATTTCTTGTAATAGATAATAGGCACAACGCTTAAAAATAATTACAAGCAAACAGGTGTTTACATGAAAGTATCTTTCAATCTGCCCCGTGGTCACGTGTAATATTACTGTGTGAAACTAAACTATAATATCTCTTTGTGTGTTGAACCTATAATACTGTTTGTGTTATTTTGAAAACTTGGTATGTTATTTGACTGTTGTAGGAAAAATATTATGTGTATTTAATGGTGATTCATGTGTAATTGATTGTATTTTTTTCTATCATTGGATTATGTATTGGTGTGATATTTAAAACAGTATAGATCTGTTAGTGGAGTGACTTATACTTTGTAGGTAGGTATGTACCATTTTATTGCAAGTGTGTCACAACACAACAGATATTTTTTTTATATATTTGTTTGACATATCGGTTCCAAAACATTATAGAACAATTTCATTACACAAAACACATACACACATTTTTCCTTCTGTTCATTATATTTTAGGGTTCGCTCAAAATATTTGTGAGGTTCTGTAGATTCTTTTAATTGATTGGTAGTAGTTTTTTTTTTAGGATTTCATTTACCTTTTGTTCATTGTATTTTAGGGTTCAGTAAAATATATGTGAGGTTCTGTAGTTTTCTTATTTTTTTTTCTGGATCGTTTGTTAATTATTTTATTAGGATTTCATTATTTTTTAGCACAACAGTATGCGATAGCACAAATGGAGACACGCCTAATGACGCTATATTCTTTTTTTAAAGATGAGCAGATTTAGTAGGGTTCTATTTGTTTGGCAGGTTTTAAAGTCAACAACCACAAAGACAAGTCCGTCAATTCAAAATCCTTAAAGCGGTGATTGGGGGTTAGTGCCGTTCTAAATCTACCTCTATTGTGAAGCATTGAACAATTTCAGGTTCATTGCTTATGTCCAGTTTTGTTTTAGTTAGGTTGTGATGTTTTCGTTTGGTTAAATAGATAAGGTTTGTCTATTTTATTTTTTAGTTCCATCGGCTAAATCTTTTGTAAAATTTTTGTAATTGTTGATATTTGGTAACTTTTTTTTTTACAGTTAGTAACAGTTTTTTTTTTTTAGATACGATGGAACTTTGTACATAAGTATATACAGGGTGTCGAAGTTTTGAGGCACATTTTTATGCGCCATTATGGTACCGGTGATGACTTGGAGAAGTTTTTTTTGATCATGAATTGTGGACAACACATTGATCATCCTTTTGTGGATATTGTTGCGTTTGGGTAATCAATAAAGTTAATCCATACACAACATATCTTCTACTTTTCAGACCTTAATGGTATTGGAGATGTCGGTAGATGGTATCAGAGCTGAGGACAGCTCCATATTTTCAGAGGAGGGGTAGGGCCGCTTGTGCTTTCTCTCGCTCACCTCTCATTGTCAGCGTACGATACACATATTTTGCGTATATACATGAAGAATGACTAATCAGAGAGTGTTTTTGTTTTGGTGATCGTATATTATGAGATACATAATGATCGTTTTTTATAGATTCAGTCGTGTTCGGAAAATCGGTGGGGTGGTGCCGGTTACGACGGATCTGGTTTTGTTTTGGTGATCGTATATTATGGGATACATAATGATCGTTTTTTATAGATTCAGTCGTGTTCGGAAAATCGGTGGGGTGGTGCCGGTTACGACGGATCTGGTTTTTTTTTGGCACGCCCTAGTGGTGTGACAAATTTTGTAGCACATATGTCTATGTGCGAATTTCAGGCAAGAATAACCTTAACCGGGTTAGACTGATGGCCGGATACACGGGTGCGGATGACAACACCTGAACTATAGAAGCCTGGGTCAAAAACATGGATTTTCATGAAGGTTTTTTGTGGAGAGTATAGAAAACCCTGGACCGCATATGGTTGCGTGAACATCTGTCCCGGGGAAGGCTCATTACTAGGAGATGATTTCTGGAATAATAGAGAAAGAAAGATTTAATGGGTAGTCCAATAATATTTTGTACATATTTTCTTTGTTAGTTCTATATTTTCATGGAGAGCAGGGTCAGACCTAACCCTGGACCGCATGAGGTTGCGTGAACATCTGTCCTGGGGAAGGCTCATTACTAGGAAGTGATTACTGGAGTAATAGAGAAAGAAAGATTTTATGGGTAGTCCAATTATTATTTTTTAGGTATATTTTTGGTGTTTTTTTTTTTTTGTATTGTTATTATCTGGCGAGTTTTGCAGGATAAATTTGGTTTAGATTCTCAGGTTTTGGTTTCTTGTTTTAGGTTTAGCTCTGCCAACTGAGAATTTATATGTTAGTATATAGGATTAGCCCGGACGAGACAGGATTTTTTTTTGATGTGTAGAACATTGGTCCTGGCAGTTGGAATAAAAAAGGAATGGCAATCTCAATAAGGTAAAAATGTATAGAATTGGGGTATTCACTCATGTGACATTTTCTTTAAACGATTTAAAGTACATTATTTGTGTCAATGTTTGGCATGTTACTTTGATCGAAATTTAACAGTAAACTTTAGAGACTGGCTAGGTAGTTGGATATTTTGTTCAGGCATATATGTTATTTTATTTAGAAACATACTTGATCCTAGTCCAGCATGTTATTTTTTTTAGTTTTTATCAAACGAGCGCAGAGGCGGTTTAGACTGGTGACCTCTTTAAACTCAAGCCTAGAAACTAGTTAACGAAACAGAGGCGGTTTTTTCTGGTGACCTCTATAAATGAAAAGCCTAAAACCAGTAAAAGCGCGAAGAGGCGGATTTCCTGGTAACCTCTATAATAAAAAGCCTAATTACCAGTAACAGAAATTCTAAAGCGGGTTTTCCACTCGATACTTTTCTTTACAAGGGTTAGGGGAGTATGAATGTTTTACCAAATGTAGCATAAGTCCCAACAGCTAAATGTTCGGAACTGTGTCTATATAGGTTGTTTAAAAGGAAAGTGAATGCTCACAATTAGGTGTGTAGCAGGACTTATGGTATGAAAGAAGGATATATAGCGACTTACTTACTGACTATACCAGATTTGTAGTGATTGATTTTTGTCAGAGATTTTGTAAATAAAAGGAGTGCAATGTAAATGTATAAATTTTTTAGTTTCCACAAATAGATTCACCCGAATAGATTGGCATTATAACAAAATGATTAGGAAACATATAAGAGGAAATATGCTAAATTAGAGATCTTGATAAATATATTGTACCCGGTTGAAATGTCACATGAATGAAGGAGGGACTTAGTGCATAGGTTAATTTTTTTTTTTTATTTCTTTTTTTTTTAGAAAGGTTTTTTGGTAAAATTTTAGTTCCAGGATTGAAATTATTGTGAACTTTCGGCCTGCACCTGCAGCAGTGAACTTAGAACTGCAATATTCTGTTGGGGAATTTGGTCATATCTTTTGTTTTCATTCTTCGTTAAAGTTTGCGTTTCAGAGTTTGTTTGATTCAATATATTTTGTTTGGGGATTTACAATATACCCAAAGAGGTCCAGGAAGTTTTTTTTTGGTTTCCACATTGTCAATGAGATTTTTTTTTAGTCTGGTTCTGTTTGCTTTTAAATCTCTTATTGAAATAGTTCCAGTGACTGTTATCGCTGAGGGCAGCGAGTGTTTCACATTGGCATGTGAAACTTTGGCAGGAGAGGGTGTATTGTAACATGTTAAATCATACTCCAAGTTAGATTTTGTTATAGATCTCGATAATAGAATATATTGTACAACGCCATCTGACGAGGAGCAGCGTCTTTTCTATTAGATCAAGTTGTGTTTTCTCCGTATCTGAAAACCAGACGCCGAGTTTGTAAAAAACGCCGGACTCCACCGCGCGTGCGCCACTTTCTTCGTTAAAGGAATAATGAAAGCTTTTCTTGTTGAAGACAGATTGATAATTTCGCCTATCTAAGAATCAAGAAATAATGGTTGAATTGGCCTCTGCGAGTGAAAGGGAAAAGTTTTCATCTACTGTCTCAAAATAGATAAAATGGTTAATCCACGCAGCGACAGCTAGCTACAAGTGGCGTGAACTAGAAGAAAGGTGCAAACTAAGTGGAGGTCTCTGTCGGCAAGTAGCGAGCTTCTTAGTGTTGCTATTAATAATTGACGTTCCAGGAATATTTCGGGCTCTGAATAACTTTGGAAGAGGAACGGCTTGTTTAAAAATCCAGAATAGGTCGCATCTTTAAGTTGGCTAACAAATAATAATTACAGAATGCAGCGTTTGATATGTCGAAAATAATTTAAATCTAGAAATCGCTTGCGATGGTCACACCATGGAAGGTTTTGACATAACGCAAAAATCACGTCAAAGTTCCAGAGAAATTCTTTTTTTTGTATGGACTTGTTCGAGTAAACACTGCTGGATGCTGGCTGATATGTACCAAATCTGGCTGGAGGACAGTGACCAGTATTACTAGGCCGACAAGGTCTACTTTACGAAGCAAATGACAGAGTTAGTTCTGGATTTTTCGAGATAACCGGAAGTTCAAGGTCTCAGTAGAACGCTACTCGAAGATGCAAAACAAGATAGTATATAAACAAGTGAGAAGCCTGTGGATTGGATTTTGAATTCGGACGTAAACTCAGTTTAGTTTACATAGTTGGCACGTAATTAAGATCGACGCAGGCGGCAGAAAAATACGCAGTTTCTCTTGTGTGAACAAAACGACCGAGACACGCTGTCCAGAACGAAGCTGCCCTGTTACAGGCGAAATAAGTATACCAGTGCAAAAGCCAGGTTATATCGTGCATCTACGGTCGGCTATTGTCGTCACCACTGCGAGCTGCTGTGCGCGATCACCCGGGGCTCACCACCGTTCGTGGAAGAAGCCGGTCTACGAGGGACTCCAGAAGGACTCCAACACACCACCTGTCCAGTAGAAGATTTCACCACCGTTCGTGGTCAAGCAGTAGGAGCTGATCGAGTGGAGTAAGGAGGCGTTCCGCGGCGGTACGCGAGACGACGGTACGGCGTCCCAGGAAGCTTCCAGGTTGGTCCACTCCAAATCATTTTGAGTCAGCGAGCTACAGTGTTGAGGGAAGCCTTCGCCTTCTAACGTGTTAATATTGTTGAAAGATACTTTCTGTTATTATCAAGATTACTTTCTGATATTATCTAGATACTTTCTGTTTATTTTCTGTTTTACTTCTGTTTACTTTCTATTTTAGAGTTTGATTTCCCTCTGGGAAACACAATCATACACACACACACTCTGTTTGCACTAGTTCTCTTTTAATTTAAAACATTCTATGGCAAAGACAAGAATATTCCGTTGCGTTGTGACCAATACATGTTAATCTGCTGAGCACAGACTCTAAGTTTTATTGGCCTAGGATTCTCCAGTACTATAGTAAATTCATATCATACAGGCCGAAGTTAAGTACTAGAATTTATATGTTTGAGGAAATTGTAATCACATTTGAGAATTTTGAGTTTAGAGTATTAAGTTAGAAGTATTTCCTATTATAAGATCTTGCTGTTTATAATTATTTTGATGCAGAACAAACTAAATTAAGTGTAAAATATTTATTTTTAAATTCCTCAGTAAAGGGGAGAGTACCAATATTCGATAACTCATGTGTGCTTTTTCTATTTTTTGTAATAAAGCCCTTTGTTATTGAATTTACCATCTTGTTTTAATTCCTCGCCTTTACCTGAGAAGGAGGACCGTTTCCTTAGCCGGGCAACGGCCCTTTCACGGTGATGGAAAGGTGATGGGGGAATCAGGTTGTGCAGTTCTTGTGCACACTCTCCATAGTGCAATCTGTAGAATACCGCCAGGCTTGCTACCTCACGTCGATGCGCCAGACTTTGAAGCTTACTCTTTACCAGAGTGTCATCCCCAATGAGCCTGATAGCACGTTTCTCAATTAAATCCAAAGACTCCAGCTGATACTTGGCAGAACCGTCCCAGAGGTGGCAGCAGTACTCCATACAAGATCGGACCTGTGCTTCATTAAATAATTCATAATAAATTCAATAAATAATTTATCAGTATTTGGGGTGCAGGTGTTAGTGAGCACTATAATTTTGAAAAATATAATTATTATAAGAAACATTCAACTCCTAAATTTTCATCGCTGCTCACTAGACAGTAAATAAACAAAATTGATGAATACAAAATTATTGAGTTCTTCATAGTATGAGCATTACTTCTGTGTGATCAATCAGACAAGAAATTTTGAAAACGAAGGAATATTAAATACGCTGGCTTTGTAGTTTGTACGGAAAAAGCTTTTGTTCATGGATATAATTAACAATAAGGGCACTATATCCAACATAAGCAATAAAAAACGACTTCTAATAAATTAACTAAAAAACAATATGAATCCAATTTTGATGAAATCAATGGAACGTACACTGGAAATCTATCGTTACAACTTTGATTAAATACCTGGTTACAATTTAAATAAGTTTTATCCATATCGTTTATGAAATCTTGAAGATATGACTGAACTTCAACAAAAAATTACAAAAAGGTGACTTGAAAACCACCTCATTTTGCGAAGTTAATCATGTAGGTACTCGCGAGTACATAATTACAGCGTGTTCTGAAAGTGCTACTTAGGGCATTTAGTGTCCTGCGGATTTGCTCACGCACGCGATATTAGCCCGCGTGCGTGGCACCCGCACTGCACCTTTTCATAAAGGCACAGAGTAAATAATAGTGACTTAGGTACTTATCGGTGGATGGAGGTGGCACAGGATCGCTCGTCATGACGCTCTTTGGCGCTCATAGGCCTCCCTATGTTCAGCAGTGGACTTCTAAAGGCTGACATGATGATGATGATGATATTATGACGTGTGCTATAAACACGAGGGACGCGGGCGGCATGGCGGGAGGAAAGCCGCGCGCGGTGCTTTACTGTTATTTATTATGTGGCGCGGGTAACTCATGCGCTCATGCGTTGTTTCAAGAAAAGGGGCAACATATTATTATGGCCTTCTCTTCTGGTTACGTCTGTGTTGTTTTTTTAATAATGTTTAGTGAAAACATCTGAACCGATAAACAACCCACAAACTAAGTCCGGAATTGAGTGTTCCCGCAGCTTGAGCCAATCTGCAAGACACTAAAAATGGCTTTACAAAAATAAAGAAAGCCCAACATTAAACTGGGAATATATTGAACCCCAGCGTCCAACATCTGCTGGAAAAATATCACCAATAACACAATTTTAGTTGAAAAACAACTTTCCCTCGAGTTTTCCAGACATTTTGCTCCGTTTACCCCTCGGAGGAAATACGTTAAACGTATCAATCTCGAGATTCCCCCGACATGCCTTTCGATTCAGATATCTAACAATCAGAAACCTCTCTGTGCCGCTCTCGAGTCAGGTGTGTGTATGAATTAAGAATTTGAGGTTTGCGAAATGGGGATATAATTTTGTGAGAAATGTATCGGAATGAAGCAGGGTTGCGAGGTTAATGAAATATATACAATACAAGATATAATTAAATGAGCTAATAAACACAACTAAAAAGAGGAAACAAATATGTGATAATGGTTGCTATCCAATTTTAAATCGTTATAGATCCTAAATGGTCATTCAAAATGAAAAATAATAAGAGAAACCTAAAGATGATTTTTACACACCTTTTCAATGATATCCCACTTAACATAGATCGTCGTTTTTTTTTTTTACAATTTGTCGTCTGTTTGTCGCCATTTTTTTTTATTACCTACTGTCATATCTTTAGTAACACTCACAAGATTTAGACAAATCGATAGACGTAAGAATCATCGAAATCAGTCCACGCGTTTGGTCTCTAGAGCGCCACAAAGGAACATACATACATATAGGCTGATAAACACATTACCCTCCGCTCAGTCGGGTAAAAAGCAATGTATGTATAATTTCATATCATTATTATTTCTCTTTTTCTCTCCTTATTCCCACTCCCAGTAGGGGACAAGTAGCCTGGGCTAATATAATGGCAATGAGGGATGTGTTCCGACAGAGAGCATTATAGTTGTATCCAAATCACGGTACTATCAGCGCATGGCGTGTGGACTATTACTACGTTAATTCCCAATCTGAGGACATATCTCTATTTACTAATTAAGATAGATTATGTCCTGAGATTAGTACCTATATATTTGTATTCTCTATAATAATCTCCAGAATATGTAGCTAGAGAAACTCAACTTTTTTCTAATAAAACCTCGCCTTTATACTCGTAACTTCTCCCAATATTAATAAACAGTTCTCCCATACACACTCAATCAATGTTAGCACAATGCGTAAGTATTTAATGATCATTATTTTTATCCTTATCTTCGCTGTGACAATAATGTAGCAACTATTTATCGCTTATATACACGATATAATAAAAGAAATTTCAATATATGGTACAATCAGCGATAAAATTCCCTGAACATGCCTAAGCTTTCATTTTACATACACGCAAAATTTACAGTCGTATTTTGAACTAATGCACTGCAGGCTTTGCTCGCATGCTTTTTTTTTAAGTACATCGCATTCCTGTTCAGTAAATTATTTGAAATCCTTTAGCTATATGTTTTTTTAATTATTTTCAACGTACAGAAGTTCGTTACTTACTTCTTAATTAGTATAAATATATATAGATTTACATTATTTTAGTTCATCATCATCATCATGTCAGCCTTAAAAGTCTACTGCTGAACATAGGCCTCTCCCAAAGAGCGCCATGACGAGCGATCTTGTGCCACCTCCATCCATCGACTTCCTGCGATGGCTACAATGTCGTCGGTCCATCGTGTGGGGGGTTTCCCCACACTACACTTGCTTGTTATTTTAATTACTGCTTTATTTTAAGTATATAGGCTGTGTGTAAATTAAAATCTTAGAAATGGTAATTTCGCTGACTGTACACTTAATTATAAGTTTTTTTTCGTCCATGTGATTGTGTTGACACCACCTACCTCATGACAAACATAATCGATAACACATTGTTAACCAAGAATGTTAAAAACCACACCGTCAAATTGGAACTGAAGCACCCAAGATATGCCGATCCGCTTGTACTCACAAGCCTCGCGCACAAACTTACACCATGTTATGCCGATCGACCGCCACATCGCAGCAAGATCTCGACTTTCTTAGTCGTATTAATTCTGTCAAGTTCCCATGAGTCTTTCATGATGAAATTGTGTAGATACAAAACACAAATTATTCACTCACGCACATTACGAAGCCGCGACTTGCTTCACTCCTTTGTTAGGTGATGTATACTCTATTTATCCGGTAACACGCTAAACCTTCTTGAATTAACTATTTAGTTTATCAGAAAGCTAAAGGGCGTTGTACTAATAATTATACTAAATTCAATAACTGTTCTGGTATCAACGCAACAAAAACACAAACTGCGAGATAACTAATCTGCAAACAAATATTAGCAAATTGTTTAACAGGATATCCATTTAAAGAACTTTTTATTAAAACAGCGTCAGGGGTTGTAAAGGCGAATTAAGTTTAATTTTACTTTGAGATTATTGTTAGCGAGATAATATTTTCAAGCTTTCCAAGACAGCGCTGAGATATTGTACCTACCTAATTGTTTTTCTCGAACAAGACGTTTAAGCTAAACAATATCTTAAATGAAAAGAAATCTTTGTAAATTTTAAGACAGTTGTATGTAAGAAACTGGTAGTGAAATGAAGCTCTAGATGTTCTTAATTAAGTTATTGTCTTGTCTATGGTGTAAAACATGCTTAAAATTTTCTCCATCACAAACAATGTTGACGGCCTGTTTCAATTTTCAGTTTAAATACTAAAATATGAAATCTATAAAAAAAATGTAGATGTGTAAACATCGAATATGGCCGAACTGAGGCGGTAATAACTGACAAGCCACGAGCGGCGCAGCGACGCGTCTCCAGTGATAGCTAATTGTACCAATTTTGCAATTGTTTATCCAGATGCAAGAGGGCGGAGCTCTAGCAATGAATGGTGAAAAATAATATGTATTATAAATAATAAGCTTGAATTAAATTGGTGTTTATTATTATTAGTGTATTCATGTGCCTTGTGTTCACATCCAGACTTACATGTACGCAGGATACTTTTATGTCCCATTTAAAGATTCACAGGCCGCGCGCGTCGCCACGCCAAGAGTCGGTGTTACTCCTATACCGCGCCATTAGGTGTTTACACATCAACAATATTTCATAATTATACAGACTTCAGTACTGTCGTAACTTGGTGTTGTCAATCATTTATGGATTGTCCTTTTTACGAGACGAACACGCATCCATCTACGTTTACGTGGTCTTAGGCGTTCATTAATTTCCCCATTACTTATTTTCAGAATAGGTCAGCCATGTCGCGATTTAGGCATATTTTGATGAGTAAACCTGAATAAAAACTTGTAAAATGCTGCCTTTATTTACGTTCCAGGTACCTACAGAAATCATGGGAAACCTTCTAGATAGAAAATCGCCACGCTCGCCGAAGCATGTCCGCGCGATACGCCGAAGCATGTCCGCGCGATACGACGCAACTCGAGACGCGTGCATACTCGTAGAGACGTACGTAGTACACATACTTCATTTAATAGAGACCATATTTTTTTTGGTTCCTTGGAAGTGATCCTTTTTCTTTAGATACTTATATTATTGCTTATTCTTTGACTAGCGCCCCATCCCGGCTTCGCACGGTAACACGGCATTTGGTATAATCAAGTCCCTAAAGGAGTTGATATAGCAAACGTTTCGGGCGCACGCCCGGACACTCGCCCATATAACTATTTAATAATCTGTGTCAAGACGCCATACATTTTAACCTGGCCGCGCGCTCGGGGCGCTTGCTATATCAACTCCCTAGGGACTTCTTAAACCAAGTGACTTCTTAAACCAAGAGTCCAAGCGTGCGCCCAGGCCGCTTTGAATATCAAGTCCTGGGTTCTCTCAATATTGATATGTACTAAACGTTACATTAACAAACACGCCCGTGGCTCGCTCGCACCCGATTCTTTACTACTCGTATTATACAACAGAAAAAACTAATACATAGTAGGTACGAAGAAAGGGAAGCAGAATTAATCGAAATCTTCTTTTCAAAAACTTCGTACTAGCTTTCAAACTACTTGTCAAAAAAGTATGGTGAAAGTGCAAAATTGACATGAAATGAGAAAGATTACTGTGATATCCAATTTTATAATGATTAATATAGTTTGGGTTAAAGAGCTTTAGAAAATAGAGTCAAAAATATATGGGTTTTATTTACCCGACTGAGGAAGGTTATGTGTTTGGGTTGTATGTATGTTTGTACGTTTCTTAGGCGCATCCTACAGCCTAAACGGCATGATGGATTTTGATAAATGAGGTATCATTCGATTCGCCTTAATCACGAGAGTGTAATAGGATGTTATAAGTGTCAAGAAAACAATATACCGGCTTACAGCTGAACAAAAAATGACCAATAAAGAGTGAGGTATCGAAATGAAGGCCTTTAAAAGACCATTCCAAAAATATATATTTCTATTACTTAAAAAGTAGCAATTGTCTTTCAAGCTACTTACAAATTTTTCAATTTTGTACTATGCAAGTCATAGATTCTAGAATTTCGGTATTCAAGTTATGTAATTCAATGTTGCAATTGCAACTATTAATGTAAAGTAAAATATGTAGGTAAGTAAATAAGAAACGTTAAATTTAAATTAAATTTATACTTTTACGTCGTGCCTCACGCCCACACCTGCACCGCTCTGCAAATCTACATAATAATAAACATTATCTTATCTATATTTTTTATATTTTTTGCATTTATTGTTTTTTTGTTATAATAATTTTGACTTGTCTATAACTCTAAAACGTTTATTTGAGCTTTCTGTAATAGGAACACATAATATAACTTTATTATAGTATCGCGGACTTTTTTGTAGGACTTATAAAGAAGACAATCCTTTCAAACGTCACTTTTATATACCTAAAAAAAAAAACGAAAACCGAAAGGACCGTTGCCCGGCTAAGGAAACGGACCTCCTTCTCAGGTAAAGGCGAGGAATTAAAACTAGATGGTAAATTCAATAACAAAGGGCTTTATTACAAAAAATAGAAAAAGCACACATGAGTTATCGAATATTGGTACTCTCCCCTTTACTGAGGAATTTAAAAAGAAATATTTTACACTTAATTTAGTTTGTTCTGCATCAAAATAATTCTAAACAGCAAGATCTTATAATAGGAAATACTTCTAACTTAATACTCAAAACTCAAAATTCTCAAATATGATTACAATTTCAACTAACATATAAATTTTAGTACATAACTCCGGCCTGTATGATATGAATTTACAATAGTACTGGAGAATCCTAGGCCAATAAAACTTAGAGAGTCTGTGCTCAGCAGATTAACATGTATTGGTCACAACGCAACGGAATAATCTTGTCTTTGCCATAGAATGTTCTAAATTAAAAGAGAACTTGTGCAAACAGAGTGTGTGTGTGTATGATTGTGTTTCCCAGAGGGAAATCAAACTCTAAAAACAGAAAGTAAAACAGAATCTAAGACAGAAAGTATATAGAAAGTAACAGAAAGTATATAGGAAATAAACAGAAAGTATCTTTCAACAAATATAGGTATTATTAACACGTTAGAAGGCGAAGACTTCCCTAGCTACCGTAGCTCGCTGACTCAAAATGATTTGGAGTGGACCAACCTGGAGGCTTCCTGGGACGCCGTACCGTCGTCTCGCGTACCGCCGCGGAACGCCTCCTTACTCCACTCGATCAGCTCCTACTGCTTGACCACGAACGGTGGTGGTATCTTCTACTGGACAGGTGGTGCGTTGGAGTCCTTCTGGAGTCCCTCGTAGACCGGCTTCTTCCAAGAACGGTGGTGAGCCCCGGGTGATCGCGCACAGCAGCTCGCAGTGGTGACGACAATAGCCGACCGTAGATGCACGATATAACCTGGCTTTAGCACTCGTATACTTATTTCGCCTGTAACAGGGCAGCTTCGTTCTGGACAGCGTGCCTCGGTCGTTTTGTTCACACAAGAGAAACTGCGTATTTTTCTGCCGCCTCCGTCGATCTTAATTACGTGCCAACTATGTAAACTAAACTGAGTTTACGTCCGAATTCAAAATCCCATCCACAGGCTTCTCTCTTGTATATATACTATCTTTGTTTTGCATCTTCGAGTAGCATTCTACTGAGATCTTGAACTTCCGGTTATCTCGAAAAATCCAGAACTAACTCTGTCATGTGCTTCGTAAAGTAGACCTTGTCGGCCTAGTAATACTGGTCACTGTCCTCCAGCCAGATTTGGTACATACCAGCCAGCATCCGGTGTTTACTTGAACAAGTCCATAGAAAAAAAACCAACTCTCTGGAACTTTGACGTGATTTTTGCATTATGTCAAAACCTTCCATGGTGTGACCATCGCAAGCGATTTTTAGATTTAAATTATTTTCGACATATCAAACGCTGCATTCTGTAATTATTATTTGTTAGCCAACTTAAAGATGCGACCTATTCTGGATTTTTAAACAAGCCGTTCCTCTTCCAAAGTTATTCAGAGCCCGAAATATTCCTGGAACGTCAATTATTAATAGCAACACTAAGAAGCTCGCTACTTGCCGACAGAGATCTCCACTTAGTTTCCACCTTTCTTCTAGTTCACGCCACTTGTAGCTAGCTGTCGCTGCGTGGATGTAACCATTTTATCTATTTTGAGACAGTAGATGAAAACTTTTCCCTTTCACTCGCAGAGGCAAATTCAACCATTATTTCTTGATTCTTAGATAGGCGAAATTATCAATCTGTCTTCAACAAGAAAAGCTTTCATTATTCCTTTAACGAAGAAAGTGGCGCACGCGTGGTGGAGTCGGGCGTTTTTTACAAACTCGGCGTCTGGTTTTCAGATACGGAGAAAACACAACTTGATCTAATAGAAAAGACGCTGCTCCTCGCCAGATGGCGTTGTACAATATATTCTATTATCGAGATCTATAACTAAATCTAACTTGGAGTCATGATTTAACATGTCACAATACACCCTCTCCTGCCAAAGTTTCACATGCCAATGTGAAACACTCGCTGCCCTCAGCGATAACATTCACTGGAACTATTTCAACAAGAGATTAAAAGTAAACAGAACCAGACTAAAAAAAAAAAACATCTCACTGACAATGTGGAAACCAAAGAAACTTCCACGACCTTTTTGGGTATATTGTAAATCCCCAAACAAAATATATTGAATCAAACAAACTCTGAAACGCAAACTTTAACGAAGAATGAAAATAAAAAAATATGACCAAATTCCCCAACAGAATATCGCAGTTCTAAGTTCACTGCTGCAGGCGCAGGCCGAAAGTTAACAATAATTTCATTCCTGGAACTAAAATTTTCCCAACAAATTTTTCAAAAACTAAAAAATTAAATAAAAAAAAAAGAAATTAACCTATGCACTAAGTCCCTCCTTCATTCATGTGATATTTCAACCGGGTACAATATATTTATCTAGATCTCTAATTTAGCATATTTCCTCTTATATGTTTCCTAATCATTTTGTTATATTGCCAATCCATTTGGGTGAATCTATTTGTGGAAACTAAAAATTTATACATTTTCATTGCACTCCTTTTATTTACAAAATCTCTGACAAAAATCAATCACTACAAATCCGGTATAGTCAGTAAGTAAGTCGCTATATATCCTTCTTTCATACCATAAGTCCTGCTACACACCTAATTGTGAGCATTCACTTTCCTTTTAAAAAAACCTATATAGACACAGTACCGAACATTTAGCTGTTGGGACTTATGCTACATTTGGTACAACATTCATACCCCCTATCCCCTTGTAAAGAAAAGTTGAGTGGAAAACCCGCTTTAGAATTTCTGTTACTGGTAATTAGGCTTTTTATTATAGAGGTTACCAGGAAATCCGCCTCTTCGCGCTTTTACTGGTTTTAGGCTTTTCATTTATAGAGGTCACCAGAAAAAACCGCCTCTGTTTCGTTAACTAGTTTCTAGGCTTGAGTTTAAAGAGGTCACCAGTCTAAACCGCCTCTGCGCTCGTTTGATAAAAACTACAAAAAAATATAACATGCTGGACTAGGATCAAATATGTTTCTAAATAAAATAACATAATATGCCTGAACAAAAATATCCAACTACCTAGCCAGTCTCTAAAGTTTACTGTTAAATTTCGATCAAAGTAACATGCCAAACATTGACACAAATAATGTACTTTAAATCGTTTAGTAAATGTCACATGAGTGATTACCCCAATTCTAAACATTTTTACCTTATCGAGATTGCCATTACTTTTTTTTATTCCAACTGCCAGGACCAATGTTCTACACACAAAAAAAAAACCTATCTCGTCCGGGCTAATCTTATATCCTAATATATAAATTCTCAGTTGGCAGAGCTAAACCTAAAACAAGAAACCAAAACCTGAGAATCTAAACCAAATTTATCCTGCAAAACTCGCCAGATAATAACAATACAAAAAAAAAAAAAAAAAACACCAAAAATATACCTAAAAAATAATAATTGGACTACCCATAAAATCTTTCTTTCTCTATTACTCCAGTAATCACTTCCTAGTAATGAGCCTTCCCCAGGACAGATGTTCACGCAACCTCATGCGGTCCAGGGTTCTCTATACTCTCCACAAAAAACCTTCATTAAAATCCATGTATTTGACCCAGGCTTCTTTAGTTCAGGTGTTGTCATCCGCACCCGTGTATCCGGCCATCAGTCTAACCCGGCTAAGGTTATTCTTGCCTGAAATTCGCGCATAGACATATGTGCTACAAAATTTGTCACACCACTAGGGCGTGCAAAAAAAAACAGATCCGTCGTAACCGGCACCACCCCACCGATTTTCCGAACACGACAGAATCTATAAAAAACGATCATTATGTATCCCATAATATACGATCACCAAAACAAAAACACTCTCTGATTAGTCATTCTTCATCTATATACGCAAAATATGTGTATCGTACGCTGACAATGAGAGGTGAGCGAGAGAAAGCACAAGCGGCCCTACCCCTCCTCTGAAAATATGGAGCTGTCCTCAGCTCTTATAACATCCACCGGCATCTCCAATACCACTAAGGTTTGAAAAGTAGAAGATATGTTGTGTATGGATTAACTTTATTCATTACCCAAACGCAACAATATCCACAAAAGGATGATCAATGTGTTGTCCACAATTCATGATCAAAAAACTTCTCCAAGTCATCACCGGCACCATAATGGCGCATAAAAATGTGCCTCAAAACTTCGACACTCTGTATATACTTATGTACAAAGTTCCAATCTATCTAAAAAAAAAAAAAACTGTTACTAACTGTAAAAAAAAAAGGTTACCAAATATCAACAATTACAAAAATTTAACAAAAGATTTAGCCGATGGAACTATAAAAATAAACTAGACAAACCTTATTTATCCAACCAAACGAAAACATCACAACCTAACTAAAAAACAAAACTGGACATAAGCAATGAACCTGAAATTGTTCAATGCTTCACAATAGAGGTAGATTTAGAACGGCACTAACCCCCAATCACCGCTTTATGGATTTTGAATTGACGGACTTGTCTTTGTGGTTGTTGACTTTAAAACCTGCCAAACAAATAAAACCCTACTAAATCTGCTCATCTTTAAAAAAAGAATATAGCGTCATTAGGCGTGCTCCATTTGTGCTACTGCATACTGCTGTGTTAAAATAATAATGAAATCCTAAAAAAATAATTAACGAACGATCCAAAAAAAAAAAAAGAAAACTACAGAACCTCGCATATATTTTTACTGACCCCTAAAATACAATGAATAAAAGGTAAATGAAATCCTAAAAAAAATCTACTACCAAACAATTAAAAGAATCTACAGAACCTCACAAATATTTTGAGCGAACCCTAAAATATAATGAACAGAAGGAAAAATGTGTGTATGTGTTTTGTGTAATGAAATTGTTCTATAATGTTTTGGAACCGATATGTCAAACAAATATATAAAAAAAAAACTGTTGTGTTGTGACAGACTTGCAATAAAATGGTACGTACCTACCTACAAAGTAAAAGTCACTCTACTAACAGATCTATACTGTTTTAAATATCACACCAATACATAAACCAATGATAGAATAAAATACAATCAATTACACATGAATCACCATTAAATACACATAATATTTTTCCTAACGCAGTCAAATAACATACCAAGTTTTCAAAATAACACAAACAGTATTATGGGTTCAACACACAAAGAGATATTATAGTTTAGTTTCACACAGTAATATTACACGTGACCACGGGGCAGATTGAAAGATACTTTCATGTAAACACCTGTTTGCTTGCTAAATTCAATAACAAAGGGCTTTATTACAAAAAATAGAAAAAGCACACATGAGTTATCGAATATTGGTACTCTCCCCTTTACTGAGGAATTTAAAAAGAAATATTTTACACTTAATTTAGTTTGTTCTGCATCAAAATAATTCTAAACAGCAAGATCTTATAATAGGAAATACTTCTAACTTAATACTCAAAACTCAAAATTCTCAAATATGATTACAATTTCAACTAACATATAAATTTTAGTACATAACTCCGGCCTGTATGATATGAATTTACAATAGTACTGGAGAATCCTAGGCCAATAAAACTTAGAGAGTCTGTGCTCAGCAGATTAACATGTATTGGTCACAACGCAACGGAATAATCTTGTCTTTGCCATAGAATGTTCTAAATTAAAAGAGAACTTGTGCAAACAGAGTGTGTGTGTGTATGGTTGTGTTTCCCAGAGGGAAATCAAACTCTAAAAACAGAAAGTAAAACAGAATCTAAGACAGAAAGTATGTAGAAAGTAACAGAAAGTATATAGGAAATAAACAGAAAGTATCTTTCAACAAATATAGGTATTATTAACACGTTAGAAGGCGAAGACTTCCCTAGCTACCGTAGCTCGCTGACTCAAAATGATTTGGAGTGGACCAACCTGGAGGCTTCCTGGGACGCCGTACCGTCATCTCGCGTACCGCCGCGGAACGCCTCCTTACTCCACTCGATCAGCTCCTACTGCTTGACCACGAACGGTGGTGGTATCTTCTACTGGACAGGTGGTGCGTTGGAGTCCTTCTGGAGTCCCTCGTAGACCGGCTTCTTCCACGAACGGTGGTGAGCCCCGGGTGATCGCGCACAGCAGCTCGCAGTGGTGACGACAATAGCCGACCGTAGATGCACGATATAACCTGGCTTTAGCACTCGTATACTTATTTCGCCTGTAACAGGGCAGCTTCGTTCTGGACAGCGTGCCTCGGTCGTTTTGTTCACACAAGAGAAACTGCGTATTTTTCTGCCGCCTCCGTCGATCTTAATTACGTGCCAACTATGTAAACTAAACTGAGTTTACGTCCGAATTCAAAATCCCATCCACAGGCTTCTCTCTTGTATATATACTATCTTTGTTTTGCATCTTCGAGTAGCATTCTACTGAGATCTTGAACTTCCGGTTATCTCGAAAAATCCAGAACTAACTCTGTCATGTGCTTCGTAAAGTAGACCTTGTCGGCCTAGTAATACTGGTCACTGTCCTCCAGCCAGATTTGGTACATACCAGCCAGCATCCGGTGTTTACTTGAACAAGTCCATAGAAAAAAAACCAACTCTCTGGAACTTTGACGTGATTTTTGCATTATGTCAAAACCTTCCATGGTGTGACCATCGCAAGCGATTTTTAGATTTAAATTATTTTCGACATATCAAACGCTGCATTCTGTAATTATTATTTGTTAGCCAACTTAAAGATGCGACCTATTCTGGATTTTTAAACAAGCCGTTCCTCTTCCAAAGTTATTCAGAGCCCGAAATATTCCTGGAACGTCAATTATTAATAGCAACACTAAGAAGCTCGCTACTTGCCGACAGAGATCTCCACTTAGTTTCCACCTTTCTTCTAGTTCACGCCACTTGTAGCTAGCTGTCGCTGCGTGGATGTAACCATTTTATCTATTTTGAGACAGTAGATGAAAACTTTTCCCTTTCACTCGCAGAGGCAAATTCAACCATTATTTCTTGATTCTTAGATAGGCGAAATTATCAATCTGTCTTCAACAAGAAAAGCTTTCATTATTCCTTTAACGAAGAAAGTGGCGCACGCGCGGTGGAGTTCGGCGTTTTTTACAAACTCGGCGTCTGGTTTTCAGATACGGAGAAAACACAACTTGATCTAATAGAAAAGACGCTGCTCCTCGCCAGATGGCGTTGTACAATATATTCTATTATCGAGATCTATAACAAAATCTAACTTGGAGTCATGATTTTACATGTCACAATGCCTATGGTATACACCAACAAGGCAAAAAAAAAAACACTATAAGGACGGCTTAGTTGAGAAAATTCGCCGTTTATCGACTAAATTTATACAAAATACTTATGAATTATCTATATGTCTCGTGAATTATGTATCTAGATAATTATGTTTATCCGTTGTCTAGTAGATATCTAGTTTGGGAAATTGGTGTTGTAGTATTTCTTTTTATGCTTAAGTACTTACAATTATTTAGTGTAGTTATAACCTTACCAATAATCCTGTTAACTAACTCTTCTTGATCTCCAATTACACCTTTTGAGTCGACGATAACTTTTAGAGCAGTATAAGACACGATGATTGGTCTAATTTGTGTTTTTCTTCACTTCTGTAAACAATATCGTATAAGTTAATACAATATTATGATTTTGGTATAAAAATTTTGATTGTGAGATGACATAAATAGTTATTTAATGAATAATTCATGTTTAAATGTCCTTTAACCAGCCTCGAGTTATATATTACATTATAGTCTAGTCTTTAGTAAAAGTAAATGTAAGTATGATTTTTAACTTGAAATGGTATGATAATTGAATAAGAATTATTGAAGTTATGTATAACTACGAGTACCTCCAGACATACTTTTTAAATATGTTATGTACCTCGGTATTGTGAATTTTCATAGAACAACATATTATCTGTTCATAGTAGGCATTAGTTTCTGTAAGGTAAAATAATTACCGAAGTTGGTTGTGTTTAGAGATAGATTTCAGATAAAAACGATGTATGAGGTGTCGTTGTCTGTAATTCTTATCTTACCTTGTTAGTCTATTGCGTATTTTTTGTTATTTTGGCTAAAATTTGTAAAATCAATTGATAAGAGATTTTTTATTTTAAAGATACTACCGATTTTTTTGAATCTATTGAGTATAATATTTTTATTGTAAAACGCCCACGGGCTTACTAAATTACATTTTTTTTTTTATTTTGACAGAAGTCGTCAATTGGGCATTTGTCGCCAAATTTATTCACTTACATTTTATAGTTCGAATGTAAATCTTAACCGACTTTACCTAATTCTGCACCAAAGTCACTGCTAATTGATAATTATGTCATTTATTACAAAGTTATTTTTCAAACCTTTGAAAGTCTTCATTTTGAATGTAAACAGATTGGGGGTCAGTTATCATCGAGTTATCATCCTGTCTTCGTTGAGTTTTCTTTAAACAATTAAGATTATGTATAACTATTAAAACTCATGTATATAACTCATATATATATTTGTTTGATTCTTATTGTGAGTTATGCATGCAAATACTCGTATTTTAATATTATTTTTACTTTGCACACCTTATTTGTAAGGTATGTTACAGCGCTCATCTTTATTATAACACCATATTTATTACCTGTAATAATGCAATAAATGGATTGACTTTGACTTTGACTTTGAAAACTATTACAGAGCCTCTCATAAAGCAGCCTGATGAAACATTTTTTCGTACCTAAAAACAGACAATCAAACCTTAAAATTCTTCATCAGAATATAGCTAGTGTCATATCCAAGAGAGATGTCTTGGATGTAACAATTTCAGAACTATATGACCAAGGTCAAAAACCAGACATACTTTGTCTGTCAGAAACATTTATTGGATTGGGTAATGAAGGTAGTATCAATATATCTGGTTATAGTTTAGCATCTAATTATAGTAAAAGGAAAGAAACATAGAAGGGAAGAAAACAATAGGATAGGATAATATAATAGGGATAGAAAACATAGGGGGGGGGGGGGGAGTTTTTATACTGGTTAAGAGAGGTTTGCCAAATAGAGAACTTGTATTATTAGAACAATACGCTGAAGACAAGCAATTTGAGTGTTGTGGTATCATTATTCCATCTCATAGTATTATTCTAATCTGTCTCTATCGTATACCATATCCTAACAGCGCTTTGTTTATTTCAAAATTGGACTTGGTTTTATTCAGTCTTACCAAAACATGTCCGAGATATAAAATTGTTCTCGCGGGTGATTTTAATATTAACACGCTTAAACCAAGTAACTCAAATGCTGACTTACAATACTTAGCAAAAAATTATAATCTTAATTTTCATATTATCGAACCTACCAGATAAGAATCTTGTATATACCATTTACTTAGTAATGTTCAAGGCGCTGTTGGCAAGTTATTTGAACTTGGTCTCTTGGACCACAATCCAGCCCAAATGCTGTATGTCCCAATAAAAAGTAAGACTTTACTACCTTCTATCTTTTACACAACTAAAAAAGACTATAGTGACGAGAACATGTGTAAGTTCCACTACTGCCTGCACAGTTGTCCTTTTCGGAGGTTTACAATAAAAAATAAAAACGATTTAAATGCAGCATTCGAAGCTTTTTGTGATACTTTTACTTTATTTTATAAGTTGTGTTTTCCTACTGCCCTGATCAAATCGACATATAAATATGACAGACCTAAGTGGATTACAAAAGGAATACGGAAATGTTGTAAAACCAAGAGATCACTGCGTTATAAATACCATAAAGACAATCGAGAGGTAACAAAAACAAATATCAGTCTTATTCTAAAGTCCTTCGACAGTGTTTACATGGAGCACAAAATATATTCAATGATAAATATTTACGTAACTCGAAAAATATGTGCCGTGCGTCTTGGAAACGTAATAGCGGAAAAAAATGACGTGAATGATCATGAATTTATTACGAAAATTCAAGTAAATGACAGAATAATTTCTAATCTAACTGACATTACAAGTGAATTTAATAACTATTTAATTGAATTGACTATTTAATTGTTTTTTATTCGTGTTTTTATTGATATTAAAAACACGAATAAAAACGCATACAAAGTAGTATGTTTTTAATGCCATGCTCCCTGACAGAAATAATATACATTATCCAATCTCTTAACAATACAAATTCAGAGGGATTCGATGAAATCTCGACTAAAGTTGTAATACATTGTAAAGTAATTTTAGCACCTGTCTTTGCATTTCTAGTAAATGTATCCTTCGAAACAGGTTTTTTTTCCCGATATGCTAAAATTATCAGTTGTAAAACTTTAGTACAAAAAAGGGGAAAAAGAAGATATTAGTATATAACTATCGCCATATTGCGTTAACACCGGTATTTTCCAAAAAAAATGAAAAAGCTTTTCATAAAAAAGTTAACGGCTTCGCTGAAAAAATTGGGATTATCAAAAACGAACAATTTGGATTCCAAAGTAATAAATCAACAGTACATGCAATCTATAATTTAATTCATGAAGTGACCAAAAATATTGACAGAAAAATATCATGTAGTGTTATATTTTTTGACATGACCCCGAGCTTTTGATTTCGTTTCCCATGATATATTGATAAACAAATCAGAAAATATTGGTATCCGAGGACCGGCAGCAATAAACAATTTGAATTTGAATTTGAAATTAATAATATCATTAATGATGTGACAACTTGGTTAAATGCAAATAATTTGAATGTAAATTTTACAGAAGCAAACTACATACAATTTCAAAATTATGGTAATAATCTGCTTATGTTTCATATCAATTACAACAACACTGTTATTGATGAAGCATATGAAAATAAATTTTTGGGAGTATTCATGGACAAAAATTTGAATTGGAAGTCTCACGTACATTATCTGTGTATTAAATTGAACCGGTACGTTTATGTTCTCAATAGGTTGAGACAAACCTCGGCGCTAAGTACGGTGCTAGCAGCTTATCATGGTTATGTGTCCTCATTTCGTAGGTCCTCAGTACTAAAATACGGTTTATTAGTGTGGGGCAACTCAACAGACGTCAATAAGGTATTCATAGCCCAGAAGAAATGCGTACGTGCAATGTTTGGTGTATCTCCATTTGAGTCTTGTAAACCTCTATTTAAGGGGCTCAATATTATACCCCTTCCATGCATGTATAATTTTGAGCTTGCAACGTTTGTAACAACAAACCCCCAATATTTCAGGAGGGCACGTGATGTTTACCCCAGAAATACGAGAAATCCGGACAGACTGGTCTATGATACACATCCTAAGACTACGCTTTATCATAAGCAATGTCATGCCATGTGTACTAAAGTGTTTAACTATTTACCAAGAGATATTCAAATACAAAAATATTCAAAAAGAACTTGTTATGCTGGTTACGCACTAAAAAATATTATTCTATTAGTGAATTATTAAATAAAATTTAACTTTGACTCAACAGTCAAAGTTAAATTTTTATAGTATTCAAATCAAATTTATACTCTTTGACATTATATGTTCATACCTATTGTAATAAATTAATTAATTTTATGATTCTGAGCGTGTATTATGTACTTAGAATATAATAGTGCATGCTGTAGAATATGTTGCACACCCCTCAAGGGGGAAAATTGTATTGATCTTTAGCTTTACATTATATCTTTACCAACTTTCTTCTCCCTACATCTGTGACAATAATAAATTTCATTTCATTTTATTTCAAAAAGTGGAAATCTTTTTGTAAAAGTGCAATAAAATATAAATATGAGATGTGATGTGAAGTGTTTTCCTTACATAATCAAATTTTTGAGTGATTTAGTTTAAAAAGCAATTACTTCCAATATTGAATACAAGTGGAAACCTGTAAAGTGATCACACCCTGGAATTTGCTGAACTATTTTTAAAATAATCCCTTTTAACTCGTAGATCGCTGTAAGGAGTGGCCACGTTATACCAACTCCCCACCATCAACGACGACTTCGCCGGAAGAGTGACATCACCTGTCATCGGAGTGCTTCGGAGAAGGTAGCCCAGTGGAAGATCACGACTGTTGATAATTGAAAGGGAGCTCGACCGTTGTGATCTGGTATGGAAAGCTATAGTGCCCCAAGGCACCTGATTAACCCACAGATCCCCAAGAAATATTTGAAGGCGGCTCCAGGACTGGCTACACTACATCACCGAGGACTGAAGTTGGACGAATGATTGGAGACTGAGGTTCTACATCAAGACCGAAACCTACTTCGGACTTCCGGCTTAAGGAATCCTGATAGGAAACTTCAGAGCCTTAAAATTCTTTTCTAGCCCTTTAAGAAACGTGCCTCTACTTAATTTCTTTACACAAGTTTGGTGGACTGACTTGAGGAATTCTATAGATTGTCTCGATCATCTATAATTCCTCAAGATAGTCTCTGATCAATATTGATAGAATACCTAGAGAGATAACTTAAATTAAGCCTCTGGATACCCTCTAAATATTCTTTAGAGATATCTTGAGGTAATTCTGTCACTCTTGAATATTTCAGACAGATCTTCACATATCTTAAAAAAGCCCTCGTGTCTTGTCGCTATCAGTCAGGCGCAACAGCTTAATAAAAAACTGTTGTATCAAACGTGAGCTAATTTCTATAGCGGCTAACTTTTCTACTTCACTATATGCATGACCTTCTTGCACGCCTTCGCTATGACAGTATGATATGAATATGTGTTCTGTGGTTTAACTTTGTTTACAAAGTTATTAGGCAGGTTGCTTTTGTGATAATTACCGTATGTTGATGTATTTAATGCTTTGAAAGTGTTTGTTTCTACATGAAATAATTAATAGTGTGATTGAGTTTGAAAGTTTTTTAGACAATGAGCTATAAAACTTGCGAAATTAGTGGTTTGCGATCTGTTAGAGCGATGGGTCAAAAACGAACATTTATGGCTAAATTTCCACTGAATAAAGATAGGTAAGTGGTAAATCTATTCGGTAATCTACTAAGTACAAAAAAAAGAAGATTTTTCATTCATAATATTCAACAAAATAACATAGCCTTGCTAGCACTAGTGCGGTGCCGGTGTTATCGATATTTTTTCGAACCCGTTATTCGACATTTGGTTTCTAATCTTATTCTAAGTCCTCCTGCATTCCTCTCTATATAATAAACGTAATAAAAGTACGTAATAGTAAACGTAGTAAAAGTATACATTTAGAACACCTAATGCCGCGTAGCCTAAAACCGTTTAATCTTCAAATTTTCTTTAAAAAAACTTATTTTCAGGTGCAAAAACTGGATACAAGTGACATACATACCGATCGAAAAGCTGCATGGATTAAATATATATGTGGCAAACATTTAAAAAAAAATGCTACTCCATATCTGCTATTAACTGCTATTAATCACGGACCACTGCTAGTTTGTAATATTAAGTAAGGAGTGAGGAAGTTTAGAGATTATTTTCAAGGAAAAAGACAAAAATTGTGTTGTGTACTATATACTGTATTATATTTGTATGTAATAAAAACCATATGCTTAAATAAACATATTATTATTATAAACCCCATATACATTAAAATAGTACTAATACGTTTTTTTTCTTCAAAATATCGATATCGATAAAAATGTGCTATGTTTGCAGACATCCTTTTCTGTTTCTCATGTTGGCTAACATGCTCGATATAGAGTGTTATTAACTATGGTGATTAGTTTTGTTATGTTGCACTTAACTCAGCGCACGTTTTATAAATTCACAACATCCGTTCCAATATACGACAGTCCCGTCTCTTCTTACGTAATATAACTTGAGGGCTTAGCTTGAGGGTTATGTCACAACAACGTTCTTATCTTATCTATATGGCTATAGATCGTTCCTCTGGGCAATACGTCACAGCGTAGAACAAAGAGGTGAGACCTATCTCACTCTGGATAACCTTTGTTACCTCCAAACGTTACGTCCTAACATAACGTAAAGAGGTAAAACCTCTTATCTACCTAAACGTTACGTCACACAACAACTTAACACGTAGATACCTCCTCTTACTCCCATTTAAGAGAGATCTTTCTCTCCTCTTCCTCATCCCCTCTTAAACGTTACGTCACAGTGTAAACACGTTAAGCTGTCGGTCCCGGCTGTTATTGATTAATAGCAGTCGTTAAGCCATGTCAGAGGCCTTCGGGCGGCTTGATAAACTCTGACATTAGAGGCCAGCACTACCTCATACGACCAACAAAACAAACAAAATAAAATAAATAGTCTAATGTACTTAAAATGAGTCTCTGAACAAGAATATTACTTATTTTTTAAATAGTGTCTGTCTCTTTGTTTGTTTGTTAGTGTGTCTGTATGTTTGTTTGCGCATCACGTAAAAACTACTGGACCGATTACGATGCAGTTTTCACTGTTAATTTTGTTAAGAAGCTATTAGTCTAGGATCAATAGTATCAAAGTTATAGCCATTTTAAGTTTGACAGCTGTCATCCAAAATGAAGATATCGATGCTATCTATCACTTCTGTAAAGAAACTTCTAGTCTAGGGTCGCAAATTTCAGAGTTATAGCCCTTTTAAATTTGACAGCTGTCATCCAAAACGAATATATCGATTAAAACTTGTCAGGTGTTGACATATGACTTTGAAGTTTGACATGTCACTTTGACATCTGTCACTTTAAAATGTCTTACTACCTAATTATAACACATGTTGTTTTTTTTCTTCATAAATGTCGATTATTTCTTCATTAGTTTCCAACTCTAGTGCAGTGGGTGGAGGGGTAAATGCGAATTACCCGTGCACCCACTAGTGGGTGAAGCCAGTGGGTGGACGGGGCATGCCAAGTACCCGATGATTAGATTAATCAATAAACAACTATTTGACGGATGAACGATTTTTGAATAAATGTAGTTGGTATATTGTACTTTATAGGTACTTTTGATCCTGAAATAACATGTATGAGCTACTTTGAAATGAAATGACCACACGGACAAAGCCGCGGGCGCATCTAGTTCTTAGTATAAAACTTTCCTCTTGACCTATGGGTCAGTGAAACTGGGAAGAAAATCGGATAAGTTCTGAGATATTTGTCGACAGACTGATAGGCAGACGTGTTTGATGATTTTATTTTCTAACATGTTGTGATGTTATGTAATGTTTTGTAGTAAGTAATTAAGTACCCATTCTTCTTGCATATTATCGATTGGTTTTTCGTAATCGGAAATAATATTTTAACCACATTACCATGTTTTATCACCCAAAATATAATTAATTTGGGTACATATTATTAACATACTTAGTTTAATATTGATTTTAATTCTTAAAATTTCCGTTTCATGCTTAATAGATGTAATAAAATAATAAATTGCATAGATGTCTTAAATAAAAAATGAAAAATACTTTCGTGCACCCACTGGTTGGTGAAACCAGTGGGTGGAGTGGTCGTGCCCCTTTTTAATCTTGATAATAGAGTTAGTAGGTACTTAAGGGTTCTTAAGTATGAATAAAAAAAACAGTGACCCTTTTTCTTTCCTAATCCTTTTTTTGTCTTTCTTTATTCTTTTCACTGATCTTACCTAGTGTAAAACTATGTAAAGAAATACCTACATAATTTTAAGCAGCTAGAAATGATTTCTATAACAGTGAAAACTAAAATCGGTGCAGTTTTTTTTTTAAACTAACATGGCACAAACATTAGAAGTATAATCATTAGACACGGGATATTTACCATGTATATTTACTATTTGTATTCAGTTCTCGATATTTTAGCACTGTTGCAAGCGCCATGATCACGGATAACTGAAGTAACTGCGGTCGGATTAGTTTTTACGGGCAGGGCGGGGTTTTTAGTTTCTACCCTCTTTCTCACTCTTTAAGATGAAGATAGTAAGATGAACCTCCTTACCTAATGTGATACTGTGGACAAACTAAATAATGGGCTGGTGGAAATTGTCCACGCGGTCGGGTTGGAGTTCTTTAAGACCCCCCGCAAAAAAAGAACACAGAAACTCTCTGAGCATACACTCAAACTTATGGCAGAACGGGGCGAGATGAGGCTGCAGTCTTCAGTGGATATGTCGAGTTACAGCTTGCTTAATAAACAGATCTCCAAGTCGATGCGACACGATTTGCGTTCCTATAATACTACTTGTATTAAGAACGCAACAGAGCGGAACAAAGGCTCCAAAGTGTTCGCAAGAGATCTGTCTATTGGGCAAAGCCTGTTGATGAAGCTGAAAACCGACAGTGGCAGCATCGTTTCGTCGAAGCCAGAGATTTTGAGTGAGCTCGAGAAGTTCTATGGACAATTATACACCTCATCGCATAGTCTTCCTAGCAGGACTAGCGATGCAAGAGCCCGTTTGACCCGACATTATACCGAAGATATCCCGGACGTCAGCCTATACGAGATCAGAATGACTCTCAAACAGCTTAAGAGCAACAAGGCACCAGGGGAGGACGGAAAACGACAGAGCTACTGAAAGCGGGTGGAACACCGGTACTTAAAGTCCTTCAGAAGCTGTTTAACTCCGTCATCCTCGAGTGTACTACGCCAGAGGCGTGGCACAGAAGCGTAGTGGTTTTGTTCTTTAAGAAAGGTGATAAAACCCTTTTGATGAATTATAGGCCCATTTCACTGCTGAGCCACGTCTATAAGCTGTTTTCGAGAGTAGTTACAAACCGTCTCGCTCGTAGGTTTTGGTGACTTTCAGCCTCCCGAACAAGCTGGATTCCGGAAAGGCTTTAGCACCATAGACCACATCCATATGCTCCGGCAATAATACACCTCATCGCATAGTCTTCCTAGCAGGACTAGCGATGCAAGAGCCCGTTTGACCCGACATTATACCGAAGATATCCCGGACGTCAGCCTATACGAGATCAGAATGACTCTCAAACAGCTTAAGAGCAACAAGGCACCAGGGGAGGACGGAAAACGACAGAGCTACTGAAAGCGGGTGAAACACCGGAACTTAAAGTCCTTCAGAAGCTGTTTAACTCCGTCATCCTCGAGGGTACTACGCCAGAGGCGTGGCACAGAAGCGTAGTGGTTTTGTTCTTTAAGAAAGGTGATAAAACCCTTTTGATGAATTATAGGCCCATTTCACTGCTGAGCCACGTCTATAAGCTGTTTTCGAGAGTAGTTACAAACCGTCTCGCTCGTAGGTTTTGGCGACTTTCAGCCTCCCGAACAAGCTGGATTCCGGAAAGGCTTTAGCACCATAGACCACATCCGTATGCTCCGGCAGATTATACAGAAGACCGAAGAGTATATTCGGCCACTATTTCTAGCGTTTGTGGACAACGAGAAAGCCTTTGATTCAGTCGAGACCTGGGCAGTGCTACAGTCATTACAGTGGTGCCAGATTGATTACCGGTACATCGAAGTGTTGAAGTGTTTGTACAGCAAGGCCACCATGATAGTTCGTCTTCAGGATCAGAGCACGAATTCTATCCAGCTGCAAAAAGGGGTGAGACAGGGAGACGTTAATTCTCCGAAACTGTCACCTCTGCACTGGAAGATATATTCAAGCTTCTGAACTGGAACGGATTTGGTGTTAACATCAATGGCGAATACATCACTCACCTTCGATTTGCTGATAATATAGTTATCATGGCAGAAACCCTGGAAGACCTAAGCACAATGCTCAGTGACCTCAATGTTGTTTCCCAACAGGTGGGTCTTAAAATGAACATGGGCAAGACGAACATCATGTCAAATGCCCATGTCGTACCCATGCCGGTTTATGTTGGGAACGATATTATCGACGCTGTTGATCACTATGTCTACTTGGGTCAGACGATCCAACTGGGTAGGTCCAACTTCGACAAAGAGGTCAACCGACGAATCCAACTCGGATGGGCAGCGTTCGGGAAATTACGCCATATCTTCTCGTCGCAGATACCGCAGAGCCTCAAGACGAAAGTTTATAATCAGTGCGTGTTGCCAGTGATGACATACGGCACTGAGACGTGGTCGCTAACTATTGGTCTCATACAAAAGCTCAGAGTTGCGCAGCGTGCAATGGAGAGAGCTATGTTCGGTGTTTCACTACGTGATAGAATCAGAAATGAGGATATCCGTAGAAGAACGAAGGTTACCGACATAGCTCTCAGAGTTTGCTAGTTGAAGTGGCAATGGGCAGGCCATATTGTTCGCAGAACCGACAACCGCTGGGGAATAAAGTTTCTCGAATGGCGACCACGAACAAGCAAGCGAAGTGTGGGGAGACCCCCCACACGATGGACCGACGACATTGTAGCCATCGGAGGAAGTCGGTGGATGGAGGTGGCACAGGATCGCTCGTCATGGCGATCTTTGGGGGAGGCCTATATTCAGCAGTAGATTTCTAAAGGCTGACATGTTGATGATGATGATGAGTAAGATGAAGTTCAATTATAATATGGAAAAGGATAGGAGCACTGCATTTCTTTATGTGAAGATCGGAGTTCGTGATGATTATTCTCTCGGCCACTCTGTGTATAGGAAACCCACTCACACTGATCGCTACTTGCATGCCAACTCTCATCATCACCCGCGTCAACAGTACTCTGTAGTGACGCCACTAACAAACCGTGCATAAACCTGTGTGACGAAGAACATCTTATTGAAGAACTAACATGTCAGTTGCGTCTTACAGGGAAATGGTGATGTAGGTTGTATAGTGTATATTGTACCTCCTTGTGTATAGCTCTATGGTTTATATTTTATGCTCTTGTCAATTGTCATGTCTTGTCATGTGGAATAAACCCTTGATTCTACGAACAGGGCTTTTCAATTTACTACAATTTATTCTTAATGAAAACTAAATAAATCAAGCTGAAATATCATGGAAAAATATCTTCGTCCCGAACAATTCGACGGGGACCCCTCATTAGGGCAACAACAAGAAATATCATCTCAGTGGCGACATTGGAAAAAAACGTTTGAAAATTTTCTTTTGTCGTGTGAAAAACCCCCTTCAGATACCTCTAAACTACAACTGTTGATAAATTATATATCTTCCGGTACATTCAAGTACATAGAACGCTGCGAAAAATACACAGATGCCATAGAAGTACTAGAGACAGTATATGTGATACCAAAAAGTGAAATCTTCGCTAGATATACGTTGTCATCCAGAAAACAAAAACCAAGCGAAACCATTGACCAGTATATCCAAGCTTTACATCTGCTGAGCAAAGACTGCCAATTTAAGGATATCAATGCAGCAGAGAATGAGAAGGAGTTCATCAGAGACGCATTCATTGCCGGAATAACATCTTCTAATATACGACAAAGACTGCTAGAAAATAAAACATTGAGTTTGGATGAAGACTACAATCAAGCTAGAGCTTTAGAGTTAGCAAAAATAAGATCGAAGGTTATTCAGCACAGTCATTAGAGGCACCGTTTGCCGCTGCAAGTAGCTTGAACCGAAGCTCAACTTCTCATGACTGTTACTTTTATGGAAAATCACGACATCCTCGCCGTTTTTGTCCAGCTGTCAATGCGACATGTCTCAAATGTGGTAAAAGTGGACATTTTGCAAAAGTTTGCAAAGGCCAACCCAGAAATATATCATCATCGTCAGCTACCACTCAAAACGAAAATGATATAGCTTCATGCATTCAATTGTCGTCAACTGGCCTTCAGATATGTACAATACCGATTTTCGTTAATAGAATACCAGTAAAAGCACTGATAGATACTGGAAGTACTGCGGGCTTCATCGACAAAGAGGTCATTCGCCAGTATGGATTAGAAACGAAACCTTGGCATCAGGATGTTACAATGGCATCGTCAACTTTAAAAACTGAAATAAAAGAAGCTTGTTATGCCACTTTAAGTATAAAAGATCATGATATAACTAATATTCCATTGCGAGTAATGAAAGATTTGTGTGCTCAAGTCATATTGGGTCATGACGTACTCGAAAACATTCAGAGATAACGATAGAATTCGGAGGATCTCAACCACAGTTAAGGGTATGTGCATTAAGTCAAGCCAATATACAGCCTGTCAATTTATTTACAAATTTATCAGCTGACTGCAGACCCATTGCAATCAAGTCTCGCAGACACACGCCAGATGATCTATTATTTATTGAAACAGAAATAAAAAAGATGTTATCAGATGGAATCATAGAAGAGAGTACTTCTCCATGGCGTGCTCAAGTACTTGTTACGTCTGGTACTAATCATAAGAGACGCATGTGCGTTGATTACTCTAGAACTATCAATAAATTTACTTACCTAGACGCCTATCCTCTGCCGAACCTTGAAGAGTTGATTTCGAAGGTTTCCAAGTTCAAAGTATTTAGCAAAATTGACTTAAAGTCAGCGTATCATCAGTGTCCCATAAACACAATGAATAAACCTATGACAGCATTCGAAGCAGCAGGAAACTTATACCAATTCTGTCGTATACCTTTTGGAGTTACAAATGGAGTTGCTTATTTTCAAAGAATCATTGATTCAATCTTGCGGGAGTCAAATCTTGACGGTGTGTACTCTTATTTGTATGATATTACCGTCTGTGGATTGCATCAAGAAGACCATGACCAGAAGTTGGCAAAATTCATGGAAGTAGTTGAGGAACACCTTACCATCAACAAGGAAAAAAGTGAATTTTCAGTTAGGAACCTAAACATACTGGGATATAACATTAATTATGGTGTAGTTAAACCTGACAAAGACCATTTAGCACCACTTCTAGAGATGCCAGTGCCCCAAGATTCAGCTTCACTCAGACGTACTATTGGTCTTTTCTCACATTATTCTAAATGGATACCTGATTTTTCAAATAAACTACAACCACTTATCAATGTAGAGGAGTATCCACTAAACACTAATCACATTGCTGCGTTCCAGAATATGAAAAAAAAATAATCTAAAGCTTCACTTTCTGCTATTGATCCTAAAGAACCATTCACAGTCGAAACAGATGCATCAGAACACTCTATAGCAGCATCATTGACTCAAAATGGAAGACCTGTTGCATTTTTCTCACGATCACTTAATGAAAGTGAAAGAAAATACCCGTCTATTAAAAAAGAAGCATGTGCTATCATCGAAAGCGTTAAAAAATGGAGACACTTCTTACTTGGACGGCAATTTTATTTGTTAACTGACCAAAAATCTGTGGCGTTCATGATGAAAGGACATGCTAGCAAGATAAAAAATGAAAAAATTCAAAGATGGCGCTAACTATAGATTTTACATTAAATATCGGAGCGGTAAAGAAAACATTATCGCACATTGTTTATCACGTATAAAAGCAACATGTGCTAGTACAAATGGAGATAATTTGATGACACTACACATCTACATCTACAGTCTTTGTGTCACCCTGGAGTTACACGACTTATGCATTGGGTAAGATTCAAGAATCTCCCATACTCAGCGGAAGATATAAAACGTACTGTGACATCTTTCAGAGTATGTGCTGAAGAAAAGCCGAGATTTAACAGAAACATATCTGGTAATCTGATAAAAGCAACTACCCCTTTTGAACGATTATCTCTAGATTTTAAAGGACCAATACCTTCTTCCACCACAAACAAATACATTCTTACAATAATAGATGAATATTCGAGGTTCCCATTTGCATATGCCTGTAAAGATACAAGCTCTGATAGTGTGATCAAAAGTCTAACGGATCTATTCTCAACCTTTGGCATGCCTTGTATGATACACACTGATCAGGCAGCAGGATTTATGTCTAGGGAACTAATGGTTTTTTTGAATTCAAAAGGGATCACGAGCAGTTGTTCTGCACCCTATAATCCTCAATTTAACGGCCAAGTTGAGCTTTAGAATGGGACATTATGGCATACAATACGTTTTGCATTAAAAACAAAGAACATGCCTATAGAGATGTGGGAGAATGTACTAACACAAGCCCTACACAGCATCACTGCTTTGTACTGCAACCAATATGACTCCACACGAACGAATGTTTCTCCACCCCAGACGATCTTCCTCAGGACAGTCTCTGCCATCTTGGTTCAAGGATGACAAAGTCTTGTTAAAGAAACATGTGCGTAATAAATAAGATCCGCTTGTTGAAGAAGTAGAAATGGTTGAACCCTCTCCAATGAGCAGTAGAGTACGGTTCACAAATGGACAAGAAATCATAGTGTCTAATAGACATTTAGCGCCAAGAGGTGAAGGTGCAGAAGTTGAAGAGACCTCGGATTCTGATGTCGATGAATTTCATGATACTCAGGATTTGACGCTGGTGCCTCCACCAGATCCTCCTCGACGTTCAGAAAGAAGCAGACGCTTACCAGCATATCTCCGTGATGACTACGAAACATAAGGAGGGAAGAATGATGTAGGTTTTATAGTGTATAGTGTACCTCCTTGTGTATAGGCTCTATGGTTTATATTTTATGCTCTTGTCAATTGTCATGTCATATCATGTGTAATAAACCCTTGATTCTACGAACAGGGCTTTTCAATTTACTACAAATGGTTATTCACTGCGCAACTTTCCACCTAGACACAAAAGTAAACTCCTTGTACAAAGTCGAATGACAGCCAGCGTATTTACCTTATGCAAAACGAGTGTCAGTTAAGGTCGCTAACATACTTAATAAGTTCTCTGTCAGAACCATTTTCGCTCTTTTCAAGAAGCTTTCTCAGTATTTACGCTCACCAAAAGATAGTTTTCCCTTGGAGAGTCCAGGAATTTACAAACGGACCTAAATTGGCCAGACTAAACGGACTGTTTCATGCCGCATAAAGAAGCACATTAGGCCAGTCAAGAACAATGACACGCAGAAGTCAGCCATCGCTCAACATCTTTTGGAGTCGGGGTCAAACTACTGGATCAAGTTACAAAAAAAAATAGAAGTTACATAACCCTTAGTACTATCTATAGAACGCCACTACATACCAAGATTGATCAGAGAAGCGATTGAAATTACTAAATTCAAAATCTTCAATTGTGAGGATGGGTTTAATCTGTCGAGTATCTGGAATCCACTGGTACACGTCTATGTGAAAACCGAAGAAATGTCGCCCCTAATACGCGAGGTGATACTGTTAGTGGTGTCGGTCACGATATTGATTTTACCGTCAGTGTGTTTTTAGTGATTTGACAATAAAAACGATAAAAATAAACGAGTTCTTGATTGGAGACCGCGTTTAGGCAAACGCAGTGGTAGATCGCCTGCCTGTCAGGTGGAGTGACGACATGTAAAAAACGTCTGGAAAGGACTGGATGAGAGTGAGCCGAAGATTGGGTTCAGCCGCGTTTAATAGAAGAGGCCTACGTCCAGCAGTGGCTGAAATATGCTATATGATGATGATAATTTAGAAATACGATATTAAGTCACGTCTTAAGCACAGATGTCAAACAGAGTGATATTTTAATAAAAATTGAATTAGGAAAAAATCTAATACAATACATAATATTTTAACAACAAACGAGCCCAGCGTAGTAAGTACAAAGTACCGCAAATAAATACAGCTTAACGTAAAGCCACAGTAACTAAACAGAACGAAACTTTTAAGATGCGGCAACAGCCAATGAGACTAATTTGAGATAGAAAAGTAATAAAGATGACTTCTTTGAAGACGAAACATATTCTTATATCGCTGAGGAGCCTAATTATATTCTCCTCAATCTGCAGCGTCAGAATTTTTTTTCAATTATAGATATTCGATTTTGGAATTCGAGGCCATTTGGGCTATTGATTTAGCTGAATTAGTCCTTATAGCACAGTATATAGCAACATCTATAGGTTGTAAGTATTTTCCTACTGCAGTGTGTTTACACTGTAGCAAGTTTCTGTTTTCTAATGGCTTCAGGTTTTCCTGCGGCGTCTGAAAGCTCTGAGATACGACAGTGAGGGTAAATTGCACATTTATAGAAATTATTGCTACGAGAAACCATTGTTGGGACACTAAGACTAAGAGATTTGTGGCGCATTGAGCTGAATGCTGATATATTTCTAGATAATAATGGAATATCTTATTAGACGAGTTTAAGAGTTGAGAACACGTTTAGGAAAACGTAGTGTAGGAAGCCCTTCATCAAGGGAGTTACGACCTGCGCAAGGTAGCTGGGCTGTTATTGTCTGTTATTGCATTGCCATCTGTATAATAGTTGTGCATTGCATAGTCTTCCGCGGCACTGCCTGCGCTCGTCAGCGTGAGGTATAAATTTGGTAGGTATTTGATATTTTCTCTTACTTGAAATTTTATTGCTTTTACTGACCGAGCGAGTGCAAAGCGCGAGTGAACCGTCTCAGTTTCAACTTCAAAAAATTATTTCGTATGTCCAATGGATGTCCGGTGGATGTCCGGCTATTCTCCTCTACAGGTCGCATTATTGAACCGATACTCGTGAAATTTTGTGAGCAGATTCAATAATTATATGCTTTTTTTGCCAAACTACTTTTCAACATTTTTTAAAATGACTTTGATGTGTTTTTTTAAAATGTCTTTTAACATAACAAAACATATTTTTTACCCATTTCGAAAAATGTTGTTTGCATTCAGTTTTAAGCCCTGGAAAGACAGACTCGCGAGGTCTACAGCTCAGAGCCACAGTCTTATTTTGATTATTGATAACGTTTTGACATCACTTGTGTATTTGTTCTTTGCCACATAACTCTGTAACAGGAATTCCAATTCCGATGCAGTTTTTTATAACTGTTTTTTCTTTTGACTTTGTTGTCATTCGTTCTTCTTTCATACACTAATGACGTTCGGCTAATTTCTGTTAACACGAGACGTGAACGTTTATGTAGTAACTACCACCTTTAAATATATATATATATATATATATATATATATATATATATTACTTACTTATTATTTACTTATAATAAAGCAATATAAACAAAAAGTCTGTACAAAGAAGAAAATTAAATAAAAAAGTGTTCTGGTTACTTAAAATAAGCTACTGAACAAAAATAAATCATTTTTTTATATCATGTCTGTATGTTTGTTCGCTCATCATGTAAAAACTAATGGACCGATTGCGACGCAGTTTGCGGTTCACTGTTGGATAGCTTAGGATTTAGTCTTGAAAACTGGGGTAGGTACTTGGTATCTTAATACAATGATTAAATGCCGAGCAATCGATAAAAATATATTGAAAGCTGAAGAAATTTTGAAGAAATGTTGTATATTGTAATTTATAGGTACTTTTGGTCCTGGAATAACTACTTTTACTATTTTTTTATTAAATGACTGTGCCCGCGGCTTTGCCCGCGTCAAATCCGCGGGCACAGCTAGTAGTATATAACTAAAGAAATAAATAATATGAGTAGGTAATATGTACGAGTATGAACTAAGTCCATGAGACAAGAATAATAAGCTGAAACTTCTGTCACATATACAGTGACAAAAGTTTCGCTTCACTCTGATAATAAGAAGTAAACCTCTACATTTCCAGTCTCTATCTTTCCTCTTTTCAAACTCATTCACGATTTCATTTATTGCTAAATTATATGAGACAAAAAATGGATGTTTTCAATAGTCGTAGGAATCTGAAATTTGATTTTGTTTATTAACAAACGTGAACTTCGAAGAATAAGACTTTCTGTTTACCAAACATAATAGCTTTTAACACAGAACTTCCATGGACTCACCAAAGCAAAGCTTATCTTGTTCTACAGATTAATGTGTAATCGTTTCTATAACATATTTTTTTCTGTGAAAGCAACTTTGTGAGACAACTTCTAATATAATCTGATATTAGGCTATGAGGCTATGTAATAAAGAACATCTCGAAATTCAGCTAGTCGCGTCGGGGGCTTTACATGAAAATTTTAAATTTCGGAACCTTATTAACTTGTATGTTCCTGAAAATGCTCGAGTGTAAAACGATAATTATATATTCAACTTTATTGTTATTACACTAGCTTATTTAACATACTTTCAGTTAAGCAATTTAAATTGTCATCATTCGTGAAGTACAAAGTCTGAAACTCCGAAATCATGAAAGAGCTCTGCTCGCCGTCCCAACTTCTGAAATAATACCTTCTCCGCAATAATGTTACTAAATGTGCAACTCACTCCATTGTGGCGTATTTCAGAGTTGCTTTCAGAAGCTTCAGCGTGGAAGTTACTTGCTTTCTTAGGAAGAGATAGAGATGTTTCGTTCCCTTTTGTTGCACTTCAAGGCGGAATGTTCATAACTATTATAATGCTAATAAATAATATATGATTTTGTCATCTCGACTCGTGAATATATCTACAAAAAAAGAAGCTAAATATGAATTTAAACAGTCCACCATAATTACGATATTGTGTATACACTCATACCACTAGGACTCCCCGTGTCGGGTGGAATGGACACACATAATGTACCAACAACATCCAACACCTGGGAACATTTATGCTCATTGCACAAATGTTTGCCTCTACCAGGATTCGAACCAGGAACTATAAATTCAGCAGACGGTACACTACCAAATCTGCCAGTCTTGTCAGAAATAGCCAAAATTTGTATAGTAAAGAGTTGTTAAGGACGCGGAGACTCAAAGTATTTTGACCACAGGGCAAGGCTCAAGTATTTCGATAATTTTTAATTGACTTTAGAACATAAGTATTTTTCAAACAATACTTATGTCCTTTTGGAGGTATGAGAGCTATTATAATAGGTGAGTTATGAATGAATACAATAATATTAATATATATTTCTTAATTATATATTAATGAATCCCGAATTGTTTTATAGCTCAATGTTATAAATAACTAGCGATTCGCCCCGGCTTCGCACGGGTAGCTTATATTTATTTGTACAAGTTTCCACCCATGTTTTGATTGATTCATATGATAAAAAACGGTAATTGTGACTTAACTGTAATAGTTATTCATATATCCTTGTGGACTTTTTTGTAGGCAATAATGAGTATTATAAAAATGTTATACCACATTATTTTAGGTTGGTATCATGAATAGTTTTAGGTAGGTATCATGAATAGTTTTAGGTAGGTATCATGAATAGTTTTAGGTAGGTATCATGAATAGTTTTAGGTAGGTATCATGAATAGTTTTAGGTAGGTATCATGAATAGTTTTAGGTAGGTATCATGAATAGTTTTAGGTAGGTATCATGAATAGTTTTAGGTAGGTATCATGAATAGTTTTAGGTAGGTATCATGAATAGTTTTAGGTAGGTATCATGAATAGTTTTAGGTAGGTATCATGAATAGTTTTAGGTAGGTATCATGAATAGTTTTAGGTAGGTATCATGAATAGTTTTAGGTAGGTATCATGAATAGTTTTAGGTAGGTATCATGAATAGTTTTAGGTAGGTATCATGAATAGTTTTAGGTAGGTATCATGAATAGTTTTAGGTAGGTATCATGAATAGTTTTAGGTAGGTATCATGAATAGTTTTAGGTAGGTATCATGAATAGTTTTAGGTAGGTATCATGAATAGTTTTAGGTAGGTATCATGAATAGTTTTCGCAGCGCACACCAAATAATGTCATTTGTAGGCAAATTATTGATACCATGAGTTTACATTATTCCATTTTTATAGAGGATCTCTAGTTTAAAATAAATATACAGCCCATGTTACTCGCTGATAATGTAGATTTCAGTAGATGAAAGTATTGATTTTAATCGTTTAAGGATTTTTGAGCTTATCCATTACACACAAACAAACAGACATACAACAAATAATACCTTTTCTCATTATAATATAAGTATAGATAAAGATAATCATCTCACCGTCCACTCTGGTCCCACTTTCATAAATATGAGGTTCCATTTTCTCCATTTGATTGCGGAACCCTAAAAATGTATCTTGAAACAGTTTTCCCTTAACTCTTCATGGTCCAAAGCTTTTCACGGCTACCCTGCACTTGCGTTTTGTGCTACTTAATGCTGTGATATATTTGGATGTTCTTCCTTTTCATCGCCGTAGAAACCTATTTGAATTGTATTTAAGTATAATAAATTATTTCAATGTACTGAAAATAAATAGATACAGATACAGCGGCAAGTCGCTGAAAAAGTTTTAACTTCCAATTTTGCCTTACAAAATACTGATATATTAAGTATTAACTTCCAATTTTGCTTTACAAAATACTGATATATTAAGTTTTAACTTCCAATTTTGCTTTACAAAATACTGATATATTAAGTTTTAACTTCCAATTTTGCTTTACAAAATACTGATATATTAAGTTTTAACTTCCAATTTTGCTTTACAAAATACTGATATATTAAGTTTTAACTTCCAATTTTGCCTAATAAAATACTGATATATTAAGTTTTAACTTCCAATTTTGCACGCAACATTCTGATATTTTACTTGAAAAAGTAAATTGAAAGATTGAACATTGCGTTTTGTCATTTCTTATTTTTGTAATTCTAATGAATGGTCTCTTTCCTCATCCACATGGAAACACTGAAAATGAAATCTTTAAAAAAATGAATCCATTTTTTAAATTAATATTAGTTCAGATATACTTACATCACATTTTTTATTCTCTGTAAAGTTCTTGTTATATGACTCCCAAAGATTGGAACAATACACAAAAGAAACACTAACAACGTTCACTCTGCCGCAACACTAACAACGTTCACTCTGCCGCAACACTATAAATATAAAGTTCAGTAGGTATCAGTATCACTCTATAAAAATTAAAGTTAAACTCAAAGCTAAAAACAAAAAAAAAACTGTCTGAATTTTATTACTTAAAAAAACCATCTCGAGAGTTAAAAAATTATACAGTTCCAAATTCAAACTTATTAAAAAATATTTTTCATATTTACTTCAACAAGTTCGATACTTCGTAATAAGACAGAATCGCCGCGACGCGCGTTCCAGCCCGCTACACCTCTCAAACTGAGCTCTCAAGCGAGAGCCGGGCCGGGATGGAAGACTGACAGGGCTAGTGCAGTGTCAGAGCTCGCTCCGATTGAACCGATACCTACCATTGAATTACTAATAGTGTGCTAATAGTATTAGAAATAGGTAGGTATGTTATATGTATGTAGTTTCAGTTACGAATACGAATATTGTTAAACAATTTATTCGGTTACAGTTAATGGTTAATATATAATGCTTTTTTCAGGATAGTCAAACATATAGTTTCGCATGTACGTCTGTCCATGTATCCATCTGTCCATCTTTCCGTCTGTCTGTCTGTTACTACGTGACAGACGATTTATTTTTACATGACTTCCCAAAAAAGGAGTGTATAGTTTTTAGCATTCATGTATGTATGTGAGTTTCTTTATTCCACCAAAATTTGTAAATGCCTGAACAGATTCAGACGTCAATATGGCGGCAGTATGGCACAATTCTCAAATTCTAAAAAATAAATCGTCTTCGAAATCTACAATACTGGTATCAAATTGAAGGAAAGATAAGCACATTCCAACAATATATAATTTATTGGAAAAAGCTCTTTTTTGGAAGGGCAGGCGTGTTTTTTTGCTTTTAAGCTAGGTATTTCATTTAGGTATCCTATTTTTTATCCGACTGCGGACGGTTATGTTTTTGGTCTGTATGCACTTGTAGGTGGGTATGTGTGTTTGTATGTTTGGCGCGTCCTACGACCTAAACGGCTACATGGATTTTGATAAATAAGGTATCGATGGTTTAAAACTAACATGGTCACAAAAATTCAAAGTATAAATATTAGAAACGGAATATTTAGTTTGGATACTATTTGTATTGAGGTCCTTTTATTTCGGCACTGTCGCAAGCACCGTGATCACGGATAACTGAAGTAACTGCGGGTGGTATGCGAGGTGATACTAACAGTTGTGTTTCGTAATAGAATTACTAAGTGTGAACAATGGTACTAGTATCGCGCGTAATAAAAGGGTAAGAAAGAGAGTAGACCATTTTGTCTGTCCGTAAAACCACCCGCAGTTACTTCACTTATCCGAGATCATGGCGCTGGTGACAGTGCTGAAATATCTGGAACTGAACACAAATAATATCCATAGTTAATATCCTGTATAAATAGACTAGTATTGATAGACTAGTTCCAGTTTTATTTAAATGGATGTTTATTATTGTTTCATTTTAAATTTAATAATATTGTTAAATATATTATATCCTGTTTCTTATGTTTATACTTGTATGATATCATTGAATTCATCTTAATCAGGAGTGACATAAGAAAAATAAAGTGAAAAGAAAACTAATATGGTGGCTGCCATATTGTTTGCCATATTGTTGATGGAACAAAAAATTACCAAAACCTATTGAGTGAGGTATCAAAATGAAGGTCATTAATATAATCATTAAAAGAAAAAAAACGACTGCATCTTCTATTTATAGGCATGAGGAGTATATCGCCAGGTTCTAGCTGATCCCGTTAAAGGAGAAATGAAATGCATGATGCCTCTGACTGCATCTTATATTTAAAATCAAGAATCAATTTGTTCGCAGTCGATAGATCCACTTTAACCTGATAATTGGAAAAAATGAACTATTCAGTAGAAAAACTCTCAGTAGATCCATCTTAAATTAATACTTTGTAAAAATACCCTGAACTACTTATGAAGTGTTGACCATGAACTTACTATGTTTGACGCTTGGATAGGTTATTTGCTATATTTTAGTAACATATATATTTTTATCCGATACTTACGTTTACAGATCCATAACATCTCTAAAAATGAAATGTTGTCTGCAAAAACCGGCGGAAACTCAATTTTGCTAATGAGTAGTTAGGAAAGGAAGGATTAACAATCTGATGTGTCCTGTAACCTGATTAGGAAGTTCCCGTTTGTCAGGATAAGGCTTTTTGTTAGATTTTCCAGATAGTTAGCTAAAAAAGAAGAGGGAGAAAATAAATCATATGTATTTCTCTGAATCCACATGTAATTGGATCCTAAATATAATATTAGTATCTTAAAAACACGGAACCCTTAAAACCACCGTTCGTAATTTGTTTGTGTTAATCCTCCACATGCACGGTTGTCTGGAAGAGATCGCTTTAAGCGGTAATACCGTTAACATTCTGTTAACATTTATTAACGCATTGTTAATACTGTAACACAATTCACGAAATCTCTCTGATAGATTACAATTTCGTGAAAAAGCGAGCGGAAAGACTGTCACACATCATTACCGAACATTATGTTTCATTTCCATGTCGAGGTTAGTCGTTCACACTTGCTCTGACGTTGAGATAGGTAAATCTCCGGGGATTACTCCGGATATAAATCATATTCTTATCATATCATATATCAGGAGAGATAAGCGTAAGACACTACTTCATAAACTGTGTTAGAAAACAAAACAATAGTAAACAAATAAGTTTACTTATACCCTATTCCTATAAAAATGAAACGAGTCGTTTTTCCAACGTCTCGTTACTTTTTAACATTTTTGGTATGGTGTTTATGTCAAAAGCCTACGGACAGTAAGCGAAAATGGTTCATTTTAAGATATAAGAACCGGCCCTTAGTGGTCGGGAATCCAAGCATCTTCATTCAGAAAATCTGTCTCGAAGCCCCACTACTTCATGAATTGTGTTAGAAAACAAATTATTGGTAGACAAATAATATTTTCGCAAGTGGTCGGGAATAAAACCAACTTCAATCAGAAAATCTGTTTTAAAGCCCCACTGCTTCATGAATTGTGTTAGAAAACAAATTATTGGTAGACAAATTATAGTTTCTTAAGTGTTCGGGAATCTAACCACCCTCAATCAGAAAATCTGTCTCGAAGTCCCCATTCAGGACACTTTCATGAACAGCAGTCCTTCAGATCTCATCCCATTCGAGGCTTAGTATGTTTATCACATACCAGCACATCATGAGATAATGGTCAAACACTAGTTGACCAATAAGACACACCTGTTATTTTTCAGATTGTATAATTATATGCTTTTCGTTGTTGTTTCGCTATATAAAATATAGAAGTATAAAATTCTGTTAATATAGTGTTAATATCAGAGTTCAGTAAAAATTGTTTAACGCTGGTCACCAGACATTGATTATTAAGACAAAGGGGTCTTCAAACTGAAATAGTAGAAAATTAAAAGTCTTTTGTACTAAGCTTTAGTATGCTTTAAATTTTTTCGCAGCAAATTCTAAAAGGGTACGTTATCCCCACTGGTGTGGACGGTCTGGTGATTTTAAGAATAATCCGTTTCGAAGGCTTTTATTTCAATGTTTGAACCACTATTTAAGCCCGAGATTATGGACGTTGCTAAGCGGATGCTAGGCTACGTAAATAGTGTCGGCATCGTTCTAAACACTTGTGGCATGAATATTTAAATAGTAGCCTGTCTTTTCCAAAACATTGGAAAGAATGCTTACTAAAAAATGTTATTTTGAACAATATTAAGAATTTTATCTCTGCCTTACTCACGTAGCTCTAAGCTACAGTACTCGTAGCTCCCTTAAGATTTTGTAGCACTTTGTAGCAGAAGCTATGAAGGTATCGTAGCACTTCATAGTAATACGAAATAGCATTGTACATAATGCCGCAATAACAACTACTTACATCCAAGTACCTTTTTAACTTCCACAGAAGGGACCTGTATCTTAAGTCGTTCCTCACTTTTAAGTACAATATTAAATACACATTATACCTTTACGAGGCAAATCTGCATGGTACAGCAGGCCATAAAAATCCTGGCAACAACGTAGCTTTTCTATATGTAATGTAACACGATGTAATGTATAGCGCCAAACAGGAAATTAAAGAAAAACTCTAACTTGACAACGCATTTATATTCAAAAGCCTTTCTTCATTAATGGTACTACGACGGTACTCTGTAAGGTAAAACCTAACCTAACCTTAAAAATAAAGTCAAAAAGTCAGTATTTACTGTAAATACGAAAAATAATAGCACTTTTACAAGTCAAAACTAAACATCTCTGAACAAAGAGATAAACGTATATTATTATAAACTAGCTGCACCCACGGCTTTGCCCGTCCACGTGGTCATTTCTCAGGGTTAAAAGTAACCTATTTGTTACTCATGTAACAAAAGTAATAATAAAGTACAATTATATTATATTTTCTCCAAATTTGTTCATGCGTCAAATAGTTTTTTTATCGATTGCTCGGCTTCTACTCACCAGTTTGAGATACCAAGTACCTACACCAGTTCTTAAGTAAAACCTCATATCCTATAAAGAAAAAACGCATCGTAATAGGTTCAGTAGTTTTTACGTGACGCGAACAAACAGACAGACACGATTTAATATAATGTTATATTCTTGTTTAGTAGCTTATTTTAATGACACTACACCATTTATTTTAATTATCTTCGTTGTACATACTTTTTGTTACTTACTGCTTTATTATAAGTATATAATATGTCTGTTGCACTTAGTGTATGTGGTCCACACCTGAGAATCTGATAACTAATCTACACATTTTTAATTAGATCTATGCTTTAACCTAATCTTGGTAACAATATCTACTAAAATGTTAAAACTAAACCCTAACAACTGTTTATTCAGAATAATAGTATTGTATTCAGTTTTTTTTTTATTTTTCTATCCTCAAATCTGCAGATATTTTAAAACCAAATTCATATCACTAGTTGAACATATCATATCATTGTATGGTAACATTCTACAGTTATGATATAGACTATTATATTGTTATTAGTCTAGTCGTAGTACAAATTGTAAAAAAAGCCATCTTAAGTCTACACGTTTGGAGCCGATAGTATCTCTGTAATGAATAACGACAGGCGTCCATTAGCGCGATTGCTTCGTTTAGTCGTAATCACATTAAGTGTGAAATCTGGGCGGATTCCACGAAATAAATCTGTATTAGGGGCCTTAACACATGTGTGTGGGCACTTTGATGCTAGCTTTCGTGTGCAGTACGTTTTATAAATAACCGGTCAAGTGCGTGTTGGATGACACCTTGGTGGCGTAAAACTCGCAAACGTTATCCCTGAAGTTAGTACGCTGAGACAAACTGGGATGACAAACTGGGTGATGTGTTATATGGGTTCCATGTAAGGAACCCTAACCGCACTAATAGTATAAATCAGAGAAGTGTAGCCACTGTCGTAAATAACCCAATCAGAGCTTATAGTTTAAAAAATGAATACTCTCTTATTGAGCGGAAAACTGCATATGCGTTAGGCAGAACTCCATACACTAGAACTGACAGTCCATACAAAACGTCATAAAATACATAAAAACCGATCAGCGCCATCTATCTTTTATCTTTATAATTGTGTGTATGTTTGTTACTCCTTCACGCTCAAATGGCTTGACGTATTTGGATGAAATTTGGTGCCAGGTAGCTTATATCTTGGGTTAACACATATTATACTTTTCATCATCATCATCATCATCATCCATGATCATAATCCACACGGGTGAAACCGTGGGGCACAGTTAATACAACAATAAAAAACCCACCTAAAGTGTTTCTAAGTTCAAACTACTGGCGAAAATCGTGCCTTCAACCGCAATGCCACCGCATTGTATCAATCCATACCAATTTATAAAAGTGAAACGTAGTCTGTTTGTTTGTTTGTTTGTTTGTTTGTTTGTTTGTTTGTTTGGGGAGCTTTCACGCGATAACGGCTGGACGGCTTTTGATGAAATTTTGAATGTAGATAGCTTATACCCTGGAATGAAACATGGGATACTTTTAATTCCGGAAAATTGTAAGTTTCCACGGGATAACTGGAAAATGTTGATTACTCACTGTAAAGAACGGCTGCCACCACAGAATGGTCTGTGGTTGCCATAGAAACGAAATCAAGTCAAGAAAACAAGTCTGTCAAAAAACATCATAAGTGGTGCTATACCTACTTTGGCATTGGTTTTAATATCCTAGAAGAAAATAGGATACTTTTTTGGCGATAAACGAAGTCGTGGGCGGGAAAGCTATTAACCTATATAACTTAAATATACGATAGTCCTAGCCAAATCTATCGCATAGTCACATATTAGTAATATTTACTCTGAGGTCAATTACAATTACTGGGCACTCGGGCCACTCGGGTGGTGAGCGCAGGGCAGTGATTTGTAGTGATAGGCCTCTAACGCAAAAGTCCGCCTGTGGAAGTGCCAAACCTTGATCAGATATGCAACCGCCAAGCAGTAGTGTGTAAACATTTCTGTGTTTAGGTTTGAAAGGCAGTGTTTCCAGTGAAATTACTGGGTATTAAGACTTCAAAACCAATGTTTGAGGCCTTTATGAGCAAAACGCCTAAAACGTGTTAATGTTCACTGAACCAAAACAGCTATCTATGTAGCAAAATGTCTAAATTGCTTGGTGTACACAACACCTAAAATGTGAAAACAGGTAAGAAGCAAATGTCTAAATCACTGTAGGAACACTGACTGTCACAGAATACATAATAGTAAATAGTTCGAGGGTTACCCCAAATGGCCTCCAACCTTCCCTTATAGCCATCCCAAGCCTCGTAAGACCTGGTCTGCGCCTGAAATACATATTATACCTAGTAGTGATCACTTTTATCTATCTTTTACAGTGGATAGGTCTCACCCGATTCCTTGTTATGATACTTCATCTTCCTCGGTGTCCACCTGGTTGAGTATCTACTAGCAGGCTCTCCGCACCAAAGCATGTAGCATCAAAAGTTGTAGCCACGCCGAAGTGTGGCCCCGCAATGTTCCTGGACGCAGCACTCTTCTCTCCATCCAGTCCACGGCATCGTTTGCGCCATTGGAGGTTAGCCGCGCCAATCCACTCTATCCTCAATCTTACCATCGACCATATGGAGAGTGCACGAATATTATCCTTAAATCTCTCTTCAACCAGCCACGGAATCTAACCACAGTGATGCCATAATGACACGTCTCCATCATGTGCCGGTTGACATATCCAATTGTTATTAGGCTTTCGTTCATTGTAGCAGTTTAATACAATATTCAAATTTACTACTGTTATAGGAAACAATAGTAATTAGTCCAACATAAGTGCCTACTGCCTATTCTGCATAAAAAAACGCTAGGTAAGTAACAAAAATATAAAAGCCTAATTGCTATGATAAAAGATGACTAAAGCGCCAGCATCACGTTATATGTTGCACTAGTTGTGCCCTACGGTTTCCCCACGTGAATGATAATGATGATGAAAAAAACTTCGGTATGTTATTCCATGACCTAACGTATCTACCTATATATCAAATTTCGTGAAAATACGCTCAGTAGCTCCAGCGCAGAGTGATAACAAACATACATGCCAATGATGTTATATATAAACTGAGGTAGATACGTTGTACTCCGCTCTGCGTGGCGAAGCAAACACAAGCTAATCAGCTTGTGTTGACTTAGTCCCAAACAAAGTGGCAACGACGCATCACGTAAATACACGCGACTTCTGAAACATGAAAAAATCATCAAAAATGCCATCTTGTGTGTTTAGAAAGCGATTAGGGCCTAAGCATACACATACACTGGGACAACTGTGAAAGACAGGAAGGATATGTCTTTTCATTTTTATGTACTGTTTACGGTATTGAAAATGGAAAATAATAAATTTCATTTTACTCTAAATCAACTGTTGCGATACTGCCCTTCGCCACAAACACAAACGAGACAAGTAGTGGGTTACGTGTACGAGCGACAGAGAGAACACGATAATGGCGCGCAGCGTTGTTAGTTCGTATAATAATAGGGGATGTTGGGGCTTATCAACGACTGACGATCGTAAGTCTGCGCTCCAACCCGTAAAGACCACGGCTGACGATCTTCACCCGGGGAGTCTAACGGAGTTGCAACCATAATTGTATTGAATTAGGATAGAGTATTGTATTTGTGTTACATATATTTGAAAAACAGCTTAAAACGAGCAATTTTATTGGATAATAAAGTGCTTAGGTCCTAATTGTGAGTTCAGGTTGTCCCAGTGAGATCAACGACCGCGTGATTTTTTATTTGTGTTGTTTTTAGTGATTTATAGCTTGTATTTTGTGTTATTATGTCTAATAATACTGTAAGGAAGATATTAAAATAATTTTGTGTTTAGTATCTCGCGAGTGACGATTGTCACAAAGTGTTTCAAAAGTGCCAATCTTCACTTTTGGCGGGAAAATGTTAACGTGAGTATATTTTTGATAGTTTAATCGTATTTTTTACGAAGTTCTTTATTGTTTTAGCTATAAAATGGTATATAGCATAATTTATACTAAAGCAATTCACAAAAAAAATACGCTCGTGCGTCAAGTGTCTGGCGAACATACGGGAGTTCTCAGGGATATATAGAACTATTATCATGAAAGTACTTGTTTTTGAAAAAAAAAAAAAAAAACGGCTTAAGCCCTTCTATCCATTTTGCCCCAGTTTACCGTCATCGGCGGTGATTTGCGATCGGCCGCTCACTGCAACTCACTGTAACTGAGAACATATGTTTATCTCTTTCTGAAGACGCGGTTCTGTATATCTCTGTGATCTTTTAGCCTCTTCAGTGATGCAAATATTGTTGCATAAGTTCTATGTAAGTAGCTATAGTACAATTTCGCCGTATTTTTAGTATTTTTTAATAGGTATGACGTCTTTATTGGTAAAATCTCATTGCTACATGCACAAAAACCTTCGCATTTACAATATAAATAGGATAGGATTCGGTGGTAAAACGTTGGGTTTCTTTTTAAAGGTTAGTAATTATAGTGAAAAAAATCTTAGACTAACTCCTGAGCAGCATTGCAATATGGACAATCTGAGTTTATTTTGCTATTAATAGAATATTAAATATTTACACTGTCAAAAACTTCAAGAGCATTGGTGCTATACCTACTTTTGCATTGGTTTTTAATATCCTAGAAGAGAATACTCTAAGGTAAATGGTTTTTAGACACTGCACATCTTACCTACATTCCACAGAAAGTTTGCCCAGAAATTCTGTGGTTGACTATTTTTCATGAACAAGTCGATAAAATGGGCCTCTGTACCTACCCTGCAGAGGCCCATTTTAGCAAAACATACATAATTAATTTAAAAAAAAAACGAAAATCGTAATATTTTTGCAATATTGAGAGTTGTTAATATGAATCGCTCCAAAACGACCATTGCTGACATATCGACCATATGACGTCATTGTGTTCAAAAAGAATACAAAAACGCGCCACACAGGAACAAAACAACCATGAATTTAATAAGTGTTATGTCACGCAAACTAAACAGCGTTTTAGTGAAATGGCAATAACTTAAATATTTTCGTTATTTTCAGCTTATATTTTTATATTATTTAGCTTGCCCAGTTTATTGTATTTGGGTCAAATTTAGTAATTGAAATTTAACCCCCTTCCTGTTGACCGATTGATCTAAAATTTGGTAGACTCCATAAGTTCTAATGACAATATAATTATGAATATTCAGCATAATTGTAAATCTAAGATGGCCGTCGCCACAAAATGACGGATTACATATTTTTTTCAACACCTCGCTTCTTATCAAATGAAAGGGCTTGGTAATCAAAATACTAGTACACTTCAGAAAGAGCTAAAAATACCTTAATTATAAAATAAATTATAAAATTATTTTAAGTTAAACGGTTTCATTTTAAAGAAACTTATGAATGATGCAGATAATGTACTAAAATCTAAAATGAAATTATGAGGCGTATGAAGCGTAACCACTCACTTAAATAAATTCGACTCGCTCCTCGTTGTTTTTTTAAATTTTAAGTTCATTATCCGTATCATTTTTTAGTATTTTTTACAATTTTTTTACTTATTTTATTTAGGTATTTACTGTCAACTACTCAATAGCATTTGGTTTGACTATCTCTTAGTCGCCGGAAATATGAAAAAGTAACCATTAATAGTTGCATTGAAATTTGTTTTTGGAAGAACGAGCTATGTGTTGAGCTATTTGTTATTTGGATTACTCGATAGTGCAGTTATGACACTTATCAACCTATCAACAAGTCAAACAATTGTGTGTTAAATGTTGTATATAATTAGCTAGATGATGCCCTGTACTGATTTCTGTCGGTATTCTACAGATTGCACTATAGAGAGTGTGCACAAGAACTGCACAACATGATTCCTCCATCACCTTTCCATCACCATACGACTAGGCGATCGGCAAAGCGCCACCCTTTTATGGTTGAAATATCTCGCACAAGAACGAAACTGTACCCTTCTTCATTTATTATAAGAACTGCAAAGGAGTGGAATGCCTTGACAGTGTTTCCAGTAAATTATAACCCAGGTATGTTCAAGTCAAGAGTGAATAGATATCTACTAGGAAAGTGTGCTACACCTTCGATGACATTATCGCTTTCCATCAGGTGAGATCGTGGTCAAAGGATTGCCTAGCCCGTAATAATAAAAAATAGGTGATATTTTTCATAGATAGCCTGTGAAGTGGGCTTTGGGCACTTTGAAAAGCCTAAATAAGTGAATTTTATAATTACCATAAGATAATATGTTATCATAATAGATTTCTCAAAAGGATATCGTTCAAAGGTTGTCTAGTAGAAATAACGAGGTAATTTTTAGTATACAATAAATAGTTATCCTATTTTATTCAAAAAAAGAGATGGCAGAGTATTTCCATAGTAGCAGGTTCGTATCCTTCTTTGTAGTTATTTCTTTTTTCTTTTCACTTTCTATATAATAATGATAGGTCTATGTTCGAAACTAATAACTAAGTTATCAGATTTTAAAGTTATTTCTTCCAGCGCCATAGTAAGTGTTTATTTGAAAAAGTAAGTGAAGGCAAGCTGTTAAGTCATATTACTGGTTGTTAAAGTGGTTTACAATTTTAATTAAAATTTTGGACTATATAACTTAACAAACTTAAATTCAAGTAAAACCTCAGACCAAAATGTTCGCTTTCGAATAGGATTCTGATTAACACGAAAGATTTATCAGACGAGCGTGAAATAATCTTAAAAGGCGGCAAGTAGTGACAGACATGATAACTAAGCCATCGTTCGGAAGTTCGGCGTACTTGCTCGGATAGGCAGATATCCCCAGTATAATAAGTGACACTATGTCTTTGTATTAGTACAGATTTTGGTGTCGTTCGCAATAATAATCTTCACGGAAATCGGCTTACACTACGCAGTAATTATAATGAAATGTTCTGTACAAATGATGGTATATACAAAACGATAAACGGACGTAATTATTGCGAAATTCACAAATTATTGTGCACTGCATAAAGGTGTCGAGCAATGTTCTTTGTTCGCCAACTTGTTACCAACCATGTCACACAAAATCGTTTTTAATCTCCTGAAAGAGTTTGATCTTTTAATATAATTATTCAAATAACTGAAGTTTTAATCAAAGTTCATTGAGAATTTGTAACGCGTGTTAATTTAAGTTACTTAATATTTGTGAAGATCCTGCTTTATTGAGATAAAGGAAGATTCACTGTGAGACAAGATAAAGATAATGAAGGAATATAATGTTTCTTTGCTATTAGAAATTTAATATCTATTTGGCCCAAATCAAGATGTGAAATTAAACTAACTGTTAAACTGTTAAAAATAGAATCAATGAATATGTACAAAGATGTTAATAGTGTTAATACTAAGTTGCGAAATGATGCCTCGTATGAGATGCGATCATGAAGATATGCATCATGCAATCATGTGCATGCTTGAATATGTAGGTTTGTTAGGAACTGAGTGTATGGACTGATTTATTCCTGAAGAATCTACATACGTTATGTTGTTGGTCCCGCATAGCTTGCACAATGTACGGGTTACATCTTGGTAAAATTAAAATTAACTAGTTAAAAAAAATATACGTTTTATTCTATGTGCCGACATGCTGTTTCATTCGTTGTCATCATCATCATCATGTCAGCCTTTATAAGTCCACTGCTGAACGTAGGCCTCCCCCATTCGTTGTACCTAGACATTATTTTGTTTGAAACATCGTGGTGACATACGAACTAACGCGTTGTACTAATGGGCGTTGTAACTAGGAGACTTGATAAACAACCACATTCCCAAACATTGGTGTTGTCGTTTAGTTCTCGTGTTACCAGATATTGCGCCATCTGCTGGCTCATTTGTGACACTGTCGTTAAATACGAGATCGAAGTGTAATTTTCATAAATATTACCTACTATTAAAAATTGTAATAAGTAATTAGCATGTTTATTACACTGTAGATTATGATGACACTCGTTATAAAGATCCTTTAGGTCTGGAATGACACATGAAATGATTTTATCTCAGCAGAATATCCACGCGGGAAATGCCGCGGCAGCATCTAGTTGGTAGATCGAAGATAATTTTAATATTATGTTTTTGACTTATGATCCACTTTTGTCTATCAGGGCTAGTCTCTCCCAGGATCTTGAGGATAAAATACCCTAAGCATCATAATTATGTTACCACTCGTGGACACAACCGTTGTCTCAAAGAGAGTATGGACCATTTTTAACCACGCTGGCTAGTATGTGTGCGCCTTCAAATTGGAGCGTTAACTACTACTTGGCGGTTCAGTAACTGGCAATACCATCAAAAGGCTCTGAGGCATTTTTATAGGGCTCTTATATGAGAGTCCGCCTGTGGAAGTACCACACCATTATCAGATAATCAACCGCCAAGCAGTAGTGTGTAAGCATTTTTGTGTTTCGGTTTGAAGGGCAATGTTTCCAGATAAATTACTGGGTAATGTAGACTTAAAAACCAATGTCTTAGAGTGCCGAGTGCAGTGCAGTGACGTACAAGATTTTGCAACCAAAGTTCTGGGTGGCACTGCAACTGTTATGGGCAAGCGTGACGTTTACCATCAGGCGAGCGACCTGCTCGACTGTTCACTCATGGGCATAATAAAGGAAACTATAAAAATAGCAATATTTATACCTATACATAAAGTGAACTGAAATATGTCATGTGGATACTAAATAATAAAATGTTATGTACAGAAAATATAGCACTGAGTGAAATTTGTTTGCCTCAATATGATTCACGAGTAAAAGTCGTTTCACAACAAGTACTACTACTTATTCTGTGGCAACAGTTCCAGTTTTTATTGTTTCTTTGCAGACGAGCTATAAAAATAAATGTAATAGAGTAGGTAATTGTAAAATATTTTTAAATTGTAGTCTGATTCTTTTGGTGCAATTAAATACACTCTTGATATAAGTTTCATCATCATTGTATTGGACACAATTATTTATTTGTCATGAGTATATGAATGGTACACATAAATAAACTCTAAGGCTCAATACGTGCGATACCTGTAATAACCAAAACTCATTATGAAAACCGGTTTATGCGCATGGGCATGAACTTAGCCTATATCATAGATCTTATGAATAGTGGGAAGATTAGGTACCAGCTCCTAGGGCGTGGCCCACATACATTAGGTGCATACAGTTGGCCTTAATTGGCCAATCACAATAGGAGTGGCGTTTGTATAGCACGTGTTAGCAGTGACTCTCATTTGCGCCACAGAATAAATACACTCCGCGCTACAGTTTGCGTATGTCTCTATATATATTGTCGATGCAGATGCAGGCTGATAGTGGGAATGTAGCTATGTAGGTGTGATTGTCTGTAATTGTATATTTTGTTTACGTCATATTTAAGAGTGCTTCCCCCTTTAGCTAGATGTATGCGGTCTAGTAGTTTATACGTGATGCGCGAGCAAACATACTGATAAATAAACAGACAAACAGACACGATTTAAAAAATATATATATTATTTTTCAGTACCTAGCTTATTGTAAGTATCCTTTTTTTTATTACCTTTACTGTACAGTAATTTTTGTACATATTGTTTTAATAAGAGTATAGATGCTTTCGTCCATAGATCTAGTTTAAGGGTGGAAAGTAAGGCAAGCTTTAATATCATGTAAACAAAACTGGACTAGATACAACTACAGGCAAACATGCCACACGGCTGCATTCCCAACCGCTGGGTTTCCCGACTATATCCGACTGAGGAGGGTTATATGTTTGGGTTGTATGTATGTTTGTTTGTTTGATTTTACAGTTCTTAGGCGCGTTCTACAGTTGTTGAATTTTGATAAATGAGGGATCATTGGATTCGTTTCAATCAAGAGAGTGCTATAGGATATATGAAGGGTCAAAAAAAACTAAAATGTTGCTGTAATCTGCCATATTGTATTTCCGACAGAACAAAAAATGACCATAACCTATTATAGTGACATTTTGATACTAAATGAAGATATTTAAAATACCATTCCATAAATATATAATTCTTTTACCTAAACTGTAGCATTTGTATTTCAAGGTTCAAAAATGTTCTTACAAATTGAGCGATGGTGGCCTAACAGTTCTATAGTGCAATTTAGAATCCAACGATACCGGGTTCAAAACCTAGGCTCCGCACCAATGACTTTTCTAAGTTATGTGCGGTTTTCCGTCGCTCCGTGCTTCGGAGGGCACGTTAAGCTATCGGTCCCGGCTGTTATTGATTAATAGCAGTCGATAAGTCATGTCAGAGGCCCTCGGGCGGCTTGATAAACTCTGACACCAGAGGCCAGCACTTCCTCATACGACAAACAAACAAACAACAAAATTTTTAATTTTATATTATTCAAGTTACGAAAGTTACAAAAAAGTTAGTTAGAAGTACTATAATCCAATGTTGCTATTAAAATAAAGTAAAACATGTAATTATAAAACGTTAAATTTATATTACTACTAGCTGCGCCCCGTGGTTTTATAATGATGATAATGATAACTAGCCTATGGGTTAATCTAAGATATAAGCTATCTTGGTACAAAATTTTATCCAAATCGGTTCAGCCGTTTGAGCGTGAAGGAGTAACAACCATGCATACAAACTTTTGTCTTTATAGCTCGCATTATATCAGTCCGCTATCGCGGCTGAAAATCAAAAACCCAGGCATATGTTTGCGTGGTCAAAGTTTGTCAGGCCGCCTGAGGGCCTCTGACATAGCTTACGACTGCTATTAAATCAATAACAGCCGCGATCAACAGTTTAACGCGCCCTCCGATGGATGAAAATAGTATAGAGGGCGGTCAGCTGCGAATCGAAAATTTGAAACACGTGAGTAGTTTCAAATTTTATTCAATAGGTTTGTTCGCAGTCGGGAGTATTTTTTTTTTCTAATACGTTTTAGTAGTCAATTGTATCACTCGATTGTTTTAATACCTACTTTTCTTACATATTTTACTTTACTTTAATAGTTTCAATTGCAACATTAGATTAGAGTATAATCTAAAATTGAAAAAATTTTAGATTATACTCTAGAAGTTTTAAGAGTTTAAAAGACAATTGCTTTAGTTATAAGAATTATATATTTTTGAAATGGTCTTTTAAATACCTTCATTTTGATACATCACTCGAAGATACAAAAAAAAACAATCGATCGCAAAAATTACTATACTATTATCGGAACATTGGCACAACTCTGTTTGTAAGAACCGTACGAACTGCGAATGCTACCCTACTAGTCCGATTTTCTTGTGATACCTACCTACAAAGATTATTGTCTAATTTCTGTAAATAGAATGATTTTATGTTTTTTTATAGCAGTTAACGACTGCTTAGCGTATATATATATAATAATTTTCTAATGGAAAAATTTGGTGGTTCCCGCAGGATAGGGTTGAACGTTATTTAAAAAACACTTACCACTCTGAAACTACGAGTACTAGACGGATTTTTTGCACCTTGCAGTGCAGTCATAGTTTATATGATAGGTGAAAATTGAGGATACTTTTTATCCCGAAAAAATAAAGGGTTCCTGCGGGATAGGGGTCCAAATTCTGTATATTGAAGATATATTGTATTTTTTTTTTGGAGGCTATTTCTGTTATTTGTACTGAAGCCAAAACTGTTTTTTTTTTGCTGTTTTCTATCTGTCTGTATGTCTGTATCTTGGACGCGCATCACGCCGAAACTACTGAATGAATTCAAATGAAACTTGGCATGATTTGAGTTCATACTACAAGGTAGGATACTTTCATCCCGATAAATTTAAGGGTTCCCGCAGGATAAAGATTGAAAATTATTTAAAAGAACACGTATCATGCTGAAACAACTGCACGAATTTCGATGCAACTTGGCACAGTGAAAGTTTATATGATGAGTGAAAAAAACAGAATAAAAATTGACAGTAATGTTTATACCGAAAAAATAAAAGGTTCCTGTGGGATATGGGTCCAAAATCTGTTCAAAGAAGTTTTTTTTTTGAGGCTGTTCTATATTCGATACTGAAGCCAAAACTATTTTTTTTTGTCAGATACATCCGGACAAAAATAAAAGTTTGGTCCCACTGAAACTACTGAATGAATTCGAATGTAACTTGGCATGATTTCAGTTCATACTACGAGGTAGGACATTGGATAATTTTTACCGGTAAATTGAAGGGTCCCCGCAGGATAGGAGTATTTTACTTGGAGTTGGTATTCATGTTTTACGGTTTATAGTTACTTCCGTAGTTCATCCTAGGGCTACTCAAGGAATATTCATCCAAATTTCAAATACGTAGGTCCACCGGTTTACGCTGGGCATTGTTTGTCAATCAGTCAGTCAGTCAGTCAGTCAGTCAGTCAGTCAGTAGATATGTCACGGTACTGTTTTATAGGCATGATTAAAATAATGTAATAAAACAAATATATTAATTATTCTGCCCAAAAGTTTTTTTAAACTTAGGTTTAAAAAAATAAGACACTGACAAAGTTTTTTTTTTTTAAATTTGTGTATGTCTGTTTGTCTGTTAGTCTGTTCAAGCATCACGTAAAAACTACTAAGCCGTTTGATTTAAAAACTATATATCTCAATCCGATGAGAAGAAGCCGAGCAATCGATAAAAAAATTTAGATGACTGAAGGATTTTTGTTTAAATGTTATTTAAATGGTATATTGGCATTTGAGTTTTTTCAACCTAGAGAAATAGCCACGCGTGCGAAGCTGCGGGTACAGCTAGTATATAATTATTTTCTAATGGAAAAATTTGGGTCACGGAAGAGATTCAAATTCGCATACTGTGCCTCAGCGTGGTACATGTCTTTACCAATTCGGCCACTCGTCTTATGGGCACAGTTTGCGAGTTCGAATCTAGTCCGTGACCCAAATTTTTCCATTAGAAAATTATTATATAAATAGAATGACTTGAAATAACTTTGTAATGATAACTTGAACGAATATTATACTCAGAGATAACTACGATTACGTATGGATTTGATTCGTTTTCTACAAATACGAATAGCTGGCCAGGTAACAACTTGTTTACCTAATTTGAATAAACCGAAATTGTTGTGACAATAACATGTTCGTGATAATAAATGTACAAAACAAAACGATTAATATTCATTTACGAACATCGCACGGAACAACAATTCTGAATAGAATTGATACAAATCACTGAATAGATCGTGGAAATTCTATTATGAACGGGCTACCATTACACAACAAACAACGAATTTATATTACCTCAGTAAATGTATGGCAGCAGGTTGACCCAAGTTGACGGATTCGAATGTTTTTTACGAGTACTTCCTTCATCAAATTACGATTCCGCATGAAAATATATACGCTAAATAAACAAAATTATTAATTGTGATGTGTTTGTTCATATACTTTGAGAAATATTCAATATATATCGAGATTTAAGACGATTTAATATGGTGAGCATAAGGTCAACCATTTGTAAATATAACGAGTATTCCCTGGTTTCGGCACCAAAACATGTGATACGAGAAATATTAATTTCCGGATAACATAAAGGGATGGATATAATAAAATGTTATCCAAAGCGTTTGCAGAGCACTTAGATACGAATGAACATATGACAAAACTAGCAGCCTTACCTTTGGTCCCCACAACACAGCTAAATACTTCAGTTTTTTTGCACGCACGTATTAGTTCTTTAACATTTCAACATATCACATTATAAAAAAACACTGCGACGAGAGCCGGCATTCAAACATCCCGTACAGATCTTGTCTTATACTGCGCTCGACCATAGATAATGAACGCAGTTGTGGTGGTGCAATTGAATTATCGATTTTCAATCAATTCGCTTTGTGGACCCTAATTCCACTGCTCGCGCTTACCATCGCGTTTGTCAATATTTTCTATAGAGAATTTCTACAATAACAAACGCTCAGTAGTGAATTGGTTGCGAATCGAATAAGGAATCCGGATTGATATGGTTAGAAACTTTAAGTAACATCATGCATTACAAAACACTGAAATATTGCTAATAAAGTTTGGACTGACTCAATGGGGTGTGGTGGTGAAATTTAAATTTTCCTAGATACTCAGTTTTTTCGGAACAGTTACTAAAAAACAAAAAACTGCTTGTCGTGTTGCTCATTTTTCACCCGCCTCTAGTTCGTTTTGAGTTCGTTATAATTACGGTTATAATAGTCAACACTAGTGATTCATTGCAAAAAGTAAGCAGACGCTATTATGTAATGTCAATTTCTTTTACTACACTAAAGTTTTACTTAAGTTCTCCGAGATCTGTTTTTCTTTCCAAGAATAAGCCAAGGATTTCACTATCTCCCTGACTGATGAAAATTACCTAAATGGGTTATGTTTGTTCTCCAATATCTATAATGGAGTCGTTTCAAGTCTGAAAGTATATTCTAAACATGTGTGATCCATTGATCGCCCATCGTAGCATCATATACTATTTGTGAGATAGTTGTGAAGATCTTGCTAATTTGGACGTACACTCAAAGCAATAATGCGTACATGAATAAATATATAGTAGTAGAGAATGTAAGCATAGTGTTGCTAATTCGGAATACCTAGGTTTCACAGATACTAGCAGCGCCATTTTCTGTTCTGTACGTAAAATCTTTAAAGAAGACGCTATGTTTTCATTGACAGCTCGAAACTTTTCTTACAAGGCGTCCAGAAGTCACAGGTCTTTGAAAAAAGAAAGGTACGTGTTTAATCTGATGTCATCGCTAAATTACTTATTGATATTTTCATTGATCTTTATTTTTACTGTAAGATAGATCATAAAATTTACAAATTCACTTTTATTTTGAAGATATAAATATTTTTAAATAAATAAACTGAAGTTATGTCCGACCACACATTTTTGCTAATTTGGGATACCCACTATGACTGTTATTTGGAATATTCCGATTTATATTCAGATTTTCTACGATGTTTTGTGTGTTTTGACGATATGTGTATGGTAATATGTTTGCATGAATTTACCTATTTGTGGTTTAATTAAATTAAATTAAATTTACCTTTTTTAAAATAATTTTGCAAGTTTAATTTGACAAAACTAGTTGGTTTGTTTTCCAGTGTATTTTGTGAGATGTATTAAATAACTGCACAATCTGAGTCCCTAACTATCTGGGTTATATTTTACCGGAAACACTGACTAGGGCAGGGCATTCCACTCCTTATAAGTTCTTATAATAAATGAAGAAGCGTAACGCTAATAATATTTCCATTACCGTACGATTAGAAGATCGGCAAATCACCATCATTTTATCGTTGAAATACCTCTCACAAGAACGAAGCGTTACGCTTCTTCATTTATTATAAGAACTTATAAGGAGTGGAATGCCCTGCCCTAGTCAGTGTTTCCGGCAAAATATAACCCTGGTGTGTTCAAGTCAAGAGTGAATAAGTATCTAATAGGCAAGCGTGCTATACCTTCGACCACGTCATCGCTTTCCATAAAGTGAGATTGTAGTCAAACGATTGCCAAGACCGTAACAAAAAAATATATAAATAGCTAATGTTTGTGCTTATTTCAAATAGATAAAACTCATTTTATGTATAAACTGTTTACGACATATATATTAACTTTATTTTTGTAGCATAATACTCCAACTGTCACATAGGGATATATATGAAGGTAATTTGGAATACCCTAAAAAGGTATAAAAACAGATTTTATAAAGTTGCTTTATAGCATAAAATGAGTTTTTATAAGTCTTATATTTACTTCTAAGACAATTGCGTAATATACTTCTCATAACTAAATAAAACATGCTGAATATAAATTGAAATAGTTGTGTTCCAAAATACCTGCACCACATCTAAACAATGGTTTCTATAATATCCTGGTCAAACTAAAAATGTATCTAGTAGTAATTTTATCTAGTAGTAATCTATAGATGTCACTTAAAGTTAAAAGGTTAATTATACAAATGTGAACATAGCTTCAATTTAATGACGGTTTTGTTTCCCTGCACTATAATCAATAAAAAGTTACAAACATAAAACAAAATGCTATTCCAAATATGCTTTCTTTCCCAAGAATAAATATATATTATTATTACTGCATTTATTATTGGTCGCAATGATAACAGTTTCACAGCAGTTCAAAGCAATCACATGGTAAGTGGTAAAGCAATATGCTTATATACCTACTGCCATAGACAATATGCATTGGATTTGCATTAAAATCCAATAAGCATACAAAATAAGATAATACTTAATGAAAATGAATCGAAGGAATTACGCGTGTTTATTTATTTAGGTTCAAAGAACCATAATGTGGTATTCCAGGACCAATATACCAACATTTGATCAAAATTTCTTCAGCCGTCAATAATATTTTTATCAATTGCTCGGCTTCTAATCGCCAAATTGAGATAGCACCAGTTTTTATGTTAAACCCTAAGCTATCCCACTTTGAAAACCGCAAAGCAATCGGTCCATTAGTTTTTACGTGATACACAAAAATACAGACAGAAAGACACGAATAAAACAATAAAAAAGCTTATTTAAGGGTACCCTAGACCATTTTTTTATTTGAATTCTTTATACAGCCTTTTTCGTACCTATTGCTTTATTATAAGTATAGATGACTGTGCCAAGTTGCATCAAAATCCGTCCAGTAGTTACAGCGTGATACGTGTTCTTTCAAATAACTTTCAACCCCTATCCTGCGGGAACTCTTTAATTTTTCGGAATGAAAAGTATCCAATGTCCTACCTCGTAATATGAACTGATATCATACCAAGTTTTATTTGAATTCATTCAGTAGTTTCGACGTGATGCGCGATCAAGATACAGACAGACAGAGAGACAAATATGAGAAAATATACAGTTATGGCCTCACTATCGAATATAGAGTACCCTCCAAATATGTATCATTTATTACTTCAAAATTAAAATAACTTGGTCACCTATCCGCAGGAACCCTTTATTTTTTCGATATAAAATGACTGTGCATCAAAATAATTCCAGTAGTTTCAGCATGGTACGTGTTCTTTTAAATAACTTTCAATCCCTATCCTGCAAGAACCCATTAATTTTTCGGAATGAAAAGTATCCTATGTCCTACCTCGTACGTAGTATCAACTCAAATCATACCAAGTTTCATTTAAATTCATTCCGTAGTTTCAGCGGCCTGATGAGCGGCCAAGATACAGACAGAAAGACAAAAATGAAAAAAAAACAGTTTGGCTTCCATATAGCATAAAGATAAACTTAAAAAAAATGATGAAAAGTATCCTATGTTCTACCTCGTAGTATGAACTAAATTTATGCCAAGTTTCATTTGAATTCATTCAGTAGTTTAGGCGTGATGCCTAACCAAGATACAGACATACAGACAGACGGACAAAAATGAAAAAAAAAACAGTTTTGGCTTCAGTATCAAATATAAAACAGCCTCCAAATTTTTTTTACAAAATATCTTCAATGTACAGAATTGGACCTGTTACAGTTTTATTATAAGTATAGTTAAGCTAATGTTCAAAAGTGTGTATGGGTGTTGTGTTATTAGAAAACTGTAACTGAAACATGACAGCACATTGAAGATATTATTGCAAAACTAACTGAAATTATTATTTTAAACTTGAAAACTTTTGATCATTTTGATGACATTTTCAGCTTTGGTTTATTTTGTTCAATCTGAAAAATGATGTAGACAAGAAAAAATTGAAATAAATTTATATTGTAATCCAATATGTTGAGGCCCCAAGTTAGCTAATGAATAAACAACACCATGGACCATTATAGACCGTAGATTATTAGACAAATTTGATTCTAAAATTCAAGGAAGGTATTTTATAAGCCCGGGACCTTCTCAGACCTTTGGGTATGATTTCCTTGATTTTTCGTGAGATAACGACGTTATCATTTGAGTAAATAATCGCAATTTTGTTTGAGAAACGGAAATCAACAACTCGTAGAAAAAACAAAATGAAGGTCAGAGCTTTGCTTGCGGAAGTGCTAAGTTGGTACAAATGTAGCTGAGGAAGAAATCTGGATTTTTTCAATGTTAGAATTTTCTTACTAAATTCGACGTTAGTAATAATGTAAAGCGAAAATATATTATATATATAATTTTGGCTTTCTATTCAAACATACTGACACAAGATTTTTTGCTTCTTACACAAGATTGAAGCGTTTTATTTAACATTCGATGTGCCCGCGGCGTTGTAATTTTTCTGGCATATAATAGTATATTATGTGTTGCTAGCTTTGCCCGCGTGGTCATTTAACTGGGTAAAAAGTAACCTTTGGTATATTAAAATTTGTTCATGCTTCTAATAGTTTTTTATTGATTGATCGGCTTCTACTCATTGGATTGAGATACCAAGTATTATTGAGATAATAAGTCAAAACTTAAAGTCATTACCTAGCTATCCAACAGTGAAAGCCCTTAAAAATTAATACTGTGTACACATTGACAATAGTAAGAGTTCCCTGTGTTCCAATCACAATGGTGATTCCAATGGTGTAAATAAATGAAACTGAATCTGGAAACCGCATTGCAATCGGTCCAGTAGTTATTACGTGATGCGTGAACAAACAAACTTACATACAAATAGACAGAAAGCAACGATAAATAGTTATATTCTTGTTCAATACCTTTTTTAAGCACCCAAGAGCATTTTATTATATATCTTCTTTGTACAGCCTTTTTGTACCTATTGCTTTATTATAAGTATAGATAATAACAACTAAACAGACTGTGTCAATTTGCATCAAAAAATCCGTCCAGTAGTTTCAGCGTGATACGTGTTCTTTTAAATAACTTTTAACGCGGGAACCTTTAATTTTTTTCGGAATTAAAAGTATCCTATGTCCTACCTCGTAGTATGAACTCAAATAATACCAAGTTTCATTTAAATTCATTCAGTATTTTTGGCGTGATGCACTGCCAAAGTACAGACAGATAGACGGACAGACATACAGACGGACAGACAGACAGAAGGACACATATAAAAAAATACAGTTTTGGCTTCAGTATCGAACATAGAGTACCCTCCAAAAATAGTAAAAAAAATATCTTCAATGTACAGAATTGGACCTCTTACAGATTTACTATATGTATAGATTTAATTATAATTATAGTAAAGCAGTAGGAACGAAAAAGTCAGTACAATGAAGTTGATTAAAAAAAATGATCTAGAGTTCTTAAAATAAGCTACCGAAAAGGTTTTTTTTTTTTTTTTAATCTTGGTTTTACTGTTTGTCTTTCTGTTTGTTTGTCTGTATGTTTCAACACACATCACGTAAAAACTACTAGACTGATTTCGATGCGGGTTTCCTTGTCGGGTAGCTTATGGTTTGACTTAAAACTGGAATACTTGATTAGATGTCGAGCAATCGATAAAAAACTGACGGTTGATCGAATTTTAAAGAAATGTAGTTACTGGTCCTGGAATAACACGTATGGGCTACTTTTAAATGAAATAACCACGCGGACAGAGCCATGAGCACAGCTAGTTACATATAAGAATAGGTAGATAGATAAATAGATTGACGAAATAACAAATCTTGTCAAAATTAGCTTTGGTAGAAGGTTACGTTTTGATCTGCCTTACATTATTTTGATGAATCGGGAACAACGTTTGAATTTGTAGCAGAAATTCCGCACCTCTTCGTGGAACCTTAATACACGGATACGTCGAGCTTCTATCCAATTTCCTTCTGCACAGATATTTGCACATGATTTCAATTGAGGATAAAAAGGAGGTCGTATTATATATAGGAAGTCTCAATGGGAAGTTTTCCGTGAGGCAATTGAAAAAATAAAATAGTTCATATAAATGTAATAGATGGCGCTGACGAGACGTGGATCTGGAAATTTTGTAAAACCACACGAAGCAAGGCCGGTCTGTCTGTCGTGCTTATATTATTTAATTATGTTTTATATTCTCATTAGTTTGTGTGGCTATACTGTTTGATATCAAACAAAGTACTTTTGTTTTTCCACAACACAACATAAATTAGTAGTTAGATAGTATAAGAGTAAACTTTGCATTTTCATTGATTAAATGCGAAAAAAATGAGAACCATATCCCGTCAGCGCCACCTATCGATGGTTTCAGAACTAGGTTCCTCCAGCTGTCAGAAAACCTCTCATTGTACTGTATCTTTTATGTTTGTTACCAATTTTTTTTAGGATTTCTGAACTAATTTGAAAGATAATCAAAGATGGTACAAAAAACAGACAAATATATAAGAAAAATAAATAAATAAGACAAAGACCAGACAAAGATATAAGAAAAAAATACTTACAAATATTGAGTATTACTTACATTAGAAAAAAGCTAGTTTTTTTTTTATTTAAGGTCAGCCTTTAGTTCTTCATTGTTAAAAATACGTCAATATATTAAAAACATTTAAATACTTATTATTATTATTATTAAACTTTTTTTTTTTTATCAAAGAATACAAGAACTATTAAAAATTTGAAATGGATTTCGGCGGGAAATGAAATAGAGGCGTAGTTTTGCTATCAATTATTTTCTCAAACTTGTGTTTCTTCGAGTGTTTATCCACAACAATATATAAAAGTGAAAACGTTTGTTTGTTTGAACCGTTATCTCGTTAAAACTCCCCAAGAGTTTTTACGCGATAACGGCTCGACGGATTTTGATTAAATTTGGAATGGAGATAGTTTAAACCGTGGATTTAAAAAAAAACTGAAAATAACGATAGTATGTTATATTTTTTTCATACAATTTTTAATGAGATTGAGATTAATATATTTTATCAAAAAAGGGGCTCTTACCTCGTGGGATGAACTTCGAGATCTTTTGACAAGAAATACATAACCTATATTTTTTTATTTTTTTTTAGAGCGATGTTGGCCTAATGGTTCTATAGTGCAATTTAGAATCCAACGATACCGGGTTCAAAACCTACGCTCCCGCACCAATGACTTTTCGAAGTCATGTCAGAGGCCATCGGGCGGCCTGACAAACTCTGACATCAGAGGCCAGCACTACCTCATACGACAAACAAACAAACAAACAACCTATATTTTTATACACAGAACACCAAAACGTTTTATTTCCCATATTTCGTTGTGAAATAGATGTCAAACTTTAAAAAAACTTTTTTATTGGATAATCATTTTGCTTTTGACAAATTGTAAGGAAAATAATAATGAAGTGACGACCTGCGAAAAGCGGCTGGATGAAAATTGATGAGGAGAGCTGAAGACCGAGCTCAGTGGCGTGCATTGGTTGACAGATTGGGGAGGCCTAGGTCCAGCAGTGGACAAGTATAGGCTGATGATGACTATGCAGTAGCATTTCATGACGTAGAACTAATTTAACTTTAGTTGGAAACTATTTAGGCGCTATTTTTGTACCATTAACCACATACCATTAAAAATATATGGGATTATTATGATTAATTTTTAACGAAGTTGATTTATTCAGTTAGCAAGTCATTTATTAACTGGACTTTTTGGGAATTATACTAATCTATATACTTATAATAAAGCAATAAGAACGAAGATATTTAAGAAAAAGATAGTCTATGGTACTTACTGAACAAGATCAAAATATTTTTAAAATTCGTGTCTGTCTGTTTGATTGTTATTTTGTCTGTATGTTTGTTCGCGCATCACGGAAATACGACTGGACCGATTGCGATGCAGTTTTCACTGTTGGATAGCTAAGGGGTTGACTTAAAAACTCGTGTAATTGGTATCTCAATCCAATCAGTAGAAGCCGAAGGCATTTGAATCAAATAGTGGTGTATTGGTATTTTAGGTCTTGGAATAGCACACAGAGTACTTTTATCCTGGAGAAATAACCACGCGTGTGAAGTCGCGGGCACAGCTAGTAATAATTTTAATTGTGCATACAGCTCTGTCTTTTTTGTTACATTTTCCCGACTAAGCAGTAGAACTGATATTGCTGAAATTGGGTTGTGGCTATAGTTTGAACACTGGGGAAGGAAGTAAGATATTATCGCAATACAGGGCGGGCGAAGCTGCGGGAAATATTTAGTTAACTATATAATTTGTCTGCTAAAACAAAAAAGATACTAATAGAATTAAACCTTAAACTAGACATTCTGACAGCTAAGGGATTGTTCTGAGATTGAGTGTTAAAGGGGTGGCTCACCTGCACGTTTCAGTCGCCTCAGCGGCTGTCAGACAGGATTACGGGATAAAGATATACGAGATGTGGAGAACATCGAACTGGGTGAGAACATGAGAGAAGATCTAGAATTAAAATTTAATCTATATGATATGCTGTAACATCATGCTAATGTTGTTTTTGATCTATATGGAGCTAATGCTTTATTAATGCGATTTAAACTTGATATTCAAATTATAACTATTAAAAATTTAGTTACGAATGGTACGAAACTTTTAGATGAGGAATGGTTAATTTCTAAAACTTTCACTTTTTAAACAAATTTTATGATAATTTTATATATATTTAGCAAAAAGTTTATTTGTGACAAAGATCATAAAACAACACAAAAGAAAAAAAAACACTAAACTAAAAAAAACTATTCTCGAAAAACTACTAAACCAATTTTAATACCATTTATATGCGACCACTAGAAGAGTATCCAATCTCCAACAAAAAATAATATTTCAAAATTGGTTTGCAACGGACGGAGAAATCGTTGTGCATACACAAAAAACAACATACATACAGTCGAACATTTAAACCGACTCCTAAAAAAATACTATCCCATCGTTACAAATCGCGAATATTTGTCAAAATGTTGAACTCAATCGCCAGACGAGGACCCGTCGTCGAAAGTCGCGCCATCATGTCGTCCTACTACGAGACTTGTCATACTTCCTAGCGGATTCTTGAATTTGTACCACTCTAAGTTAGTCTCAAAAAAGCGTCTGAATTTGTACTTATTATTTTTTATTGTTATTAGGAATAAGATTTTAAAAATGGAACGTAGTTTAGCCTGAAAACCTTTTTAAAGAGTCACAATTTGTGTTCTGTTATTAAATTCGTGTTCTTTTTATAACGCCAAAAGGCTCTTATATTTGAAATTATGTTTTTTTTTTCAAAATTAATTGTCAATTGCGGACTGATTTTGAAAAATCGTTTTTTAATTTGGAGGAGTAGTCCTCCAGGTTGGTTCCATATAAATTGTATCAAAATTGGATCAGTATTTTTTTAGTTATTAGTTCAACCATTTGAAGTCAATTTATGTGCCCTGGTAGTTTGTACGCCTTTTTTTTCTTTTAGTTGCGTCACTGACAGTGAAGGAAAAGTTAACAATACCAAAATAAAAATCGGTACCAATACATTGTACCAATTTGCGTCGACATTTTATTGAGTGTCAAGTGGTTACTCCATGAAAGTATAGATACTGAATGACAAGCTACTCGATAGGATACTAGCAACGGGTTCTATTTCCGCCACTGCAGTCGGGTACACTCTTTACAAGAAGACGAATCGATTGACACCTCGCTTGTCAAAATCGAACCAATAGGGGCACATCCACCTATATACGTACATATATACATAAAATATTAACTTAATTACCCTTGCTTCGCCGTATTCGTGGTAAAAATAATGTATAAGCTATGATGAATTTTAAATTTTATAAAAAACGTGTTGTTAACTGTTTCCCATAGCTTCGAGTGTGCACATCCACACACAGTATATTATGTTTGGGAGATTTATTCAGGTCTCCGTCTTCCCAGATTCCTGTAGCCTGTTTCGTAAGATGATTTCCAGGCTAAAAACCTTTCTAGTTCTTATTAATTTAATGCTGCTCAATGTTGTAAATATTAATTGCGGTACCAATACTTTTTCTACAATAAAGTACAATACAAATACACTTTATTGCACATCAAACAAATCGTACAAACAAGGATGCAAATTATACTTTAATGAGTACAATTAACAGTACTATCTCTAAGAAAAACTCTTCCAGCCAACCTTATTTTTTTATTGTGGTGGCATATGCGGAAGCCTAATAGCAAATTTCGCCAATGTCAAGTGTCAAGTCACCGCCAATTATCAAAATCACAAATCAGTAAAATGTGGTCCTTTTACTGAAACATTAGATTAAGACTTGAGACTAAGAAATGTGTATACTCCAAGCTGTAAAAAAAAAAAAAAAAAAAAAAAAAACAACCGAGAGAGTTTTGAAAACATTACAAAAAACACGTTTTTTAATTTTTTACCAAAAAAAAAAAAAAAACAACCGAGAGAGTTTTGAAAACATTACAAAAAACACGTTTTTTAATTTTTTACCTAAAGATTAATATTTCTCCAACAAAAGTTATTAACGCTCAAACAAAGAAAATATAAAAATTAACGACATGACAGCTTGAATACTTTCAAAAAACTTAGTAATATCGCCGGACGATATTATTAATATTACAGGACGGGAGATTTTTGGTAAAATCGTATTTTGCAGTTTACCTAATACTTGTAATGTTCAAAGAACCTGAGAGAACATTAAATTGATAATTAATAGAAATCTCAGTGCTGCCGTAATCACATCCTGCTTTTCAAACGAACTTGAACCTTATTACAAGCCACATAAACAAACCCCCAGATCAATAACAATCCCCATCGTTAGTCAAATTGTGGATACTTGGCACATTGCCGTACTCGCGTCGCCAGACGACTACCCGCCGTTGAAACCACCATACACACACACCATGTCGCCCTACTCTACTCTATTCGCTTATTTTGGGGTGAGTTCTTTATTTTTTAAATGTAATTATAGTTGAATAACGACATTTTTAAAATTAGAGAACATTTAAATTTAATACTAAAATTGCCAGTACAGTTATACGTTTATTTGTTTTCTATTGCCAGTACAGTTATAGGTTTATTTGTTTTCTATTGCCAGTACAGTTATAGGTTTATTTGTTTTCTATTGCCATTATAGTTCAAAGTTAAGAGTGGATACATTTTTGTTTGTTAGTTTTCTTCTTCTTAGTGGCCAGTTAATAATAATGTTTCTGTATGAGAGGTAGTTTTAATTGTCTTTTCACCTCACAAGCTCGGAAAGATTCTGTTTGTCATTCGAAATCTGAGTGCAAAATTGCATTTTACCCGCTAGCGTGGAAAGAGTTTTTAAAATTCGAACCTTTCTATTCAATAATTTTCTATACCGATTCACTGAAAAAACTTTATTAAATACTAATTTATATTATATTATTGACTTTAATCGACTCTTACTCGACACTACTCGACTCTACTCGACTCTACTCGACTCTACTCGACTCTACTTGACTCTACGCGACTCTACTCAACTCTACTCCACTCTACTCGACTCTACTCGTCTTTTTTCATTTTGAATTCTATTCTACTGTGTTCTACTGTGTTCTACTCTGGTCTACTCTGGTCTACTCTGTTCTACTCTGTACTACTCTGTTCTACTCTGTTCTGCTCTGTTCTGCTCTGTTCTGCTCCGTTCTGCTCTGTTGTGCTCTGTTCTTATCTGTTCTGCTCTGTTCTGCTCTGTTCTGCTCTGTTCTGCTCTGTTCTGCTCTGTTCTGCTCTGTTCTGCTCTGTTCTGCTCTGTTCTGCTCTGTTCTGCTCTGTTCTGCTCTGTTCTGCTCTGTTCTGCTCTGTTCTGCTCTGTTCTGCTCTGTTCTGCTCTGCTCTGCTCTGCTCTGCTCTGCTCTGCTCTGCTCTGCTCTGCTCTGTTCTGCTCTGTTCTGCTCTGTTCTGCTCTGTTCTGCTCTTTTCTGCTCTGTTCTGCTCTGCTCTGCTCTGTTCTGCTCTGTTCTGCTCTGTTCTGCTCTGTTCTGCTCTGTTCTGCTCTGGTCTGCTCTGTTCTGCTCTGCTCTGTTCTGCTCTGTTCTGCTCTGTTCTGCTCTGTTCTGCTCTGTTCTGCTCTGTTCTGCTCTGTTCTGCTCTGTTCTGCTCTGTTCTGCTCTGTTCTGCTCTGTTCTGCTCTGTTCTGCTCTGTTCTGCTCTGTTCTGCTCTGTTCTGCTCTGTTCTGCTCTTTTCTGCTCTGTTCTGCTCTGTTCTGCTCTGCTCTGCTCTGCTCTGCTCTGTTCTGCTCTGTTCTGCTCTGTTCTGCTCGGTTCTGCTCTGTTCTGCTCTGTTCTGCTCTGTTCTGCTCTGTTCTGCTCTGTTCTGCTCTGTTCTGCTCTGCACTGCACTGCTCTGCTCAGCTCTGCTCTGTTCTGCTCTGTTCTGCTCTTTTCTGCTCTGTTCTGCTCTGTTCTGCTCTGTTCTGCTCTGTTCTGCTCTGTTCTGCTCTGTTCCGCTCTGCTCTGCTCTGCTCTGCTCTGCTCTGCTCTTCTCTGCTCTGCTCAGCTCTGCTCTGCTCTGCTCTGCTCTGCTCTGCTCTGCTCTGTTCTGCTCTGTTCTGCTCTTTTCTGCTCTGTTCTACTCTATTCTACTCTTCTCGACTCTAATCGACTCTTTTCGTTTCAATTTGACTATATTTGACTCTTTTCAACCCTATTCGACTCGTTTCGAATCTGTTCGACTCTATTCTATTATGTTTACACATCTGCCAGGCATCCCGCGACGGCCCATTTTTTATTATTATTTTAAACACTAATTTAATATAATATTATTTTAGCTGTTTTTCTTGCATCTAGCATTTTCCTCGCTGTAGTGATGTGAAAAGTTTTGTGTTGCGCACGGCAGCAAAGTTATTTGGCGTCTCGTACTTTTGAATCCTTCGCTTGCTCAGGTTTCAATACAAGTACTCTCGCCAAAAAATCACTTTGCAGCCTTGCATAACAAATAACTATTACTTAGCTGCATTTTTGGTTTGCTTGGAATGCTTTTTATCCTACTACGGTGAAGCAAGGGAAGGGTAATGAGTTCAACAGTCTGTTTATGTAAGTATGTATGTATGTATGTATGTATCTGCCACATACACAACATACCACGTGAATGTTCCACCATAGCGTCGCCCCTATTGGCCCGATATTGACAGCGAGGTATCAATCGATCCGTCTTCAAGTATAGTGTCTTTTTTTAAATTATTTTATGTATTTTTTTACCTGGCTACGGACGGTGAAGCAAAGGAAGGGTTATGCGTTCAAATTAAAAACTTGTTCCGATTTTAACAACCGAGGTATCAATCGATTCTCTTTCATCGCAATATTGTCTTAAGCTATGTATTAACCGACCTAAGTCGGGTTTCAGTTTTCGAACTTATGTCTTGTTACTTATATAAAACATGTCCGTGCCGCCATAGTCACATGTTTTTTAATACCAGTTTTGAACCTTATTTCAAGTAGATTAGAGGTAAAATAACAGCAATTTCTTCGATATTATCACGTCTCGGTCTCAGTGGCGCCAACTCCTTGGCGTCGACATTGTCTTGTAGCCTTGTTGAGCTTGTATACTCTGTGGCATAGTTACTTAATGGGGGCGATAAGAACGCCAATCAAGTTTGTTTTGTAAACAACTAGATTGTTACTAGATCAGTTTTTTGTTCTTTGTTTGATTATTTATTAACTCTTTATTGACGATTATTGCTTTATTATAAAAGAAAGAAGAAAAGAGCGTGAATAAGATCTACTTGTTTGTTTTCGCACATTTTTCGTTGTAATTAACTCACGGCATCCATCAGTGATGCTTGTTATTCTGGTTCTTGCTAAGCGTTTCATATCTATATTTACTATGCGAACAGTCAAGGAATGGATTACCTTACCAGATTGTTCATTTCCCGACAAGTACAACCGAGGTGTCTTCAAGTGTATAATGAACCGGTACCGTTTATCCGAGATGCTACGTCTTCAACCGCATCGTGACCTACCTCCAGATGAGATCATCATGCATTCGTCCACATACCTACACATTTCTTTAGTTTTTCTCCATTGCTTACCATGCATGCGTGAATCATAATCAAATTGAGCATCAACGAAAGCCTTCGCTTGGGAACATTTTTAAAACTATTAGATTTAAATTTTAGGCTTCGAAGTTTTTGTATTATTAGCCCAAATATCTATGAAAAAATCTGTTCATAGAGTTTGTTTATGTTTTTTTTTTGAGTGTTGGTCATTAGTATTGTTGATTCTTCCAAAGGGATTTTATGGGATATATGAGCAAAGAGAGCCATACACCATTTATTCGAAATAGCCCATCGCCCATAGGGGGCTTAAAAGTGACATGAGTTATTTGGAAAAAGGGGCAAAGCCGCGGGCACAGCTCGTAAAATACAAAATAGCAAATTTTGTTCAGCCGCCGGATAGTTTTTTATCGATTGCTCGGCTTCTAACCATCGCATTAAGATACCAAGTACACCAGTTTTTAAGTCATACCCTAAGCTATCTAACTGTTTAAACCACATCGCAATCGGTTCAGTAGTTTTTACGAGATGCGTGAACACACAATCAAATAGAAAGACACAATTTAAAAAAAAACCTTGTTTAGTAGCTTATCTTAAGTACCATAGACGTTTTTTTTTTTTAAATTATCTTGTTTGTACAGACTTTTTGATAATTACTGCTTTATTAAAAGTACTAGCTGTCGCCCGAGACTTCGTCCGCGCGGACTTCAGTTTATCGCAAAAAAACATATTGTTTTCTTCTAGGATACAAAACACCAATGCAAAAGTATGGCACCAACGCTCTTGATGCCTTTTGACAAACTTGTTATTATTTCGTTTCCTTGGCAACTTTTATATATTGATGTTAATAGGTATGTTTTGGCCTTGTACTGTTATTTATACTGTGCCTGTAAACAGGATACTTTTTACCTAATAAAAAGTCCACGCAGGCGCAGGTGTATAATATATATAGATATACAAAAAAAATATATCAACATACACATTTTTATAAAACACTAGGTCTCACCCGCGACTTTGTCCGCGCGAACTACAGTTTATCGTTAAAATAAGCATCCTATGTTCATCTAGAATATTAAAAACCAATGCAAAAGTATAGCACCAACTCTATTGATGCTTTTTGACAAATTTGTACAAATTTGTTATTGTTTCGTTTCTATGGCAACCGTTCCTTACAGCGACTAATCGTCATTTTCCAGTTTTCCAGTATTGTACTTATTAAAATTATTTAACTAGTTTCATTGAAATCGGAACAGCCATTTTGGCGTGAAACAAACAAACAGGAATTCAACAGATATTCTAAAAAATACACTACATTTTTAAGCGTATGTTAAGGTTAAGGTTACAGATTTTTTATCGTGATGAATGTACCTACTACATGATTGTCAAATGAGGCTGTCAATCCCGACCTCTGTGTCAGAACTTGTCAGGCCCCCAAAGCCATCTGCCGTGGGTATCAATTGTTAGCAACCGGGACTGTGACATATTAAAAGTCATTCGTAAGGGCCGATCAAATACAGTATCTTATTACCGCGTGGCCACCTTTGTTTTTATCCAGTTGACCTAATGTGTTCCTATTGTGCTAACAACAAAAACTAAAACCCGACTACGGTCGTTAAATAGCCTATAAATATAAATATATTCGGGACAATTGCACACCAATTACCTAGACCCAAACTGGGATACCCTGTACTATGGGTACTATACAACGGATAAACATACATATATACGAATATTTAACATCCATGACTCGAAAACAAACATTTCTGCTCATCACACAAATGATTGCACCTTGCAGGATACGAACCCACGACCGTTTGGTTACGTACCTAGGATCACTAGCCACGATGAAGACGAATCGATTGATACCTCGCTTGTCATAATTGGAACAGGTTTTTAGTTTGAACACATTACCTGTCTTTTGTTTCGCTGTAGCCGGGTAAAAAATAGCCTATGTCACTCTTTCAATGAAGTCGCATTGATTGATATTTCGCTTGTCAAAATCGGACCGCATCGCTGTGATGGAACATCCACGTTTATAGATACATACATAGGCTGTTAAAGTCATTATCTTTCCCCTGCTTCGACGTAGTCGGGTAATAATGAAGATGAATTTATTTCAGATTTGAGAGCTGTTAAATTTAATTTTAGTTTAATTGTTTACACCCAGAACCAACAGACTAACTAAATACTCATATTAACTTAAAAGGAACTTAAATCTATTTCCTATTTCAGCTGTACCTTCTCTTCATGCTGATCTTCTTCGTGATCATTTGCCTGATATGTCTTCTGGTTCTTCTACGGTTTCGCAGAAAATACAATCAAGAGGCAACCTCGCTGACTGAACCCAGAGAAAATACTCCGATGCGAAGACCGTGTAAAGATGAATTTTAACCCTACGACTGATAGCAATAAGTTTCATAACCATGTGCCTTCAACTGCCATAATTTCAGTGCCAAATATTTAAGTAAGGAAACTGCAATTAATAATTTTATGCACAATTTAATAAGGGCTGTAAAATGAGATTTATTTTAGTGTCGTCGAGTTACGAGTAGATGTTATGTTTACCTGCTGCTAGAAAATACTAATATAATATTGATCATGAGTTTAGCACACAAACAAAAATAAGTTAAAAATATATATGTTTTTCATGGTGTACTATATTCTACTAGTTAAGCCCTTTCATGTGAGACCAATACTGGAGGAAAAACCCGCAATTTTGTGGCTGTGTCCATCTTAGATTTACAACGATATTGAATTATGTATATTCAATTCGCTATGTACGCCCCACGATTTTATTTTATATTTTAGCTTTTAGTACCTATAAAACCGTTTAACTTTATTTTTTTTAACATATGTTATTTTCAGATTTTATGTTATTTATTTTGTTATTTCTAGAGAATACTGTGTTCTACTTGTCAAGCCCTTTCATTTGATACCCATAATGAGGGCATGAAAAAATAGATTTTGTGCTGGCAGCCATCTTGAATTCGGTTTTTTTTCCACAGTATACTGTATTCAAGCCCAATTATTTGACACCCATATTGAGGAGATGAAAAAAATAAAGTAATCCGCCATTTTGTGGCAGCGGCCATCTTGGATTTACAATGAAACTGAATTTTCATCAGAACCAGGTTAACGTTGTGTACCATATTTCAGATCAATGGAACAGGAATAGTTTAACAGTTCAACGAAGGGGGTAAAATTCAATTACTAGATTTGACCCAAACCAATAAATAAACAATCATTTTTACAGACCATTCGTAGTCGAAGTTATATTTTAGTACCCCTGCACTCTTCTTTTTCTTACTGCTCATCATCAAAATCTCTTGTAAACATCTCGGGAACATTCTGATTCTCTAACGAATCTCATTTTGATCTTACGAACGTCGTAGTATCATATTTTCATGACAATTCCAAGCATACAAAGATGGAGAAAGATTCCACATTATGCTGGTATAAGTCCGATTGGCTAACTATCCGTGCATGCAGTTACATGTGAACGGGCTTCGTTATCTCGGTCATGAAACAGTAAGGATGATTCCTTTCCAAACACAGACAAGACGAAACGAACTGGCTGCATTTTAGCTTTTCACAAAGCGGGCCGATTGCGCTGCAACATCATTAAATCGTCAGGTCATATAGAAGTCAAAACATAAATCAAACACAAGCCTGAAAACAATAAAAAAAATAGAGTGATGCCGCATTCTTTCTTTTTTACTGACTTCAAAGCGGATCATTTCAACTCGTTTACAGTTATATTTTTTTGATGTATTTGCTCTGATGTCTTTATAATTTATTCCATTCTCATTTATTGAACATTTATTTAAACTAGCGTCAGCAGTTGCATGCATAATATACTATATTCACACTGATGACTGACCGCCTGTATGTTGTCCATACTATTAATATAACTGTACTGTGAACCAAGGTCAATATCACTAGCTTCTATGAGCTCCTTTTATGAGATTTATAGATATTTATGGTATGTCAGGTCAATTGTGGGTGAAACAATCCCTATGAGAACGAATATTATAATGATCGGAAATGCAAAAATGCCATTCAGGAATTTCAGCTCACCTGGCTGTTTACAGAACAACAATCCGATCATGTGGTTTAGATGTTTCAGAAAATTGTTTAGGTGGCTATCATATTCATATCTACTTGACGGTATTTTTTTTGTTTCTCTAAACTGTAATTTTTAACTTGGCTTTTTGCACATGTATAAGTTTTGATAGGATTTAACTTGACACTAATTAAATAGTGTATAACGCAGTTTTTTGCTTGGCGTTCGACTAGATACTGTCTCACGTGACGGTGTAAGCAATCTCAGATGATAGTACACATGCAAAACCTAGAGTGTGACTAGTGGTTTTACATTACACCTACTTTGATTTAGTAAACATGGCCATCTTGAAAACAAATAACTAATAAACTCTGAAAATAAAAGACTGATTGCGTATCAACCCAGTTATTGGCGCGCTCTCACAGGAAATTAAACACTAACCTACTCACCACACTTACTAAGGAAACTCGCCTGGACAGAACCTTACAAACAAATCATTTGATTTTAAGCTTTGAAGCTAGATTCATAAAATTGATTTTAGAATATCCCAGTGATAAACTATAAAATGTGTGTAGTACACTTAATTTTTAGCAACGAACAACAGAGCAAACTATTTTAATCTGTAATTTATGGATTTAAAGTTCATGTTTGTTTGAAATAGACAAACATAAACTTACTTATAACTTACGAGGCGTACGATTGCGCCAAACCATCCAGCAAGGAATGAAACATAAGTTTAACAGGACTGCAGCGACAAGAATATTTTCGCGCCAATTTACCCGTTGTGACTATAACTTATTCTGTGCCTACTGTAAACCGCATTGCAATCGGTCTAATAGTGTTTACCTGATGCGTGAACAAACAAAGACAAACAGACAGAGAGTCAAGATTAAAAAATAAATTGTATTCGTGTTCAATACCTTTTTTAAGCACCCATTAGCTTATATTTATCTTCTTTTTACAGCCTTTTTCGTACTTATTGCTTTATTATACGTATAGATATATGTCTGTGTCAATTTGCATCAAATAATCCTTCTAGTAGTTTCAGCGTGATAAGTTTTCTTTTTAATAAATTTCAAACAATATATGGGATATTGCGGAAATCCTTTAATTTTTCGGTATGAAAAGTATCCAATATCCTACCTCGTAGTATGAACTCAAATTATACCAAGTTTCATTTTAATTCATCCAGTTATTCAGGTGACGTGATGCGCGTCCAAGATACAGACAGACAGGCATACAGACAAAAATGAAAAAACATACAGTCTTATAAACTATGTTTGTGCCAAGTTGCATCAACATCCGTCCGATAGTTTCAGCTTGCTACCTACGTGTTCTTTTAAATAATTTTCCACCCTTATCCTGCAGAAACCCTTTAATTTATCGTGATGAAACGTATCCTCAATTTTAACCCATCATGTAACTTAAGACGGTGCCATGTTGCATCAAAAGCTTCAGCGTGGTACGTGTACTTTTAAATAATTTCAAATAATTTCAACTGCGAGAACCCATTAATTTTTCAGGATGTATAGTATCATATGTCCTACCTCATAATATGAACTCAAATCATACCAAGTTTCATCTGAATTCATCCAGTAGTTTCGGCCGCGTGATGCACAGTTAAGATATAGACAGACAGCCATACAGACAGAAATGAAAAAACAGAAATTACAGTTCAGGCTTCATTATCGAATATAAAGAAACCTCCAAAAAAATATTCACACTATCTTCAATGTACAGAATTTGGACCCATATCCCGCAGGAACCCTTTATTTTTCAGGACAAAAAGTATCCATAATTTTCACCCATCTTATAAACTATGTCTGTGCCAACTTGCATCAACATTCGTCCAATATTTTAAGCATGGTACGTATTCTTTTAAACAATTTTCCTGCAGGAACTCTTTAATTTTTCGGGATGAAAAGTATCCAATGTCCTACCTCGAAGTATGAACTCAAATCATACCAAATTTAATTTGAATTCATTGAATATGTTCAGCTTAATGCGCTGCTAAGGTACAGACAGACCGACGGACAGACAGACAGACAGACAAAAATACAGTTTTGGCTTTAGTATTGAATATAGATTAGCTTCCAAAAAAATTACACAATATCTTCAATTTACAGTATTTGGGTCATTATCCTTATATCTTTATATTTTCGGGATTAAAATTATCCTCAATTTTTACCCATTATATAAACTATTACTGTGCCAAGTTGCAACAAAATCCGTTCAATAGTTTCAGCGTGATACATGTTCTTTAAAATAACTTTCAACGCCTATCCTGCAGGAACTCTTTAATTTTTCGGGATGAAAAGTATCCAGTGTCCTACCTCGAAGTAAAAACTCAAATCGTACCAAATTTCATTTGAATTCAGTGAGAATTTTCGGCGTGATGCGCTGTCAAGGTACAGACAGACAGACCAACAAAAATTACAAAAATACAGTTTTGGCTTTAGTATTGAATATTGAACAGCCTCCAAAAAAAAAACAAAATATCTTCAATTTACAGAATTTGGGGCATTATCCCGCAGGAAGTCTATATGTTTTCGGGATAAAAAATATCCCCAATTTTTATCCATTATATAAACTATAGCTGTGCCAAGTTGCAACAAAATCCGTTCAGTAGTTTCAGCGTGACACGTGTTCTTTTAAATAACTTTCAATGCCTATCCTGCAGGAACCCTTTAATTTTTCGGGATTAAAAGTATCCTATGTCCTACCTCGTAGTATGAACTCAAATCATACCAAGTTTCATTAAAATTCATTCAATAGTTTAGGCGTGATGCCTAGCCAAGGTAAAGACAGACAGACAGACAAAAATGGAAAAAAATACAGTTTTGGCTTCAGTATCAAATATAGAGTACCCTCCAAAAGGAAATTTCAAAATATATTCAATGTACAGAATTGGACCCGTTACAGTATTATTATAAATACAATAAATATATAATGTAAAAGCTAATATAATGATATATATAATGTAAAAGCTTCAGAAACAATAGCCGCTAGTACCATTAACTCAATACTCTCTTTGCACTTAAACTCTGCGTGGAAAAATAACCGTCGTAGGATTTAAGGGCGCTGCATGGTTTAATGACTATGACTAGTCACAAGCAAGTATGAACATTAGAGAAAGACGGTAAACCATTTTGTCTGCACGTAATAACTTATCCATCTACCGGCAGGTACTTCAGTTATCTGTGATCACAGCGCTTGCAACTTGTAACAGTGCCGAAATATCGGAAACACGATAAAAATTGAATCCATGGAAAATATCCCGTTTTCTTAACACTGTCACTGTCAACTTAGCCAATTCTATCTGATTTACATTAAAGAATACTTATAACTAATTAGGTAGTTACATCGTTTTTGCATGAAACATTAGATAACGTTAAGCACATACGCTGCACATTGTTTACAAACAAGATAGGCTTGTACTGAATTTTGATTTGCCAAACCCTCCAAACTAGTCATAAACTATAATTGATAGATTCAGGCGTTACTTTGCGGAAATACATATTTAAAATGAACAAAATAAAAATATGTAGCTTAATTCCGCCAAAACTGTAAGTCAGACAAATGATAAATGGTAAAATTAACACAAGTAAAACCCCACGCTAAACAAAACCCTACCCAAAATTGAACTAATGAAAAATATAAATGAAATGAAAGCTAAGGCCTGGAGGCCAGAAAAAACGCTTATATACAAATAATATATATATAAATATATATACACAATAAAAAACCCCCAAGCTAAACAAACCCTACCCAAATACAAGTATCGAAACACTTAAATATTCATATACATATAATATAAAAACACAATAAAAAACATATACCTCAATCCAAATACCAAACGTCTGACATCAATACGACACGTGTTTCGCACGAGGCATCTTCGGGTGATGTTGACTCGCCGAGCGCTGGACTGAGAGCTTTCTCTTTTTACCATTTATCATTTGTCTTACTTACAGTTTTGGCGGAAGTAAGCTACATTTTTTTTTATTTTTTTTTAGTCATAAACTGTATCTCAGAAGAAATATTTGCTTTAACAGATGAATCTCAAAGAGTGTGTGTTCGTGTGTTTGTGATGATTTTTCACTTATATTATTTTGGCTTCTGCGGCGGCAATTCCAACAATTTCGCCAATGTCAATTTTTTTGATTTATGAAAGTAGACATAGACATAGCTTTATTTATGGCAAAAAACAAGTACACAAAATAAAAACATTAAAGAAATAATTTAGTACCTAAGTAGTTAGTTAAGTTTTTTGCCATAAGCCGGCCCCAACTCAGCAGAATGCTGGATAATAACAACCAGCGCTGGTCTTCCGTTGGGAACGGCAGGTGACGTCACGCACGGAAATGTCACATAAAATCAAAAATTAATAATAATAAAAAATACACATTAGGTACAAAAATACAATATAAAGTAAATAGGAATTGGAACAAACGAATTAATATATAAATTGGCAACACTATTCCACACAAAAACTAGAAGTGAAGTGAATACAGAATAAAATAATATGAAGTGAGCGTCTCCTATATAGTCTGTGGAAGTGAGGCATATTCCATATATCTTAAATGGTCTGAGGTAAATGTGCCCACAGACCAGACAGCAAAATAAAGTGAAGACAAAAACTGATGGTTTACAGAACAAAACTTATTTATATATAAAAAATTGCTTACACGGAAAATACAAGTAAACAAATCAATCATAAATCAAAATAAATCTTTTCAGCTTAAATTTAAATCCATGTATAATTTGCAGGTTTCTTAATGGCGGTGGGATATTATTCCAACACTTGGACGCAGCATAATGGAAACTTCCTCTGAAGGCGGCTGAACTGTGCCGCTCTGTCACAAGCTGCGTCGAGCATTGGCGTGACTTAAAGTCGTATTTTCATGCAGTCATTAGTCAATCAATCAGTAAAATGGTGGACGTTTTACTGAAACTTCCTAGGGAAGTTACGAAGACATCACAAAGTGCCACGTTTTTTGTTTTTTTTTTTGTAATTTTCCTACACTCGTGGATAATATTACACATCAACACACGAAAAACACAAGCTTGTAGAAAAACAAAAAATAACATGACAGCTTGAATCTCTTTCAAAGAAGGAAAAAACTACAAAAATCCTAATGTTCTTTCTCTCTTACTGCGCGACTGTTCTCGTTCCGCACAGACATACAGATGTTTGGCGTTAGCACCACCTGCCTCAGAGTTGTTTATGACTGCCGCCGCCCCGGCCCTGCCCCAGTCGCCGCTGCCCTCGAAAACGAGCACTCTTTGCAAGGTGGGTGGATTTTGAACCGACATAAAATGAAGGCGACAGGGTACTTGAAAGAGTTGTTAAGCATAGACAACGCATCAGCGCCCGAGTGTTACAGGCCTCAGTGTGTCCTCAGTCATCTTTTCTTTTACGATTTGCCTCTGCTTAACCGCCATTCTGGAATTTAAATGTTTCGACAAATGGTTTATCAAAAAATCTGCCTAGTACATTTACGAACCGGAAATCTGTTTAAACCCTCCAGTACCGCAAAATTTCAAACAATAGGAAAACATATATGATTTTTACACATAGACATATATATTTACTTCGTATTTTTACATATGTTTGTTTTCCTATTGTTTGAAATATTGCGGAATGAGAGAGTTTTTAAAAAAATATCCGCCATTTAATAAAATCGCGGGGCGTAGCGTATACTGAGTAATATATATAACAATAATAGTTTCTTTTATTCATTCCCCTCTATATTGGTAATTAATGAAAGGGCTTGACAAGTAGAATACAGTAAACTTTAGATATAACTAAATATAAAAAATAAAAGTAAGTTAGTAGTTGTTAGTCAGTTTGTGGTGGCGGCCGACATGGATTTTAAATTTTCATATTGTACAGTATTCTGTATTCTGAATTGGTGGAGGCCTGTGTTCAGCAGTGGACTTCTAAAGGCTGACATGATGACTATAGTCTACTAGTTAAGATCTTCCATTTGATACCCTCATTGAAAAAATATATGTATTCCGACATAGCAGTCACGCGTGCGCATAGACGCTGATGAAAAGGTCTACAGGTGACGCTTACCGCTTGGCACTTACCATCATAGTGCAGGTGAAAAATAACAAACTACTTTGTTTGTCGTCACGTTTAGATCGTATGCGTCAGTTGTCGTGGTATAATCACGACGCCCAGCTCCTTTATATTTTTAAACCTTCACCTGTCGCGCGAACCCATAGGTTGGAGCTTTTTTTTTCTGTTATCTGTGGAGTTAATAAAGAGTTAACTACTTATGTATAGGACGATAGTGATCGATCTATGACTAAAATTATATTTCCAGAAAGAATCGTGCCAGCAACGATATAATGTCGTGGCAATATCGTAAAATTGATAATTTCATGAAACGGTAGACCACAACATAAAAAAAAACATGAAATTATCCGTGACATCATGAAATGGTTTTGCCAGATGAATGAATGATTAGCGTTTGACAATATGAACAGCTAAACGCACGGCTACTTCATGATGTGGTCAAACATCAGCGATCATTATCGTAAAATAGTTACATTATTCACCGCTAGAGGCGCTAGGTGGAAGCCCGACTTGGCCGTGGTGCTTCTTCTGTTTGAACACTTTTGGTATTATGGAAACCCTACATTAGTGGTATTTAATAATAAGACAAAACGTGGATTGAAATATCATTAAACGTTGATATTTCATCGATATGATCAGGTTTAGCTCAGTTTTTCATGGAATAGAACCATTTCAAGAAATTATCGACTTTTTCATAAAATGATCAATTCTACGATATCGCCACGACAGAATACGTGCTGTTTGTTTTTCATCTCTTGCATGAACATAAATTCGGGTCTGGATGGTAACAAAATATTAAATTTTGGGTAGCGCTGTAATTATGGGCAGGCATGACGCTTACCATCAGGCGAGTGACCTGCTCGACTCGTCATTCAATCATCTATACTTATAATAAAACTGTAACGGGTCCAATTCTGTACATTGAAGATATTTTGATATTTTTTTTGGACCTTACTCTAGATTCGATACTGAAGCCAAAACTATAACTTGTTTCATTTTTGTCTATCTGTCTGTATCTTGGCTAGGCATCACGCCGAAACTACTGAATTAATTTAAATGAAACTTGGTATGATTTGAGTTCATACTACGAGGTAGGACATAGGCTACTTTTCATCCCGAAAAATGAAAGGGTTCCTGCAGGATTGAGGTTGAAAGTTATTTCAAAAAACACTTACCACTCTGAAACTACTAGACGGATTTTGATGCAAATTGGCACAGTTATAGTTTGTATGATGGGTTAAAATTGAGGATACCTTTATCCCAAAAAAGTAAAGAATTCCTGCGGGATAATGTCCCAAATTCTGTAACTTAAAGATATTTGTAAAAAAAAATCGGGGTCGTTCTATATTCAATACTAAAGCCAAAACTGTATATTTTAATTTTTGTCTTTCTGTGTCTGTCCGTCTGTCTGTCTGTACCTTGGAAGTGTATCACGCCGAAAATACTCAATGAATTCAAATGAAATTTGGTATGATTTGAGTTCATACTTTCAGGTAGGACATAGGATACTTACCATCCCGAAAAATTAATGGGTTCCTGCAGGATAGGTGTTGAAAGTTATTTAAAAGAACAGGTATCACGCTGAAACTACTTGACGGGTTTTATTGAAACTTGGCACAGTCATAGTTTATATAATGGGTAAAAATTGAGGATAATCCAAAAAAAATACATAATATCTTCAATTTACAGAATTTTGGACATTACCCCGAAGGAACACTTTTTTCGGGATAACAGTTTAGGCTTCATAATCGAATATAGAGTAATTTCCAACAACAAAAAAACACTATATCTTTAATGTACAGAATTTGGACCCACATATCCCACAGGAACCCTTTATTTTTTCGGGACAAAATGTACCCATAATTTTCACCTATCTTATAAACTATGTCTGTGCCAAGTTGCATCAACGTTGTTGTTATCCTGCAGGAACACTTAATTTTTACGGGATGAAAAGAATCCAACCACGAAGTGTGAACTCAAATAATACCAAATTTCATTTGAATTCATTGAGTATTTTCGGCGTGATACACTACCAAGGTACAGGCCGTTCTATATTCAATACTACAGATAACACTGTATTTTTTAATTTTTGTCTGTCTGTCTGTCTGTCCGTCTGTCTGTCTATACCTTAGCACCACGCCAAAAATACTTAATGAATTCAAATTAAATTTGGTATTATTTGAGTTCACACTTCGTGGTTGGATTCTTTTCATCCCGTAAAAATTAAGTGTTCCTGCAGGATAACAACAACGTTGATGCAACTTGGCACAGACATAGTTTATAAGATAGGTGAAAATTATGGGTACATTTTGTCCCGAAAAAATAAAGGGTTCCTGTGGGATATGTGGGTCCAAATTCTGTACATTAAAGATATAGTGTTTTTTTGCTGTTGGAAATTACTCTATATTCGATTATGAAGCCTAAACTGTATGTTTTTCATTTTTGTCTGTATGTCTGTCAGTCTGTATCTTAGAAGCGCATCACGCCGTTGGAACTACTGGATGAATTCAAAAGAAACTTGGTATGATTTGAGTTCGTACTACGAGGTAGGACAAAGGATACTTTACATATCGAAAAATTTATGGGTTATTATTTAGGGGTTGAAACTTATTTATAAGAACACGTACCACTCTAAAAGTAATGGACAGATTTTGATGCAACTTGGCACTGTCTTAAGTTATATGATAGGTTAAAATTGAGTTTTATCCCAAAAAAGTAAAGGGTTTCTGCGGGATATGGGTCCAAAGTTATGTTAATAATTAAGTAATAAATATATTTTTTGGATGGTTCGTTTTATTCGATACTAAAGCCAAACTATTTTACTTTTTAATTTTGTATGTCTGTTTGTCCGTATCTTGACCGCGCATCGCACCCAAACTTTTAAATGAAATCTAATGAAAAAATGCTGTTGGGTGCTTAAAAAAGGTATTGGACATATTTTTTTGTAAATTTTTTCTTTCTTTCTGTTTGTATGTATGTTTGTTTGTTCACGCATCACGTAAAAACTACTGTACTGTTACTGGTTTTTATTGTTAGATAGCTTAGGATTTGTTTTAAATCTGGTGTAATTGGTATCTGAATCCGGTGAGTAAGAAGCCGAACAATTGCAATTGATAAAGTATTTTGACGGCTGAAGAAATTTTGTTCAAATGTTGGTATATTGGTCCTGGAATAGCACATTATGGTACTTTGAACCTAAAGAAAAGAACACGCGTGCGAAGCCGCGGTTACAGCTAGTATTAAATAAAACTAGTACCTATAGAAAAGGATACGCTAGTTTGTAGTTAGTTAAAATCGGTGTGAATTATCCTGAATATAATTTTAATTATTTTTAACTTTCCTTACAGATCCTCAAGCTCAATGACTACAATTCACTCATGCACATGCCGCTTTTAAATAGTTATTTATACCTACAACTCAAAAGGAGTACATCACTTTTTATTAATTAAGACCCTGCTTAGTAAAATTTAAATGATTCAGAAGTGAGTCAAAATTATATTGTCAGAAATTGACACAAAAGCGTATGAATATGGTACCTAAGCTTGACTAACGATTGAATGCTGTCTCTTGGGGCCTGTATGCTGAATCCTTAGACTAATTAGACATTGAGTTTGGAAGCATAACTTATAACTGTTTCTTTTAACTGTTTTTTCAAATTGGCTTTATTAACCTTCAAGTTCTATGAAACTAACTTAGAGTTGATATACTTCGAGATTTTAAATCTATACTATAATATTTAAAAAAACATCAGAAGACGAAGTATGATTTCCACTTCAATGATGGTAAAGTATAGTTTTATTCTATAAGTGGAAACAGGGTAGGTATTCTTTTCCTAGCAGTAGAACATTGTAGGATCATAATACTTATAACATAATTTAAACACACCTTTTGCTCCGCTTCGGGGCCAACACGTAGCATCTTCGTAGCACTGCTACGTGCGTAGAATGATCGTAGACGTTATACCGTAGACGTCATGATCGGTATGAAAACTATGATAAAATCATTAAAAAAAAAAACGACTTCCTATTACTATTTCTGTATGTTTGTTCGCACATCACGTAAAAACTACTGTAACGATTGCGATGTGGTATTGACTGTTAGAAATCTTAGGTTTCGATTAACAAACTTGCTTACTTTTTGTCCCAATCCGATGTTTAGAAACCAAGCAATTGATAAAAAACTATTTGACGGATGAACAAATTTTGATAGAATGTAGATTAGTAGGTACTTTATAGGTATTTTTCGTTTGGTGGTAACACAAATAGGTTACATTTATCCCAGAGAAATGACCTCGCGAGCAAAGCCGCGGGCACAGCTAGTCCATACTTATATATAAAATTGAAACGTCTGTTTGTTTGTTTGTTTGTTTGGGGAGTTTGAACGCGATAACGGCTGGACGGATTTTGATAAAATTTGGAATGTAGATAGCATATACCATGTTATAAAACAAATAATACATTTTATACCAGATAATTTAATGTTTCCACGAGAAAACTGGAAAATGTTGATTGTTGTGTAAGGAACGGTTGCCATGGAAACAAAATAATAACAAGTCTGTCAAAAACATCAAGAGCATTAGTGTTCTACGTTTGCATTAGTTTTAAATATCCTAGAAGAACATAGGATGCTTTTATTCGCAATAAACTGTAGTCCGCGCGGACAGTCACGACCGGGAAAGCTTGTGTATAATAAAACAATGAAAGGCAAAGCAATGGACCACGTGACCCTGGTAGGTTAAAATTCCTAATCTATGGATCTTTTATAACCAACCAAGAATACAATTATACTCTGTTCAAGCATTTTGCAAAATCCTTTGATCAGTATAAATTAATGATTGGATCAAGTTCCGAACGAATTACTCGTATGGGTACTTTTGGTCCTGCAATATCACATAATTATGTATAATACTCGTATGGGTACTTTTGGTCCTGCAATATCACATAATTATGTATAATACTCGTATGGGTACTTTTGGTCCTGCAATATCACATAATTATGTATAATACTCGTATGGGTACTTTTGGTCCTGCAATATCACATAATTATGATAATTTTTCTGCAGAATAATATCCACGCGGTCAAAGCCGTGTGCACAACCAATTGGTATTATATTATAGTTTTTTTAGCTGTCCGATTTTCTCTTACACCAAATATTTTATTCCTCTGTTTGTTTGCGTAGTGGAATTCAGAAAAAAATATTGTTTAAAAAATAATTCATTGAATAAAAAAAAACTGTCTCCAAATGGATTAAAAAATACTACAAACCCCATTTTCATGAAATTCATATGATACATATGGAAGAATCGGGTATATCGTATCACTTTTGCTTTTGCGCAAACATTTTCACGTTAATATATAGGCTAGGTACATATAATAAAAATTATAAAAGTTTTGGGCATAGCATATATACAAATCAAGCTTAATATACTAGTGATTTAACTTTTTTCTAAACTATATAAATGGGCTCAGAAATTAGATAATGGAAATTTTTGTCGGTTAAATATTTTGCGAATATAGTTAGCATAAATGAATTTCTATTCTAATATAGCGGTGAGACTTCCTTAGAAAAACAAGGAATTATTAAGAATTGACAGAGAGACTGAGTCCTGACGTTGATTAAGGTCACTTCCCGGAATCATCCCACGATTACCTTTAGAAAAGGAAATAAAGTCTAAGTGCTAACACGTGTATTTTTATTTGGATTCTCTGAAAGCTCAAGGAGATTTCGTAGTTTAAATATTTTTCTAGAGGCTTTCTTTTCATTGTGATAAATTCAGACTAATTGTGTTTTTTATTAAGTAATTCTCGGATCTAAAAATTGCTTAACTAGGGCCAGGATTAGGATTTTTCCCGCGGCATCGCGTGTAGAACAATTCACGCCCAATGATTTCCCATGTCAGAATATTATACTATTCTTTATATTACTTCTCTGTAACCAGATCACACGAGTAAAATACCTCAGATTTTAATATGAAACATGAACTACCAAGAAAGTACCAAGCATGAAAATATAGGTGTTTCATCGTGGTACAAAGATTTCGTCTCATTGATTTCTGTTGTTTTATATCATGCATCCTGTGTAAAAATTGGATAGAAACAAAACATTGGAACGGCTGGAAGTGCCCGTGCCTGCTGGGCTTAGTGTCCGCGGTGTACAACTATGGCCGGGGCGTATATTTATGAGATGAATAAGCACTGAAAATGTAGGTATAATTATAGATACATCTAAATATGGGTGTACAGGAACACTTAGGCTGGGATCCAATGCGAAAAATTACTTGAATGCAAAGGCGAGGTTCAACAACGATATTGTCCTAGTTGCTAATATAAGTACTAATATTTATTGTGTGGTTAACTGAGATCATTATTTTTTGGTAATGACGTACCACGCTATAGTAGCGACTCCTCAAAATAAAACTGCAATCTAGCTTTACTATTAACTGAGATGTAGAGTGAAGACTAAAGACTAAACTAAGAACTAAGGTGTTCAATAACGCTTTTCTTATTTTCAAATTGTTCTTGTGTGTTCATTTGGTTTGCACTAGTAATACTACATTACCATTTTCACAATATAACTAAACTAACTCATACGGCGTTCTACGCACGATGTCCGTATTGCCGAGGAGCCGGATAGCCTCGACGTTTACATGGTGATGAAATCTTTGTTCGTGAGCTTGGGAATTTTATATAACGTTGAGGGTAAAACGGGAACTAGATCACAGGAATAAAACAGAAACGAACTAGATCAGAGACTCAGAATCAGATTACGAAAACTAGCGTTGCGCTGCACTTGACATACTGAGATATTGGTTGGATATTGGTATGCCCGGAATGTCGCTGGAAACTCGTTTCGGTTTAAAACCTCATTGTACACTATTGTTTCATGGTTGCACATCTGGCATAGATATAACCAAGCGTCTTATATATACTGAAGAGGCTTTCTACTTATCCGTTGGTTCTACTACATACTAAACGCTAACACTTGCAGACGTCAGTTTTATTACCCGACTACCAGGGGTATAGTTTAAAACGCACGCCTGTATCTACTGTGTGTACTGTTTCTTTCCACGCATGACTATCCCAATAATAATGTAATATTAATATTAATATTATATATATATATATATATATATATATAATAATATGTATTGCAATTGTATTAATTTATAGTATGTAAGTATTGTAAATTATTTAGTTTTTTATGCCTATTTATAGTCTAAATTTTAATTTCACCTATATATATTTCTATATTGCTACACCACTGTCCTTGTTAATCAATCATTTCTGTACATCCAAAGGTTGTCTGGAAGAGATCGCTTTTAGCGATAAGACCGCCCATTGTACCTATAATCTAAGTGTTTTCCTGTCTGTATCGTTTTCTTTTCTTGGTGTCAATAAAGAGTCTATCTCTCTATCTACTGAAAACAATCAAAGACTCGAGTTTAAACCATTAAATATTCGCAGTAAGAAAAAACGATCTATCTATACATGTGTTTGCATTTCAAAACAATACAATATTAATCAACTACATGAGAATATGACTCGTATACCAATTGAAAGTCGCTCAGCGTGTTATGGAAAGGGCTATGCTGGGAGATTCTCTGCGAGATTGAATCCGGAACGAGGTGATCCGACAGAAAACCAAATTTATCGACATAACCCATAGGATTAGCAAGCTAAAGTAGCAGTGGGCTGGTCATATTTGCCAAAGGATAGATAACTATTGGAGTAGACGTGTTCTCTAGTGGAGACCGCTATTCGGGAAACGTAATGTAGGACGACTTCCGGCTAGGTGGAGCGACGATATACGCATGATGGTTGGCGGTGGTTGAGGAGGAAGATAATAATGATGATGATGACAAGATAATGATTCAAGTTCATTTACTCAAATTTCTGAATAAATTTAATCCTGAAGGATCGATAATTACTCGATGCATTGAACTTATTAAGCATTGTGTTGAAAATTGGATCATTTTTGAAACGAAATAATAACATACAACTGATTACAGATATGGGTCTCAATCGTTATCAAAATTAAATGAGAACAGATTATAGATACAATGGTGGTGGAGCGATGGTGGACGAGCGTGTTGCTAGTGTGTGTGATACTGGGTTTGTTCCTTGGCTTTCCATTGCTCCACGCTTTGGACAGATCACATTAAGCTGACTTCCACGTCTGTTATTCATATTATAATTACAATATTATTAAACATATCTTAGCGTGAAACGCATTAAAAAAAAGGTTTTATGCAGTAGCCATGTCATGCTGATACTTAGCACGGGCTATCACAATTAAATGCGTATACAACATTTCGTGTCTGTGCTTTATCTGGAGACCATGTCATGGTAAAATTTAAACTGGCTATCATATTAAAATAAGTAGGTACAGAAAATTTCATGTATGTGCTGTTAACCGTTCAAGTGTTCCTTTATCTGGAGCCTATCCTGGATGTTGGTTCAGGGTCATGTTACCAGAAAAATGCATTGTCATTGGAACTTAACCAACATGAAAAAATTCTACTCTGTAGGATATGAGGAAGTGGTTCTAATTTAGCTTGCAAGATTTGACCTATACAAACATACATACACATACATTGGTAGTTAAATCATACCATTATTTGTTCTAGATATCCATTATTTTGTTGGTTCTAACATATAATCGATCACGATAGTTATTCATGAGTTTTTTTTGCCAAAAAGGGCATTCTAGTATTGTTTTTTTTTAAAATATAATAACGTAAATATATTTCTTGTTTTATCCATACCAATATATAAAAGTGAAACGTTGTCTGTTTTTTGTTTATTTGTTTGTTTGTTTATTGGTTTGTTTGGGTAGCTTTCACGCGATAACCGCTAAACGGATTTTGAAGAAATTTCGAATGAAGATAGCTTATACCCTAGAATAAAACATAGGATACTTTTTATCTCGGAAAATTCCACGAATTCCGTGGAAGTTTCCACGGGAAAACTAGAACATGTTGAATACTCGCTGTAAACAACGGTTGCCATGGAGACGAAATAACAAGTCTGTCAAAAATCATCAAGAGCGTTGGTGCCACAGAGTAAGTAGTTGATGGTATACCAACAACAAGCCACAGAGGCCATAACCAAGAAGTCTAAGTCTACTTTTGCATCGGTTTTTAATATCCTAGAAGAACGTTGGATGCTTTGTTTCGCGATAAACTGTAGTCCGCGCGGATGAAGTCGCGGGCGGGAAAGCTAGTATTTTATAATTAAAACACATCAGCTACACTAACAAATACAAAAATAATGTTATCTACACTCATATCGTAAAATACGGATTATGAACTCAAAAATTGTGGTATAATGACAGACATTACGCACGGCATATCTCTAATAATTAAAAAAAACATTATAACACTGTTTTTGTAACTAAACAACGTTATAAGTATGTCTGTCGAACTACGCCTACTTAAGGTTGAAGCAAAATTTCTGTGATATTTTAAATGAGGGGAAAGAAAATAGTGTGTACATCGAAGGGTTGTTTAATAATAAATCAAATAAATCACAAAATGTATTGCGCTACTTAGAAAACAAACAGTGAATATAAATTTTCAAACACTGTAGTTTTGGCGGAATTAAGCTACTTAGTTTTAATTCCGCCTACGATCATTTACTTAAAATAACTTTATACTCGAGAGGTAATATAGTATTATTTTGTTAGGAACATAATCAGTCTTAGAAGTAATATCATAATCAGTCTTAGAAGTAATATCATAATCATCAGTTCTTTTATTTTTTTAAATATATTTTCAAGTTTATAAAATAATATTACCAAAATATTAAATTTCGAAGATTATACACATTAATATTATTATTTTTCAATGGCACGTAGTTTAAACATAATCAAATCGTCTTCAGAAATTGAGTTTCAAACAAAAAAAAAACTAAAAAAAAAATAACACTAGGCGTTATTACACCTAGTTGAGGTAATATCGCCTGCTTATTCTAATCACAACCATCAGGACATCTAAATTCTTCTACGTCATTTTTGGTCAATCCGATACATTCTTCATGGTACCATTTTGTACAATTCACACATGGCCGCATATCTGCAACTCGATCCTCATTACAAGCTTATCAATACCAACCACAACTTTTGATTTCTTTACCCTTTCTTACGCTTGTTACCTTTTTTTTGCACCTTTTATTGTTATTTCTAGTTTTACTTGTTTTGGCTCTATTTTATTTATTCCTCCTACCTTCCTCTTAATTTTATTTTCAGTATTTGATTTTCCTTTACCATCTGTCTTCTTTTTGTTTAGTTATTTTATCTTTGGAAATTTTTATACCATCGGATTTCTCTTTTCGTTCATTCGTGTCATTAAATAAATTTCTTGTTATTCTTTGGCCTTTGTAATTCAAAGCCTTTCGTCGCGGTCTATTTTTGGTAATGGCATAGTTCGGTGTGGGCATAAATAGTTGAAACTGTGATTTTCCTGACAACTGGGCCAACGGTTCATCTTCTTTATTAGTAGATTCAGAATCCGATTATGATGAATAAATATGTGGACTAATAATAATAGATAATAATAATGTGTGTATGTAACTTTGCTGGATACGTGGTTTTGTGATCAATTGAGTCATAATTGCAGAGTCAGAAGTATTTTCATCGTCAGAAGCATCTGTAGAAGAGCTTTAGTTCACAAGCCTCTTTGTATTTTGTAAATAACTTGTAGAAGGAACTGGAGATTGGTAACAGGGTTGACTTCGGCATGTATTATTTGGTGGAGTTAACTGTGGAGTTGGACACACACTCAATGAGCGTGGTGGAGTGACTTGTTGGGTTTGACTCAAAATCAATGAGCGTATTGGAGTGACTCGTCGTGCAGGACGATATAAAAATATCCAAACTTTCAAACAAATCTGATAAAGTGTCTTGTGCAGCGGGAGAATTTGCTTGAGACGTATTCACCCAACGTTGGAGCGCTTCACTGTCGACTGCTATTGGAAACATTTGGTGACATTCCCCACTATCTGTGTTTAGAGGTGCCTATTTTTCAGTTAATACAGACGGTGCAAATGCACTTTCAGGCAAAAAAACTGGATTAAAGGGATATAGCCCTGTTGCTCGGAATTCACTGGTGATGTTATCATATGTTATACTTGGGCATATGTCGAGCATGGGTTTCATAAAAATGTTGCATCACTTCTTGGTCCCAATAACTCTCGAAGGGTTGAAGGGAACTCATGAGTCGTGTTCGAGAGTAGGCAATATAGTGTGATACCAAGTATATCAGCTTCTTCAGCAATCCTAAAATCGAAATGACACTTTGCCCCGTCAAATATTAGAAGACAGTTTCCCGAGGTCTTGTATTTGTCAAAATGTCTCAAGAAGTCAATAAATAGCTCTGAGGTCATGCTTCCCTTCGGAGCCATTCTGACAGTTGAACCTGGAGGAAAATTTGTTTTAAATTCAGGCTTCCTGCGAACACCTTTAAATATAACCATTGGAGGTATGGCATTCCCCAACGCATTGGCACAGCCTACAATTGTCACATTTTCGCCATGTTCCGATGCTTGTGTATGAACTCTCTTCGCTCCTTTCTGAGCGATCACTGTGGGTTGTTTGTGCATCGTTAAACGACAACCCTTTACGTCCAAATTGTACAGTCTCTCGGGATTGTAATGTATTCCGAGTTCGTCGTATAATTTTTTCACTTCTTTAAAATGATGTGAAACTATAGCTTTATTGAACTTTTGACCTCTAGGTTGGTTCAAAAACTGAGCTTTGCGTTTAGCAACGTTGCGATTTCTCTTCAAAAAGAAGCCAGTCTCGCCCGGCAAGGCATATTTGCTTATTAAAATTGTTAGGAATATTATACGCCTCACAAAACACAAATGCCCGTTTGCGTATCATCTTTGCCGTCAGTGGGATCCCCAAGTCTACAAACCTAATAATCCTTTTAACGAAATCATTTTCTTGTCTCCATCCTTTTAAAGAAAAACTGTATTCACACAGTTTTTCTTCCTAATTTTAGTTTGGACATCCCACTCTTTACATAATCACGCAATGTTCTTCTTGGAATTTCATAAGTGTCAGCTGCTTTATAACTGGACAGCCTGCCTGAACAGCAGCCACAGCAGCTTCTAAAGTACTCTGTGTCCACGAGCCACGCTTTTTCTTTTCAGTTGACATATTTTTTTAACCTAAAATACGAAGTATAGGTAATTAGTTTTTCCAGCCATAAATCCAAATTTTCATAAATCAATGAAAGACAAAAAAAACAAAAGTAATGTCTCGTACGTACTTATGCTATGTTTTAAACAAAAATGACCTCCTTCCTTTAATTTAGTAAATCGAAAGCTATGGAATACTATTTAAGAGAGTGTGAAAAATGGTTGGGTAGATTGTAAGTACGATGTTTTCGTTTTTCCATTTGAATATGGAGTTCGAAAAAAGAGTTTAACTACATGTTTATAAACATTATGGTTAAAAACGCCTAACACAGCATTTAGTGTGGGATATACCGCCTAGGCGTAATTACCCGCCCAGAGCAATTCTGACTAAGTGTAAAAAAAATATTAAAACCTATCACGTTTTATTATAGAAACACTGGTTATAGAAAAGAAAATAGTTATTTTGTCGAACTAATATTAGATTTTAGTAAAAAACTCACAAAAAGTATAGAAAACATACCTTCAACTTCCTAATTTGTGTTAGTAAAAAAGAGCACAGCGACCACTCATGGCGAACGTCCGTCGACTACTAGCTCGCGGAGGGGGGGATGCCGCGCTCGGGGTTCGAGACCGCTGTCAGGCTTGTTAACCTTAGTGCGTAGGCACTATGATTGATTTTATCGCTAATGTAACTAGAATTTTTGATGCATAGGCGTAATTGGCGTTTAGGCGAAATTTGACAGACCTACCTTATTATATTTTGTTCTCCATAAAAGCACCAGTTTGGCTCCGCACTGCAAGGGGCCAGACCGTATGCACGTGTGGACCGGATTTTAGCGCCATAGTTTACTTTTTATTAGTACCTTACCTATTTAATGTATTTTTTGTTAAATAAATGTTTTATCCTTACAAAAATGTTACAAAGATGTATAAAACATGTGAAATCAGTGTTCGTGAGGAGAATTTGACTCCATCTGACATCACAAAACAGCAACGAACATGACGAGCGATCTTTTACTAGCAATATCAAGAAAATATTACGGCATTATTTTTTTCATTAAAAGTAAGTTCCTATTTATTTATTTATTCTTCAGCTCACAAATACAATGTACAAGGTCTTAATGTTAAGTAGCATTTTCTACCAGTCAACATGGAAGTGCAAGAAAAATGGTAGCTGAGCAGTAAAAATAATAACGTAAAGTGAATAGAAATAGGTAGCTAAGCTATGAACTAAAATTTTAAGAATAAATAAAAGTAAAACTATAAAATACATAAGAATATTATAAGTAATACACAAATATATGACGACCGGTTGGTCTCGTGGCTAGAGATCCTAGGTACGAAATCGAACGGTCGCCGGTTCGAATCCTGCAAGGTGCAATCATTTGTGTGATGAGCAAAAATGTTTGTTTCCGAGTCATGGATGTTAATATTCTTATCTATGTATGTTTATCCGTTATCTAGTGCCCATAGCACATGGTATCCTAATGATAATTGGTGTGGAAATGTCCCGAATATATTATTATTATTATATAATACTCCTATTGCATGAGTGTAGATAAAGTAGTGTATGAAATGGCACATAACTTGGTATTACATCACTCAAGTGATACCATCCTCTCATTATGCAACCGTTCCATAAACAACTAAAATGAATTAATTTTACAGTTCTTTTTACAATAATCGTGAAAAAAACCGGCGCCCAGATGGGTGCGCATAATAAAATGGCCGGTCAGACTTTGAACATCTCCCAATGCTCGGACACAATTTAATATAAAAGTTATGTATAACGCTATGTCAAGCACTAAATAAACCCTAGTAGGTAGGGCACAAAATCCCAGGTAACAACGTATTCAAATTACCTCCCGCACCTCTGTTAGGCAACATGGCCGCCGGAAGTGCCGCTCTGGAACCTTCATTTCCGGTCAGACGTTGTCATGAGCTATTCACTTCTCTGAATGCCCCATCAAGAGATGAAACGAAAACAGTAATTTAAAATGACTTATTACCTAGATGTAAACGTTTTTGACCATCTACACAGTGTAGAAGGAATTATGTCTGTTCGCGCATCACGTAAAACTGGACCGATTGCGATACGGTTTTCATTGTTAGATAGCTTAGAAATTGACTTCAACACTGGGGTAGGTACTTGGTATTCAATGAGTAAATGCCGAGCAATCGATAAAAAACGATTATTGTATTTTATAGGTATTTTTGGTCCGGAAATAACACTCTATGGACTACTTTTAAATGAAATGACTTCGCAGAGGAAAATCTGCGGGCACAGATAATCTTCTATATAATACTAGCTGCGGCCCGCTGTTTAAACTACGTGATATATTTTTTCAATTTTTCCTTCTATATTTTTCCTAAACAACCCCCCCTTATTTTTCCTAAAATATTTTAAAGTACTGTTTTAATTCATACCTGCATTACCTGTACACACAGACCCGCAGCGCGGTCATCTTCACAACATTATGTTCTAATTTCAAATTTTTGTTAGGTCTTCGCGGTTAAAGGCTACAGTAAAAGAAAAAAATGTAAACAATTGAAATTAGAGCGTACAGTAAATTGGCGCCAATAATTTAGAT